>CM023955.1:3861158-3965730 GCA_013407115.1 Glycine latifolia | reverse complement strand
CAAAGCCATTAATCCTGCAGAAGATGCTAGTGTTGTCAAAGCCATTAATCCTGCAGAAGATGCGAGTGTTGTCAAAGCCATTAATCCTGCAGAAGATGCTAGTGTTGTCAAAGCCATTAATCCTGCAGAAGATGCTAGTGTTGTCAAAGCAATTAATCCTGCAGAAGATGCTAGTGTTGGCGAAGCCATTAATCCTGCAGAAGATGCTAGTGTTGGCGAAGCTATTAATCCTGCAGAAGATGCTAGTGTTGGCGAAGCCATTAATCCTGCAGAAGATGCTGGTATCGGTGATGCCATTACTCCTGCAGAAGGCAAAGCCAGTAATCTTCAAGCGTACGAGTCACCTAGATTCAAAAAGTTGGTGACACATTGCAGCTCACATGTTGCCCAAACATGCAGTGGAAATGATCCATTGCATCACGAGGGTGGTGGTGGAATAAACAGTCCATTTGGATTGTCATTTTGCCTTTTTGATTCTATGGAGAAGTGTTTGGTAGACCATGAAGCCTCACTTATAGATCCCCAAGATAACCATGGCCACCTAGGTCCCATGTCGGCTCTTCCTAAGTCAATCCAATATCAGCCTCTCCTCATTGAGACTGTAAAATTCAGAACTGTCTTGAAAACCTGTTCTCATGTTAGTGCACAATCTTGTTTCACTGCTCCTAACGTTGCTACATCGGTTTTAGCGGCATGTCTCATGCCATCTCTCAATCAATGTGTTTATCCTGCAGGTATGTCTTGTTTTCCAATTCCTACTCTCCGTTTTTTTTAGTGGCTAAATATATATATAACTTAAGAAGTATAACTAATTAATACAATTTGATTTGTGCATTTACTAACAAACTCATTTCAGTTGAGCCTTATCAAAAAAAAATTTCTATCTTGACTTCTCACTACTTATATACTTGTTCATTTTCTAATTGATAAAAAATTAGTACATGATTCATCATCCTTTAGTTTATTCAAACTGTTACAGGAATGCATCCATAATTATTTATTTGAAAATTTCGAGTAACAAAACATGTAAAAAATATATTTTTTCTCCATAGATATTTAATATATAGTTGGTGTTTTATCAAATTTTATATTGTCCATATATAAAAAAGAGATAAATACAATTTTTTTCAAAAATGAAAAAATTATATAAAAATCTAACACGAGAGAATGCATTTTACACAAATAATCATATACTCAGGTGCATTTATGTGTAATTAATCCCATGCATAATCATATTTTTTGCAAGTATAGTGTGGCTTCTAATGATTTTTTTCTTACATTAGATATATTTATATTTATTTTAATTATGTGACAGGCTTCACATGGTTTTACTGTCTTTGTAAATTGTTTAGATATTAAGGTTTAAAAATGATCTTGTTGATGCAGCTGGCCTGACGCCGTGACCACTCTCACCTATTATTTAGATCTCGGAAGTAGCTGCTAATAGAAGAATAATTGGGTTTGCTCGATCAACCAGCTTATGTAATAATCCTTTTGCCTAGTCAAGGGACTAAAGTCTTTATCTCTCTTGAAATTAAACATTCCAGTGATATGTCAATTATATATATATGATTGACTTGCAACCTTGTTTTATGATGAAGGATTTGTTATACCTTCACTATTCCAATTAGCTGCATCTTGTCTGTATAAGAAATCACTCATGTCATGAATCATGATCGATAATGACATTCCGACTAAATAGTAATTAATAAAACATGTTTTACATCTATTTTTGGTTCAATTTCCATTGGCACACTTAATCAATTTAGGAAATTAACTATAGAGGTTTGTGTTTCACGGGTTTGAATTTCAGAAATTAGACTCAATGTATTTTTGTAGACGATTTTGAGAGTTATACTTCAAATTGTCCTAAAGTCGATTCAGTGTCTTATATTTTAATTTCTTAAAAAATTTAGATTTTTAAATAAATACATATTAATGATAATTTTTTATTTAATAGACAATATTTTTATAGCATGGTATTATATTTATAATATCATTATTCATTTTGAAATATATATTATAAAATATACTTTAATTTAAGTTTTATACTTCTTTTATTTTACGATTTAACTATACACAATATTAAGATTAGTATATTACGATAATAAGCTAGGTTAATTAACTTGATATTGCTTGTGATTTATCGAATCTTGATCAAGTTAATTCAAATTCAATTATATGATCTTAATCAACTTTCAGATAAAATAAAGATAATGATAAAGTCGTTTCACACTCACCCTATATCTTACTAAAAAAAACTTAGACTCCACTCTTTTTTATCCAATAATTGAAAATATATTAAATGAATAATGTTATTATCATTTCTCATGTTAAAAAAATTTGTCTGTTTATCACTCATTTTTTCAACAAAAATAAAAAATAGTGCATAACCACTGAAAAAGTAACATGTTTTAAAATAACATTTTGGTGATGTGGATCAATAGAAAGTAGTACAAAACAAATGTTTGAGAGTGCATTCTTTTTTCAACAAATATTTTTCATATGATAATACAATGTATGAATATATTTCAAAATCAGAGACTATATATGAATCTCATTTCTTTTAATCAAATTTAGAATTCTTTTGTTAAAATTCTCTAATAAATTGAGCAGATTAAAAAAATACAAAAATAGGGTTAGCTAAACTTTTAATTTCTAAAAATTTTTGAAATTCAATTTTTAATCTTTAATCTTTAAACTTTTGTTTGACTAGTCAAAAATCTCTTAATTTTTTTTATTGAAGTTGTTAGTTATAAATTTTTGTTTGACCAGTCTATATTTTTTATTTTTTTTTCATTTTAATTCCTAAACTTTTAAAAAATTCAATTTTTAAGTCTTTAAAATCTCATTAAATAAATAAAAATAGTGAATTTAAAATTTTATTCCAAGACTAAAAATTAAAATTTTACAAATTTGAAGGATTCAAATAAATATTTAGACACTAAAAAATTTAATGAAAAAAGCTAAAAGATTTTGACCACTCAAAGAAAAATTTAAGAATTTAAAATTAAATTTTGAAAAAACTATACAAAAATTTGGTTAACCCAAAATTTAAAATCAATTTGTCGCCCCTGATTTGCTTCAGCCACGGTGTTAATTTCCCTCTTTGATTTAACGCTGAGCAAATTGATTCTTCTCTCCCCGAAATTCGTCAATTTTCTTCATTAAGTAATTTTTCTTCAATAAAATTTGCACCACCACCAATGCTATATTCATCATTAACCCAATTATGTGCGCTTGCAATTTGCAACCATGTTCAGTGGCCATACGCATACTCATCAATCATCGTTAAAAATTATAATCATGTGATAAGGTAATTTCCAATTGTTATTATTAGTAAAATTCCATATGTTTATTTAATTATGTATTTTATTTTAGTTATAAATAATTATTATTTTGGTGAGTAACGATTGATGGTGGTGGTGAGAAACACTTCCGGCATAGTTGGCAAAGGCATAACGTGATGCCCATTCTACAGGAAGCCACGTATAATTTGGAATAAAGAAATTAAATCTAGATCATTCATTTTGATCTAATAGTTATCATTTAATTTTCTCATTTCTAAATGACATAAGAGAAAAGGGAAGAGAGAAAACTTGTAACGAAAAATAAACAATGTTGTTTACTCATTGACATGTGGTGATGATTGGATAATTTTTATATAGATATAGAATAAATAATAAATAAACTCTCACTTATACATTGTTTGGAGTGTTAGAATGGTAGAAGAACAAAACAAAAAGGAAAGAAAAAAAACTTAAAAGACTATGCTTCTTTTCCTGTTTGATGAGACTAAAAACCTCATTATAAAAAAATTTAAGGATATTATCAGTTAAACAAAAGTTTAGAGACTAAATTTTTAATAAAAAAAATTGAAAAATCTTAATTAGTCAATCAAAAATTTAGGAATTAAAATTTGAATTTTAAAAAAATAAAGATTAAAAACTTAGTTAATTTAAAGTTTTTCGTTTGGGTAAACCCAAAAATAGAGAGCACCAATGACAAAAAATTTAGTTGTTGCTTCTTGTACCCAAAAATTATCTCCTATACTTGAAATGTTTTTTTTTTCTTCATTATTATCTCTCAGATGGCCATTCAAAAGCAAAATTTGGGGCATTTGCTACTTGCATTCATATTTTCTTCCTGCACCTCCATATTTTTAAAATCCCCACATTAACCTTCATTGTATACATTTCTTCTATATCCTACTTTTCACTTCATGCCACCCCTTCACCATAGCAGGATGTGTCTGACTTCAACAACGAGATGCAAATATGTATAAAAAACTGCTTCTTCCACATACATCACCTTACACAAAGGGTGTATAAGCACATTTGGGTTGCAAGTGTTGCATTTCATTTGATGAAGCTGAGTTTGGTTTCGAGGTGGCAGCAAATTGGGTTTCAATGCCTTGTGAAATGGTAGTAATCTGGAATAAGCAATCTGAAATAGCTTTCGTATATCAAGAAATGGTACACATTTTCGGAACAAGCAATCCAAAAAGGTTACAAAATAAATTTCAAAATCGGAATAGTTGTTCCAAAATATTACAAATATATTTCAAAACAGGCATTCCATAATATATTTTTTGTTTTCATACCTTGTTCTGATTATGTATTCCGTAAATCTAAAAATATATTCAGAAATACTTGTTCTGGAATATGTTCGTAGTATTCTAGAATAGCTACCTTAATTATGAGTTTTTGTTTATAATCTTCTGGATTGTTTGTGTTTGGAGGGGTTTGGGTGAATTTCTTGTAAGCTTCGACAAAAGGATCTCCTTTCATATCACTCTCCCACCGAAACTATCTAATTCTCATGGAAGAAAGGTTGAATTGCACATAAAATAAAAAATGATCTAATTCTTATACAATGCGCTCTTCAGCCTCGATGTTGCTGCTCATGCTAGAGAAAACGACTTTGCTAGAGAAATCCACAGAATATCTCCCCATTTTGCATAATGTCCTCCTCAAGGTTCAATGGAGGTGGCGGCAAGGTGCTTGTCAGCACAAGAGGAGAGAAGGAAGAGGAGGTGTTAGGGTTTTGAGTGTAGGGGCCTTTGTGCCTGTTCAAATTATATGGGGTGCAGGAAGCAATTGCCCAAAATTTGTGCATGTATTTTTTTATGCAAGAAGCTACAGTCCGCAAACTATTGTCTATACTGGATTCAAAGGAAAGTGATTTTCGGGTAGCCCAACAACAAAAGAGCCCACCGTATGGCCTACATATGTTATTTAATTTTTCTGCTGGTGTCTGACTTATTTTGTTGTTATATTCTACTTTGAAATAAATAGTATTAAGCGTCCATATACTCTCATGACTATCTGTTTTTCTTCTCCTTATTTCAACTTACACATTCTATTTTTGGGTGTATTATGTCTTTTCCTTCTTTACTTTAAGCAAACATAAACTTAAAATAATTATGTGAAATAAATAAGTGATGTTCAAACCATATTAAGTTTTAAAAAATAAATTAGATTGTAATCCATTTTAGGTCTTATTTGGTGCCACCAGTCAGTGAACATATAGGAAGAAAAACGTACCTATGTACTTTTGGTTAAATTAAATTAAAAAAGAAAAAAATTACACTCACATTCAGTAAAAAAAATCAAATTGCCATTTAATCACATTATCATATGATAAATTTATTAACTTATAAAATAATTATTATAAAAATAATATTAATCATGATTTATGATTAAACGATATTTTAAAAATATTTTACAATGTGGGATTATTAAACTTAAATTAAAATGCGATGCTAGTGAGTAATTGCGTATCTAGTTAGAGTAGTATAGTATCTACTGCGACCGGACCGGACGCAAGGTGTTACTTCAAACCAGTTAACGTTGTGAAAGGACAAATGGCTATGGTCTCACCATTCGCGTTTCTCTACTCCACGTCATCACTGTTCCTCCTTATTAGTAGTTAATAAACACAAGGTAGTGACAGATAGATAGATACACACACGCTCAGTGAGGAGAGGACAAGACCTCAACAACAACAACGAGAAAACTCAAGAAACATTCAACTTTCACTTATTATGTTTACAGGTTCACACTCGGGGTATCTATGACTGACTCATGTCGTTTCTTCTTCTGCATTGTCGTTTGGATTCACGAAATTTGGAAGAGGTTATTATAATAATAAGTCCATAAACATTATCTTATTTATTACTTGTTGTACAGGTTAATTACCATTGTAACTCCCTCTGGAAAAGAAGATCTTCTGGCTCATAAGTGTGCTTCATTACGATCCGTATAACTTCGAGGTTTTAATTTCTTCATCTCCTTCTCCTTGTTCATGTTAGGATTTCCCCCACCACCCCACCTCAGTGAAATGTTTTTTTTTTTTTTTTTTTAAATTTCCGGGGAAATTAAAGTTTATTTATGATGCTAAGATGCTTTTTTAAGCTCTTTCTGCGTTTCTTTTTTTACCGCTTTTTTCCACTTTAAACTGCTACATAAGTTTTTTACATTGAAAAGTTATGCTAAAATTAAAACCGACATTAACGCGGTTCTCTCTTTCGAAGTTCAGGACTCGGGAGCTGCAAGGTTTCGTAGCTTTATGTTTTAACACATACATTTTTCAAAGGCAAATTGAGTATATATTAATAAGGGAAATTGTTTTGAACAATAGAAATAAATAGTAAAATCGTATTAAAATAATTGGATTCCATTATGTACTTGGTTGTTTTCTTTCTTTGTTAGTTCCGTGCTTGTTTCTACTTTTTTCGATATGCTTAATAAATATTTCTCTAAATAGAGCTTCCTTCACTCATTTTTAATTTCAAAAGATGGGTTTTCCGTTGACTATTTTTATTACAGATTTTAATTTTAATGGAATTGTCGATGTTTTTTCGTTTGATCTAGATTTGATTCTTAGTTCTAAATAAATGAAAGTCCTTATTTTGGAAGTGATTTTGGTGGGGGGCTTTTTTCTCTTCTATTTTGGCGTTTCCTTGTTCATTGTCTAGCAAGGACACATCAAATTGTTATAAAAATTCACTCATCTATGTTATCATCATCTGGTTTTTTTTTGGGTGATGATCATCATGCCTGCCTTCCTCATTGAAAATATTATAGGAAAATGTCAATGTGTAAAAGCCAGGTGATAATTTTGTTTTCGCATTTGTGTAGACAAATAACTCATGGGATGGGCAATGCCAAATTGGCAATGGCTTTCAATTCTTTCACGGGTAAATGGGAGGTTAAGAATTTTCTCATTGTAATTACAAAAAACCCATCGTACATGCATGTGATTTAACTCGCACATATGGGTAAATTCAGTATCTCCGTCATTTATAAGATGAAGATATGGACGTCTCTGTAATTTGTCCTGTCAGTTGTATGTCCCTCTTAAATATTATCTGGGATTTTTTGACCCAAAGATCTATACTATCAGCTAATAAAAGACGCTTTTTCTTTTACACACGTAAAGTAGTTTTGGTTTTGGGGATTATGTTTGATGTAAAAAAATTCATTTCATAATTAAATGGATGTAATAATTTTAAAGGGACACTTGAGGACCTATATCATGTGTGAAACTGGATTCAAATTTTTTAAATAAAGTTAGTTATTGTGACAAAAAAAATAGTGTAATAATTTTTCAAAGACTAAATTCATCTATCACGAATGTTTCAAGTACCAAAACGTGCTCTCTTTCAAATTAAAAAAGTACCAATTTTGTGTCTTTGGATGAACGTTTTTGCTTCTTTAAAAAAGGTTATTATTTCTTTAAAATATAAACTTAGCTTAATTTAATTTTCATGTGTAGACATGTAGTTGACATGTTATATTAATCCGCTCATATTTTTATTTATTTTTTAATCCTTTTATAATGGTGCCCATAATTTCTGCCCTGTTAGTATTTATTTTTAGTGATGTCTTCAAATTTTAGATATGTAATGCTGTTCTCTTAAAAAAAAAAATGTTCTTCATGTACGTCGAAAAGGGAAGAATAGACAGGTAATTTTTACAGTAAATAAGAAGTAAAAATTGAAGTAAGCAATTGTTTTCTGGCCTGTTAGGAGTGCATTCTTTCTGCATGAATCTATTTATTTTCTTCCCAACTTCATTGACCTTCACATTGGATTCCCTTGTCTCATCACTTAATGATACTTTTTCTGAACTGCTATAGTCCTTGTGGGTCAGGGAGCATTCACGTAGCGAGGTCCTAATTATTAACACGCTTTACTTTCCTGGAATACAAGGCAGTTTAACCATGCAGACCCCAAAGACAAGGTAAGCTTCGATTGCTTTTTTTTTTTTGTTTTAAATTTTGCTTCTGTACATTCCTTGTTCAAAATTATTTTGGTTCTTTAAAATGCTCTGTGAAATTATGAATAGCCTAAATCAATGGGATTGTTCACCTTGAATTATGTATGATGTGGCATAACGTACTCATAATAGTATTTCAAATTCAAATGTCAACTACTATATCTGGAACAACCTATGCTCAAGGATATAACGCTTTAATGCATAAGCTGTATATAACTTTGTTTCACATTGGTGGGTCTAGCTAAAAGTTCACACATGGTTACCACTTACACCAGCGCAAGCAAATGTTTGTCAACTATTCACAATTTGTCCTCTTTGATTCAACTTTGTTTCTGCCTAACTCTCCCCACTTTTACAAAGTTGCTCACTTAGTTCATGCCATTTCCATATCAAGCTATATTGCTATGGTGTTGAAACATTCTGTAATCTGGGTAGTAAGAATCTTAAAATATGATGCTAGCCTTTCTATTTTATTAATTTCATTCCTTTCATGGAATTCCCCTATATAAAGCTCAAGTTTCTAACGTTAATGTTTGTTGGGCTTTGTCGCTGAGTCCAATCTTGTATTTTATTTTAAAAGACTAATACTTTTTTGTTCAAGTTCGCTTTTATATAGGCGGCGTTAACTGCGGAATGGGAGATTGGGACCCGGGCCAGTTTTTCCCAATTATGATAATTATAATCATAATAATGTGAACTAAAGTTTGATTGTTCTAAATGGATTTGATTTCTCTGCATCAATATTACTACAATCTTTTCCAGATGGCTATAATGTTACGTTATATAACAATTATTATATTTTTTTTTTCGCTTGGAGCAATAGCATCAGATAGTCCCGTCGCTATTTACCATTGATGGTATCTACCAAAAAGAACCATTGATTGCACGATGGTAAATGGTGTCCATTCCTGGAATTTTGAAGTTCAAATTTCAATATTTATCACCTTGTAAATCAAATAATCATAAAGTTGATTTTACAACTTGGGATTGGAGAACGTTTTAATTTGCAAGTTGAATCCTTAATTAATTACATGGTTAATGACATTTGCGTTACAAGACTTGATTGGAGAACGTTTTAAATTTTCAAGTTGAATTAATTAATTTATATGGTTAATGAGATTTGCGTTACTTCTGAAAAGACTTGATCGTAACTTAGAGGAATAGTAATTGTGTACTCATTACGGTTATAGTAATTGTAATTTCGGTTTCAAATCATGCCTATGCCTAATGGTTTGAACTTTGGAGCATCTACTCTTCTCTATGCTCATTTTGCTAAACCATAAGGGAATCTCTCTAATGATTTAGCAAGTTCAGATTTGCGAGTGATCTAAAGATATTGGTTTTGCTTTATATGGCAAAGCGCTTATTGCTGGTATTTATTGCTTGAATTTTGAGATGTGCGTTTCCATATACCAATGCAATTGCTTACTACATGAGCATCATAATTCATAACGCTTAGATATTCTGATTTCAGAAATACTAGTAGTAGCTCCTCTGAAGTGCCTCAGAAGGTGTCCCCTCGTGGTGGACGCCAACTCAGGCCTGCTACATTAGACAGTACTGCATCTTCATTAAATAAAACATCAAAGGATAATAGAAGTCCCAAACTCACCGACCGCAGATCACCCAGAAACTCCGCACCAGAGGTACTAACACTTTTTCTTTTTATTATAATTGTGTTAACAAAATCTAGAAAGTGCTTTTTTTGATAAGGTAACAAGCACAAAATATCTGTTTTTAGTTTCTTTCTTTAAAAAAACAAAAACAAAAACAAGAAGCAAAGCTATATGTTATGCTTACTAAAAGCGCTTTTGATTTTTTCCGAAATTGTAGGATGCTGTTATGATTATGTTTTTTTTTTTTTTCTCAAGGCTTGCTTTTTGAAAAGGTGGTGTTAACTATTGAAGGCTTTAGAGTTGGCTTTTTTGTTATTTTTGGATAATATAGTACTGTACTGCTGATATAGCTAATGAGAAGGTAATCTAATTATGGGGCGTCTAATAGTGTGGGCACTTAAATTCCTGTACAAATGCACGTTAGCAATTAGATAGATATTAAAGGCCCCTTTTGGAAGGATTCTGTTCTCGAACATCTGCTGTATTCGATTTAATTAAGAGAGTGGGTAGAATAAGCTACTTCACTGCCATGTAATAACTTATCATTGGTTCTATATATCTGTGATGCCATCGTATATTCAAGACTTGTGAAATATTAGGTTAGAAATTTGGTGTGTTGTTTTATACAATTCCTCATAAGAACAATTATGCAACAGTTAGAAATTTGTCTCAGAATTCTAAACCATTATAATTTTTCTATTGCTTTAGAGGAAGCGTCCTAGCAGAATATCTGAATTGGAATCTCAGATTTCTCAACTCAAAGAGGATTTGAAGGTGGTGAGAAACCAGCTCGGTGTGACTGAATCATGCAAGAAGCAAGCTCAGCAAGATGCTGCAGAGTCCAAGAAGCAACTAGGTTCCCTATCCTTGAAACTTGAAGATTCTCAACAGCAACTTGTGAAGTTCTCCGCTACTGAACAAGCTCGTGTTGTTGAGCTCCAGAAAACCATAGAAGAGCATGATAAGGCGTGGCAATCCGAGCTCAGGGCTGCCCAACAGAAACTCTCGGACAACACCCTTGCGCTTACCTCTGCCATCGATGAAATTCAGCAGCTCAAGGTTCAGCATGAATTGGTAGCTAATTGTGAGAATGCGCACACGCAAATCGCGGAATCATCAGACGTGGAACTGCTAAACTTGACGGATAACTTGGCAGAATCTCTCTCTCTTGTGGAGAACATGAGAAACCAACTCAGGGATTCCAAAGAGTCAGCTCAGGCAGAAGCTTTGGTCAATGAGACTTTGAGGCAACTTGAGGCTGCAAAAAGAACTGTTGAGTTCCTGAGAGCTGATGCTGCCAAAGCTGTGAATGGCTACAACTCTGCTGCTTTGGAGTTGGACCAATCTAGAGACCGAGTGTACTCACTAGAGGAACTAGTAAGCAAACTTGAGTTTGGCCTCATTAGTAACAAATGCAACAGTTCTTTAAATCTTGCAGATGATGGTAACATGGAGCTGAAAGCTGAGGTATTACACAAGGGTGAGACAGATCCTAATCGCATTGAAGCAGAAATTTATTCTCTGAGGTCTGCTATAGAGAGTGCTGAGACTAAGCACCAGGAAGAACAGATTGAGTGTTCAGTGAAGATTGGGAAAGCCTATGAGTTGATTGAACAGATAAAATCAGAATCAAGCAAGAGGGAATCTCAGCTAGAGGCTGAATTGAAAAGAAAGAATGCTGATGTTGAAGAGTTGAAGGCTAACCTAATGGATAAGGAAACCGAGTTGCAGTGCATTGTGGAGGAGAATGAGAAGTTGAATTTGCAGCTTGAAAAAAGCATGTCATCACAAAGAGAACATGAACTTAGAAAGGAGCTTCGAAAACTAGATGAATGCGTGGCTGGATTGAAGGCTGATCTGATGGACAAGGAAACAACATTGCAAAGCATATCTGAAGAGAATGAAATGCTGAAGTTGGAGATCAGTAAGAGGTTTGCACATGGTGGTAAGGTGATGGAGGAAGTTGCTGCACAACTAGAGGCAGCTAAGGCCGGAGAACGCGAGGCTGTTATGAAGCTTGGTATTGTGATGGAAGATGCAGATAGGTGCAACCGAAAGGCGGCGAGGGTGGCCGAGCAACTGGAAGCATCTCAGGCAGCAAATTCAATAATAGAAGCTGAGCTAAGAAGATTGAAGATACAGTCTGATCAATGGAGAAAGGCTGCAGAGGCAGCTGCTGCTATGCTCTCAGCAGGGAACAATGGGAAACTCAGTGAGAGATCGATGTCTTTGGACAACAACTATAACTCTATAATGAACAAGTACTCTCCTTTTTGTGAAGAACTTGATGATGATTTCCAGACCAAGAAAAATGGCAACATGCTGAAGAAGATTGGGGTCTTGTGGAGGAAACCTCAAAAATAGTCACTGTTTGGTTTATGACCCGCTTCTAATGTTATGATTATGTTACATGTTTATGATATGCAATTTTGTCTGACCGCTACCCCCCTTTTTGTTTGGTGAAACATTGTCTACATCTGCTTAGTAGTTGAATGAATTAAGCCCTTTTATATGATCCATCATTTCACTATCTAGAAAAATCCATGACACTATATTTTCTTTGTAACTTGGTAGCATCCGGAAGCACGACTTTGATAACTTGTCCCAATGTTAGTTTTTTTATTTTCCATTTGATGAAATTTCTCGCAAAGTCATTCTAAATAGTCCGGCCAAAATCTATTTTCTTCATTTTCCTTTAACGGAGCATTTGGTAGGAAATAATTTTTTTCATACCCAAAAAATATGATTCCTGATAATCATGATTCTAGTGAATGTGTAAAATATGTTTGGTTAGTCTTCATATATTTCATGGAAATTAAATATTCATATAAATAGGTAACAAAAAATTTTCCTCCATTTTGAAAGTGAGCTAAAATTGATTAATAGGAATCATAATTTTCTGATAATCTATTTTATTAATTACATATCAAATATAAGAATCATAATTTTTCACTTTAAAATTTTTAGGAAAATAAAAACTTTTCTGTGTACCAAATGCTCTTGAAGTGTATTGCTTCTAATTTATCTCATTTTAAGAGTTATTAATTTAAGGACGTGTAGGTAGAGATTGTCAATGTTTCGTGGGCACTTGAGTGGCAATGCCATGTGATTCAACTTGGATCTCCAGTGTCCGATCTTTTGGGCCTATTTGAGCTTTTGCTATGGTTCTTTTGACTTTTTGGAGAGCTTGAAGCCCAAACTCTAGATGTACCCAAACTAGTTGCACCTTGAGGAAATAAAAATTCAAACCTTTTAGCGGAGAATATGGTTCTGGGTCACCCTTGGTTGTTATTATCCAACTAAATATCCATCACTGCCCCGTGGCTTCATTTCCATTCAGCCTACACTTACAAAGGACAAAACAATGATCTTATTGTGCGACTTCAATGCTACACATAATCCACTATATCATACCCCTAAGAGTAAAAAGGATACCAAACTTTAATCGTTTAGCTTTAAAATACAAGTCAAATCTTTTAAGTTATAGATATTAATTTGTGAAACTTTTATTCTTGAGATATTATTAAATCTAACACTACTCTTTCAATAATTAAATGTTTGATTTAGCTCAATATTACAAAAGAAAACAGATGCTCGATATTCTTTTTTAAACATATATTAAGTTAATTTGAACTCTAAAAAGAAAAATAAATCACGCATACAGTAATTAAATTACATATTGTTCCAGTCAAAGAAGACCCTTAAGATTTACCCAGATCAGCTTTCAATTCTACTAAAGTCAGTTTCAAAATCAAGTTAAAGCCAAAATAATTAGTAGTTACTTCAACTTTTTAAATTTTCCACCTTAATTTTGGGATTCATACGTGATTCTCAGAGTTTTGAAGCACACAATGTGTATGTTTGATAACTCATCGCGTCCAACTTGATAAGCTATCATTTGTTGCTTCTGCATATTTTGATGCTTTTTTACGTGGATTTTAATGATAACGCAGTAACGCACTTCTAAGACCAGAAGACAAACACACAATGGCAATCCATTAGAAAGTATGTTATGTTTTATTTCCAATAAATGTTAATTTTTTATTAAAAAATGTCACTTGGGAGACTTGGGAGATTCGAAGGCATGTTACGTGTTTTTCGTAATTTGGTTGTTTTGCTCTTTAAGTCTCGTTTATTTATTTATTTTTTTACCGAGTTAAGCCTCATTTTTAATTCAAGGCTACTTCTATTATATATATTTTATGTTCTTAACATCCTAGCTAGATCCTGATGTTTGTTTTCTACGCAGTACTACTTTGTTACTGACTCATTCTGACAGTCTGGTAATTTTCAAACTGATGTCAGGCTATTTTCTCACGCCCAAATCCTACGTTGGATTTGGTCTGCAAAGGCCTAGGCCTAGGCCCTAGACAGACAAATTTGTTTCCGAATACGGCGCTCACGCGCGCCTCACCGAAATTTTTATTTCTTAGGAACACTAAAAATTCTTTTTAATGAATAATTAATATCATTACACATTTTCACTACTTAATTTAATTGAGAAATTTTATTTATACAGTAAATTTTATAAATTTCTTTACAAAATAGAAAGATAAGAAAATAAATAATGTAATAAAGAAAGATAAAAATGTAAGAGTTTATTTATCTCGAAGAAAATTTTCATTTTTAATTATAATAATACCACCCTATTTTAATTATGTTTCTTATTTTCAAAAGTTTGTATTTTAGTAAAAATAGAAAACAATAAAAATTATTTTATACTATTTCAAGTTCAAACAATAAAAATATTTTATAAATTATTATATGATTTTTTTATATAGATATGATATCCCAATTTTGTTTTTTGGTCCGCAATTTGTAATATATTAAATGCACCAGAGGTGCGAGAGAGATACAAAGACATTTAACCTAAGTTGCTACAAAACCGAAATGGAAATACAACACAAAGGAGTAGATCCTAGCTCCTGCTACCATCTCCCACAATTCAATCCCAATGCATGTACAAATACGCTTTTGGCCAAGATACTAAAGTCCATAGCCAACTAGAAATCAAATCCTGGTCTATATAAACAATACTTTGCATCGGAAAAGATATGGCTCCTAGCGCTACACATGCTCAAACAAATCATCCCTCAATAAACTGTTAAATAAACACTAGGATATGCTTGCCATTGTTGAAAAGATATAACAAATTTACTTTGATAAGCCTTTAACCATCACCATATATCAAGCAGAATTTTTTTCATAATTTTTCCACATCCAAAGTATGTCCGTCAAAAACAATCTTATTTCTTTTAAACCAAAAGTTTCATATTATGGAGTACCACCCAATTTAATTTAATTAAACAATGCATTTTTTATTTTTTTGGAAACAGGAGGGGCAAAGCCCCTAAACATCAACATAATAACTCTACGTACGAGTACAAGAAATAGACATTTAAGTCCTGCAATAAATCAAACGCAGAGAAGGTTTTTCACAAATTCTTCCCCCATCCAAATGCCATTTGAATAATGCATTTCAGTAGTTGGTAAGTTCTCCATGTTCTACCTGACGTAAATAAGATGCAATCATGGTAGAATAATAATATATTGAAAAACCACATCACTAATTCAAAACCCAAAAAGCTCCTGAAAGGCTGAAACAGTTATTCTAACAGTTCAGACTTCAGAGGCCAGGGCTCAGGCTGTACAAAATGAACTACGACACATCACTGTCATTCTTCTCTTTCATCTGTTCGTGATCTGTCTGTCAAATAAACAAATTATGCGCTCTATATACTATTTCCCTCCCTCCACCTTCTTTGGTTGGCGGCCAAACCAACAAAAGGTATAATTTTTTTTCTCTAAATTGTAAAATATAAATTAATATTCAAAAATAGATAAGTTATAAAGTATGTCATGATTTTTTAGTATAAAATCATAAATTATTTTATAATTTTTTTATTGAATTCATAAAAAAATATCATTTTAATTTTTTTAATTATGATTTTAAAGTCTTTTTTTTATATTTTTAGTGGAAGTCGTAAATAATTCATAGGTACTTAATATGATTATGATATTAGTGGGTTTTAAGCTGGCATCTGTTATCTTTCAACTTGTTGAAGCCTTATTTGTGGACTATTTTTGAATTAGAAGAAGGAATGCTCGTAATTATAGTATCACAATGCATTTGAAGATCCCAATTTTAGAGATAAAAAGATAATAAGACAAAAAAACTAAAAAAGTAATAATTATTTTTTATAAATATAAATAAAATGTTAACAAATACCCTCAAAATATTGACAAAAATAATTAAAAAATGAAAAAGTATTATCTAGCTCATAATGATTGTGATATTGTTAAATAATTTTATTATGATTTTTAATAAATAAAAATTACTTCTATTAAAAAATTAAACTCAAGATATGTTCTAGTTAAGTCATAGACTAATTTGTTGTAAGAAAAATAAAATTAATTTAATAAAATAATTTATGACTTTAAAGTCATAAATAATTTATGACTTCTAATAAAAATATAAAAGAAATTAAAAGATTTAAAAAAATAAAAATCGTAAAATAATTTACGATTATGAAATATCCTACTCTATTTATATCTGTTATTAATTTAAATTTTATTTTCATTTTGATAATTTAGAAGAAAAAAAATTCCCATATTATCATTTCGCCTTTGGCAAACAAATCTAAAATTTCATTAGTCAATTCATCATTAATTAAGAAAGAATAGTAAAAAAATTTGACAGCACTAGTTTTGCGAAAACAATACAAGAAAAGAAAGTGGATGCAAGTAAATCAAATCAAGATGATTGACAGTACTTTAATTAAAATTAAGACTGGCATTTATGTCAAACATAAATTACAGAGGAAATAAGTGCCTTCTGATTTTTCTTGTGGTGGGGGGTCTACATTAGAGGACTTTGAAGAAGCCCATGCCAAGAATTTGTGAAACTGTTCCAACTTGCAATTCCTTTTCCTGAATCAAGTTCACCAATAATGTTAGTGTCTGCATTAATCTGCCATGGGAAACCCCCCAACACCCTCCTTTCACTTTGTTCTCTGCCAGTACACATTTCTTGCTTCATTACATTCACCGATTGAGTTGTTGCATTGCTCATCACCACTTGATCATAAGGGAGCATCCTCTCGCCACTAACCCCAACCCTACCAGAATTGCCATTATCCACCTCCCCCAAGACCCCATTTCCATACACACAATACAAATTCTGAAGATTGTTTTGTGTCTCAAGGAACCCAGTTTGAATTGCGTCCAAAAATGAAGGGTTTTCTGAGGAGGGATTCATGCCTGAATTGCCAAGAATGTCACAAAAGGAGCCTGTGGTGGGGTTCCCCATAATTGAAAGATCATGGTCATTGTAACCCAATTGCCCACTTGATTGTTTTTGAAACCTAGCTAATGCTAGAGTTAAGTCATTGGAGTCATAAGACAGATGAGGGAGTGCAGTGAGTGGGTTAAGATTGGGTGTGAATGTTTGATCCTGAGCCCTCTTTGATGTTGATCTTTTCTTTCTGCATCCTCCTCCCACTGGAACATTCCTCAGTGTTCCTCCTTTGGTCCAATATCTCCTACAAGACTTGCAGAAATATCTTGGCTGAGAAAGACTATAATTGTTGTAGTAGCAAAATTTTGTGCTGGTGGAGTCACATCTTGGGCACTTCAGAGTTTGTTCTGGATGAGGCTTTGGCTTCTTCTCCATTGACTGGCTAGACATTTGCTGCAACATAATATATAAAATTCTATGAGTGTGGATGGATTAAGTAGTTGAGTTGAGGCCAAACTCCAAAGTGACAAGTAAAACTTCCCCAGCTGAATCCAAGTGCGTATCATGAATGATGCAGCACATATATCATCAGAAAAGGAGAGTTTATGGTGGAAAATAGGTAGAAACAATTGAATAAAAAATAAAACTCATAATCACTCGCAAAAAGTATATATTATGAAACCTAAATTTATAATAATACGATTAAAGGGTAATTGATCACAAAGATGAAGATGGGAAAGTTATAAAATAATTTTCCTTAACATCAAATTCTCAGCTTCGAGAATTCAATTGGAAACACAGATATTATACACACACATGCATATATATCCAGTCTGATAGACAACGGCCATGGATAGCGTATATATAATAAGAAAACAAGGATAGAACTTTCCCATACTTGTTGGAAAGAAACTATAGTAATTAGGAAGTATGAAAGGCCATTTGTTCTGTGTAAACTGTGAATCAATATGGATCGTTTCATTATTCATACTTAAAATTGATCTTGTGGAAGAATTAAAAACCAATATCAACCACACTCTCAAAAGTAAAACCACACGAAACAAGCAGAGAGAAAAGGAAAGAGGATTGTGATTTTCAAATTTTTATGAAGCCATATATCTAGCATCGTACATCTTAACTCTCCTACCTGGGGTTGTCGATTAGAAGGATCCATTCATACAATCAGAATCGGACTAAGCAGAGCACACTTGGGTTATTAAAATCTCAAAAGGCGCGCTTTTGTATATAAATGTGGGTGTATGTATCTGAGTGTCTAATAAGTGATACTTGACATGAAAATAAATAAAAGAAGGGAAAGTGTGAGAGAGCAAATTAAGGCAGAGAATGGAGATAGCTTATATAGATATATATATATATATATATATATATATATATATATATATATATATATATATAAAGCAAGCAATCCCTAGAGAGGGAAAGAGAAAGAGAGGATAATGATGTTTTTTGTCGTACAATATGGTCTTGAATGAGGTTAGCTTGCACGCAGAGAAAGCATTCAAATTCGAGTAATTGTGCTCGAATCTGTTGTGCAACGGTTTCATACGAACTCCAACCCCAGTCTTTGTCCCCACTGGGTGTCAGTGGATGCAACTATTAATGGACCCCACCCTCGTTGATTGGCCAGGCTGGTCCCCACGCATCCAACACCACCACTAGTATACTCACACTCATGACCCCAACTCAGTTCATGAGAAATTAATTAGGAAGTTGCATCATTACGTGTTTATGGCGTTTCTCTATTTTCATGAGAAAGAGTTAAGTGTCGTATCAGAAGGAATCCAAAATAAATATAAAATAATTTTTTATAATTTCGCATTCTGCTTAATCAAATGAATTAAACTTTTTGTATTAGTTAAATTTATATTAGTTTAGACTTTCAAATAATAATATATATTATTGGATTCATTTCTTATAAATAAGAAATTAATAGGTAGTTTAAATCACTATAATCTTCATTAATCTAAAATGTTATTTTTTTTAAAAATAGAAACATCTGAGTAGAGTTTTACATAAAAATTGTTCAAAACCATATTACATAGTAATTTTGGAGTATTTAATCATTTATCTTTATTAATAAAAGAAAAAGTATATTTTAAAAACATTGGTGGTCTCAATCTATATCTATATGATTAAAATTGAATTTTATTAACTATAATTTTGATTTTTTTACTTTCTAAAATCCATAATTTTGATCCCTATTTTAAATAAAGATATTTGATTTTTTTTATTTTTTTAAATTCACAATTTTAGTCCTTTTATTTTAAAATAACATAATTTCGATCATTCTCTCAAATTGAAAGTATTAATATTAACTATAATATAGATTAAATAAATTATTGTATCATATTATTAAATTTGGATTACATGAAATTAATTTTTATTGATCATTATTTTTTTTTTGAATTTGATAGAAGAATCAACATTTGAAATACAAAAATTAAAAAATTCTTTATTTTAAAATAAAAGGACTTAAATTACGGAATTTAAAAGTAAAATAACTAAGTGTCATTCTTTTAAAATAGAGATACCATATTTACTGATTCAGGAAGATAAAAATTAGATTTAAACTATTTTTAAATTGAAAATTTTGATTATATATAAGTTGCATAAAATTAACCTAAATCATAAATACGTGGTCGTCCCACCTCGTACAATAATTTTTCCATGCAGAGCCGATTTTCTAAGCCCCCAGACATAAACCTCGTGCACTATGGATTCCCAATATTTCCTAACTAACATTTAAACCCCTCATTTTTTTTGCGATAAAAATATCCCGACCGTATATTTAATTTAATTCATAAAATAAAAGTATCATTATCGGACATGAAGAAAAACAGAGATTTGGTCCTAGAAGGGGGCGAGAATGTGATATTTTTGGGGGTGTGTGATGAGGTGGGGCCCAAATAACACGTAATTAGATAGTATTAATTATTCTTGTCGTTGTTTGTTGAATGTCTGGGTGATGTGGACGCGTAATGATGGTTGGAGACACAGGTGACTGTGAAAGAGGATCTTCATATTCGTCGTCTTCATATCTTTCATTTTTTTTGTGTGTATTCTTCATCAACCATTCATTTGTTCACATACTAAGGGGGTATTAGTATAGTAGTAGTATTGTTCACCCCCTTTGCTTCTTTTATGGTTTTAATTTGTTACATGGAACACGTTGTGCCTCGTACATACATATTCTCATAATAGCTATGCTAGCCACCTGACCAGTGAGTCATCACACTCTCTCAATTGAGCAGTCAATTTTGCTTTACTTTGTTTGGGTCTTTTGGCCCTTTAATTTTGATGCTGGTGGTCCCTCATACCCTGAATCTGATCATGATGAATTATAATCTGCCCAAGCAAGTGACGTGTCTTAACTCCTACTTATTCAATTGGAACTCAAGAGACATAATTTCCCATTGTAGTCCGTTCACACCAAAACTCTTTTTAAAGGATAGCGAAATACTAATTAATTCTTTTTACTATCATAGGCATAGCTAAGGGTTATTTATTGTTTATGATGCTGCCTCTCTGGCTCTCCACTAGTTCAAAAATTTGTACAGTACATTGGGATTTATAAATGATATCCAATATTGCTGATATGATGGCTAAAACAATCTGTCAATCTCCTAGCATATAGTAGTTGCAACTTGCAAGTTAAGTTTGAGCCGGAAAAAAATAATTGGCATATCTGAATTCATTCATTCCTTAACAAGTACGTAACTGATCAGAAAATGTTAAGTTCAGCTCACTAAGAATTTTATAGGGACAAAAGATTAATTACACTCACTGGAGCATACTTGAAAAATACTCGGAAACCCCTCAGTTGTTCAAATGCATGCAACATAGTATGTTTGTTTTAATAACATATTCAGATCCTACTCATCAACCAAATATATGACAAACTATAGAATTGAGATTCACGTTATTTGCATATGCATGAAAATATGATTAGTTTCATCTTATTATTAATTTATTTGATTGATCTACAAATAATTAATTAATCTTTCCTCACATGTATGGTGCTTAATTTGTCGCTTAGCTGGTAGAAAAAGTATTCTCTCCTTTTTCCACAAGCGATCTGTATATATCTTGGGACTTATTCTTTGATCAAAATCAACAGGGAAAGTATCAGCTATTCTTTGATTTTATAAAGTTTTAAGCCTAAGTTTGTTTGCCGACCCCAAAAAAAAAATACATTTAGGTTCTAGTTACAAAGAAGATATGAACATGCAATCCACCCAATGCTTGTTCAGTAACATAATATAAGTTTTAGCTATTATTTTCAAATCCCGAAAATTGGATTAAATATATAAGGAGAAATAAATATGCATGGCATTTGATAGATGGTCAGAAATTCAATGAACTAAAATAAATATCAAAGGGGATTTTAGGTTTCAAGCCTAAAAAAAGAAAAGTAAGAACCTATATTAATTTGTTATATAGGAAACCGGACTACATTTTATTTTAATTGTTCTTGAATTGGGTGTTATGCCTCTCTTAATATTTGCGGGACAGGAATCTCAGAATGGATAATGAAAAAAAATCAAATAAGGTAGCATTTGATATGAGTTTTTTAAAAGATTTTAAAGTTTTTTTTTCTAATTAATTTTTATAAAAGTTCTATCTTGAATTTTCTTTTCTTGATAATTTTAAATTTTAGACTTTGAGGGTGAATCCTGCATAGCGGTAAAGTTATGTTTTGGTGACCTGTTAGTCATGGGTTCGAATCCAGAAATAACCTCTTTACATATGCAACGGTAAATTTGACTTTTTTCTTTTAATGAGAAAAAATCCTAACCCAAAACTACCTAAATAAACTAACTCCAAAAAGACGATTTCAATAATATTAATTAATCCTTAAATAATAAAAATTATTCTTAAATTATTTATGGACATTTGGTCCGTTAGTTTAATTCTTAAATTTATATTTTATTAACCGAATTCAAGTCTAAAATATTTATTGCAAAGATTCATTTGTCTAAAACACATATTTAGAGAACTTTTTTTTTTTTTGTGACACAATATTTAGAGGACCTATTAGAGTCGAGTTAGCAATAAGAAGTTTAAGTAACATGCATTAAGTTTTAAGTTCAAATTTCATTATCTTCATTTTAAAACAATAAGACGTTGAGCCTGAATTGGCTATTTTATAGAGGTTATTTAGTGAATAATACGATCTGCGTCATATTCTTTAGAGATTAAATAATATTTACTTTAGAAAATATTGTTAATATGATTTCTTGTTATTATTATCATTTGAGGATCGCTAGTGTAACTTAGCAAATGCTTGGACGTCGCACTCTTAATAATATCCGTCGGATACTGTGAAAATTTAGACTTGTATCCTGAGTTGTTTTAATAAGCTGATTGACATAAACATTTGTTTGTAATTGCATGGATGACAACAATGTTGAAAATAAGTACATAACCAAGTTAATCAAAGATTGATTCGCAATATGGGGGGTCATGCATCTTATGGGTGGGTCAGATATGTTGGTTGACTAGTCAAATTTATTTCAGTCCAGGAAACACAGATAGAAAAAGTAAAAGTAAGTGACTAGGTGATGGAAACTGTACCCAAGATCCCAAGGCACGATACGCATGTACACGGTAATGTTGTTTGTGTTGGCATTTCCTTAAGAACTGAATATGGCATTCTAACTTCCTGCCACTTCTGCTATTTATGTTTAGATTGACTATGACACAGTATTGTATCCATTTAATTGATAATTTTGAGATTGAAGCATAAATGTGTAGCTGTGTTAAATTTTTTAAGAAAAAACTTTATTAAAACAATACGTGACTCTAATAAAATTATTTTTGGCAAATTATATATGTAATTTTTATAAAAATAAAATAAAATAATTAAGGCACTTCTTAAACTCACATAATCTATGTGTGTGGTTGTAATTTTTTTTAAATAAAAAAACAGACCAACAAGAGCAAAGAGCAGTGAAGGATATTTTAACCAGGTCAGCACCCCTCCACCGTCCAAGCTAAACAGGTCACCAAAATATATTAAATAGAAGAACCAAATACAAAAAGACATGCGGGACATAAATCGAACCCATGAAATATGAGCATATAACTAGGAAGACTTATTTTATTTCTAGTGAAGTCAGTTGAAATAAATGTGGGGATAATATCCACTATAAAAAACCTTGTAAAGAAGTATCATAAGTGGTTAACCTATCTGACAATTATTATCCTCACGGTAAATGTGATCCACAACAAAACACATATTTTTAGTTATAATTATACAATTTTTCCATCTATTCCTAATAGTCCAAGGAACAACCACGGAATTAGAAGAAAAGGCAATTGAACAACAAGCATAGAATCACACTCCAACCACAAACTATGCCTTCCTTTTTTGAAAACAATCTCTACAGCTAACATGGCTCCGATTAATTTAGCGAAAAAAGCATGCTTAACACATAGGTTTGCTGAGAAACAACCCATGATTGTAGCACTATTGTCCCTAAAGATCCCACCACAGCCAGCTAAGCCAGAAGATCTTTTAAAGGCCCCATCGGTATTGCACTTTATCCAACCAGGAGGGGGGGTATTCCAAATCACTTCTTTGACTAAGATAGGCTGCCTAGGGTGACCAGCAACAGAAAAATGATTTAGAATGGAAAATTTTGAAATTTTGTTATAAGAATTGGTCTCAACAAATTCATGATCTCGTCTTAGCGGCTATCTTCAACATCTTATGGGTCATATGGCATTGCAGGAACAAGATCAGATTTGAGAATTTAACGATTTTGCTTATGTTTGCCATAAGCTTAGTGACAACCAATGTTTGCTTGTTGGCCAATGCTTCTAAAGGTAAAATGTCCTCTTTGATGACAAAATTTTCCATTCTAAATCATTTTTGTGTTGTTGGTCACCCTAGGCAGCCTATCTTAGTCAAAGAAGTGTGTGGTTGTAATTCATAACTTGGTACATGTCATTTGATTTGTTAAGTTTTATTGTCATAAATATTAGCTTAATTTGCACTCAATTGCCAATAATAAAGCATGGATAGGATAGATTTTCAAAGAAGAAAAACAAAAAAAAGTGAGAAAGTAAAATAACATGACATGTGAAAGAATGGAAACTTAATTTGAAGCATGTAGAAGATGATGAGAATACATATATAGTTTTTAAGTTTTAAGTAAAAAATACTCACTTATTATTCACGAAATCAAAATATATAATTTGTCTAAGATAATCCCCTAATCAAGGGGGTGAGACGATCTCGAAATGTCAATTATTGTGGAAAATAAACCATCGAAAATATTGTAGTGACCACGATGGTTGACATTGATTATTCCCTAGATCAGCTGTTGGACTGATTCCTTGTAAGGGAAATTGATTTCATCTTCAAAAGATCTCATCTTAATCACAAATTGCATATGTTGGTTATGATCTAATGAAAGTGAAGGAAACCTCAATTTAATTAAGTGTGATTAGGGTTTATTAGGCATGTTAATTTTATGCTGGTGTGCAAATTTAAACATTTTATTATATTTTCACGCTCGAATGAGTGTGAACGTGGAAGTAGAACAGTGTATGCTTGAAACAAAAATTGGGGGACGAAAAAAAAAACTGCAACGGACAGTGTCAATGTCAATTGGTGAGGATGAGACGGGATTGAAGATTTTGTAGTATGTTTTTAGCACCATAATTAGAATTGTTAATTATCCACAAAACTACGTATAAAACAATATTTTAGTAAGTTTTTAATTGTTTAATGTTAACTAGTTAATTTATGCAGTCATATTCTCGTTGAAATGTAATAAAAAGAAAGAATTTAAATCCTCTTGTGTTGTTGAATAAAATATAGTTATGTTTATCTGCGATTAAATAAAAATTAAGAAATGATATACTATGATGATTAAACAAATATATTTATATGGTATTTAATAAAAGTTACGTTTTTTCCTCCTTGCTGATACGATCCAATAGGAAACTGTATGGAGAGTGGAGGTGGGAGTGGGAGGCATGATATCGGCGAGGAGATTTGGGTTGTCGGCGAGAGGTGGGTCCGTCAAGGAGATAGAAAATGTGTATACCGAACACGTGCCACCAAAACTGCGGCTATCCAACGAATATCGCAGTTTATACTTTATATAAAGAGAAAAGAACATACAGCAGCATATGACTATAGATATTTCTCATTCTATAAATATTATATATAACAATTAACATAGTTGAGCACAGTTAATAATAGTTAAATTTCTTAAACATGCTATAAGAGTTTCACTACTTATCATGTGTATGAGAATAAAATAATCTCCGTCTATCGGTTGAAAATTATTATTGGTGAAAAAAAATTGGATATGATATATATATATATACCTCCTATAATTATTTTCTACAATTTTCCTTAACATTTTATAAAAGTAGTAAATCAAATTATAAATATATTTAATGTGTTGAAACTTGAAAGTATTAATAAAAAGATCGAAATATAAAGATATTTAATACTTATTACAAAATTGAGAGATCTGTGAATTTGCATTTTTTTTAATAATTTCAAGCTGCTTTAGTAAATTTTATGTAACACTTTTGTCCTTATTACTTATAAAGAATAATTAAGTCCTTTACATATGTATGTTAGGTCTGATCAGGTCATATCCATGAAAATGAAATTTGTGAGACAAATAGTCAATATTTGCATGAAGGCATGAATATATGATTGTGGCATTTGCATGTTTTTAATTTTTGATATCATTCAAATAGAAAGAAAGAAAAAAGAGCAGCCTCCAACTTTATTACATTAAGAATATTTACATTCTACTTGGAAATTAAAATGATAAATTATTATTTTTCTTGAATATCTAGTACTAACACAAACTATATTCTAGTCTTGACTAATTTTTACAGTCTTTTGAGGTATGTCACAAAACAAAAGAAAACACTTCATTTATATTCCACTTACACCATATAACAAAAGAGTGGAAAATCCAAAACTTAATTTGCGTAAAGGTAGTTTTTTTTTTTTTGTAGAAATAATGAAACATGTTTTTTTTAAAACACAACATTATTGAATTCAATAAATAAGATGCTGTGAAACCTACCAATAATTAACTTCTTGCTGTTCTGTAGTATCGGTCGATATTACACTAAAATAGTCAATGTCTATAAGAATATGATTATACAACTATTTATTGTATTGAATAATATGAATGTTTCCTTATTAATTAGGTTCGTGAAAAGAAGCTTTCCAAAAGAAATTTCTTTGAAGTTTTTGTCCGCTTCACTAAAACTATAACACTTAAGGGTATGTATAATTTAGGTAATTAAGAAAGTGAAAGGTTAAAAAAAGGGAATAGAAAGCAAGATATATTTTTAGGTTGCTTGAGTTGGAGAAAAAATTAAGAGAAAGAAAAAAATATATTTTTCACTATCTTGGTTATGCATATAAGGTGGAAAAAAATGTGTAAAATGACATAAATACATTAAATAAAATGATATAAATCATAGTATTCTATTTTTATCTTTTTAGTAGGAAATAACTCATTCCCTTCCTTTCTCTGTCCAACGTTGGAGAGAACATCAAATTGTTGTGGGACTCAATTGCAATATTCACTCGTTATATTCTTCCCTTGTTTTCTTTTACCAAATAAAGGATAGATTAATATTCCCTATAGAAAAATCAAAGCAATAGTGACCAAATTTAGTAAGAATTTTTTATTTTTAATATTGGGGTCACTAACAATTTATTAATCATCATTATTTAATCCTTGAAATAATAAAAATCCAAATTTGATATCTGAACATATAAAAATTTTAAAATAAACAATTATGTCTTGTGTATAATTTAATAATAAATTGATTATTAAATTTTATAATTTAATATCGAATTAAGCCTAAAAAATATAATTACATATTAAATTGATTATTAAATATATAATTTAATAATAAAATAATTTCATAAACTTAACTACACGATAAATTAATATTTTCTTTTAGAAACTAAATTATTATCAATATACAGATTAAAATAGTTATTTACACTTTATATTTGTTTAAACAAACTTAAACTATTAATCTTCCAATGAAACAAAACCACGTAGTATTATCAAGTCAGAAAAGACTAGGAATGTTTGGTGAATTATGATAATTGCCACGTGAACAAAATGATGGAGGTCAGGCAATACACGCATCAAGACTCAAGAGAGTACACGTCATGGTTCAGGAGTTAGGTGATGAAATGATGAATAAAAAATAGTTGAATACTCATAGTATTATTGACATGATCAGCAAAGCAAAGCGGTGTTATAATCATCTCCGTTATTCATCATTATTGCTAACTTCCAATTACAACCTCCAAACTCATTTCCTTTTGGTAATTAATTACTTATCCCAGATTTTCAACGTGGCTACTGCCCTACTGGTTGGTGCACGCACACGTAAATTAAAAAAGAAAATGTTAGCCATGCAAGACATGTCACACGACACTAAGAACTCTTTTTTTTAAAAGAAATCTTATTCATTTAACTAACAAAAACTAATAATACTAATAATAATAATAGTTAATATTTATAGATAAGAAAAAAATAATTTGTTCATTTACTGAAACCTCAAATAGCAAGAAAACTTCAAACCTTAAAATGTTTTAATACTTAAAAAACAAATATTTTTTAAATGTGTATTATATTAATATACTTTTAACTTGGACAAACCACCCTAAATTCATTATGCAATAATGCAAAGTACAGATGACAAATGGAGAAGTTTTCAATGGGAAAAGAAGGTGGGGTGGGGTTGGGGGGCTAGTCTTCATCAGCAACTTTTTCCCTATCCACGCGGTCGTGATATTGCCACGAAATCAACAATTTTACTTACATGAACCAATATTTTCAACAGAGAATTTAGAATTAGATTATTGTTGATATCATGAACCAATATATGTGATGAGTCTTAAGAAAACGGACATTGATGGGTGTCGGTGCAAGTTGTTTTCATCATTATTTTCTCATGGCCTTATGGGATTTTGTAAGCGTCAGTTTAAAAATCGTAAGCCAAGCATGCGTGCGTATGTTGTCCGTTTCACAATATTTTATGCACAAGATTTTTTAAAAGGTTTGGGGAATATTAAGTGAATTAAATGCTTAAAGAATACAGATATTACAGAAATGTTTACACGCATATGTCTCGATTCGTTTTAAAAATCATCATTCAAAATTTTTTATGCTCTACTTTGTTATAGCTATATCATTTTCTAACATAAAATGCACTCATGCCGCCAGGCACCAGTGCCAGCAACGTGAAATTGCATTCTAATTTAAGAAAAACTCGTGGGCTGTGATTTATTGACCATTTGCTATCTATTCAAGCGGCAACTTTATCAAATGCAAATCATATTGCGATGCGGGTTTTGTTTATTTGATTTTATGTGTTTGGTGAACGATATGTTCCATAAAGCTAGGAAATGAACTAACTGAAATCTTAAAACTTAAAAAGTTAATAAGCTAAGCTAAATAAACTGAAAGTGCCTAGTAAAACTACTGTTAATTAAATTTGGTAATAAGTGTAAAATGATACTATATAATGACATATTTAATGTCATAACTTAAAATTTTGGTAACTATATATATTTTTAAATAATTATTGTTTCATATTTTAATTTATTTCAAAAAAATATTATCTTAAAAATTAAGGTAGTAATTTCATAAAATTTATTATCATTTTAAATATTTTTATCAACTAAAATGAGATGCAAAATTGAATTTATTTTATAACTTTGGTGATTCAATATTATAAATCAGTTATATTTTTTTCGTTAGTTATAAATCAATTTTATATTATGAGAATAAGAAATAGGCGAAAATGAGAAACTATTAAGGGTCCCGTGGAATCGCTGTTTTTTTGTGCTAAAAAAAATCTTACTGAATACTTACATTTGATCAAACAAAATTTTAAGTTAGTCAAATAATTTAAAAGCTATCTTATTTACCTTAAAAAAAATGCTAAATGACCTATTTGGTCCCTTATTTATTTTTCTTTTCAGTATTTTATCTTTTAAAAAGTTTACTTTAATCCTTTATTTTAATTAAAATGTTCAAATTGATCTTCCGTTAACATAAATTTAACACTCCTAACTGTTTAAACATATTAGCAACTAAAAATAATTACAAAATGTAATTTTCTTTCTTTCTAGACATATCTTATTTTGTAAACACAAGAACAAAAAACATTAAGTATCCAAGACAAGTTAAGAACTCCAAATCACAAATCAAAAACCCCCAAATAACAAATCCATCTCGAGTTATGATGATAAGAAAAGGAAGAGGTTCTTGCGGGCGTCGACAATGAAAGATATCAGAGTCAGTGATGGCAGAGGTAAGTTGAGCATCTCATTGCGGAGCTTCTCGACATTGGTGTCGACAAGAACGAGATCACAGGTGTGATGGACCTTCCCACATCATCAGCATGGGCCAAAACAGAGGTTGCCTCCATTCACTGAAACATGTGTTTAACATTGTTTCACAGGCACGGCTTCAATTGTTTCAAGTTCTCACTAAGGCGGTGGAGAAGCTCAATTTGAACTGTAGGGAGAGTGGCAAACTGGACCATTTTAAACACATGGAGACTCGTTCTTCCCCATGGTTTTGGGGCTTGGGCTAGGATTTGGGAACGAAGATTTGGAATGTTGATTTAAATATAAAAAAAATTGTAAGAAGTGCACAACAGACAAAATGAAGAAGAAAATGGATAGTAACAATGTTGACATTAACCATAATCATTTTGAACCTTTTAATAAAAATAAAGGACTAAAATAAATTTTTTAAAAAATTAAATATCAAACTGAATCAAAAAATAAGGTAATAAATCATCTAGCCTAAAAAATATTAGCAAATATGTCTAAAATGTTTTTTCTACAGTAACTTATATAAAATGTTGTCCTCCGTTTCTTGGGTCTTGCTTCCTACACCAGCCATTTTTTCAATACATCCAGCATGAACAGTAAAGTTTCAATTTTGCCCTCTGCGTAATCCGTAAAGATTCTCTGTAAAGGTTCTTACGGATTCACAATCCGTAAGAACCTATACGGATTGGCAATCCGTATTCGTAATTCGTATCTTACAGATACGTAATCCATAAACCTCTTACGGATTGGCAATCCGTATGAACCTTACGGATTACAAATCCGTAAGGTGAATCCGTACGAATTAAATTTTTTTAAAATGGTTTTCAAAATAATAGCCCAAGTAGATGTCAAACTTGTGACCTTCCAGTTACAAGCACAATGCTCTAACCAACTGAGCTACTACATCATTTATGTTAAAAGCTAATTAATATTACTATATATAACATTACAAATTTTAATGCATATTTAATACACATAAATTTACATAATAATTTTTATAACAATTAATTTTTATCTAATAATATTTTTTTTACATATATAAATTTCTAAAGTATACGAATCAATGATTTTATAAAAATGCATATATTTTTTTACATAAATGGTGTAGTAGCTCAGTTGGTTAGAGGATTGTGTTTGTAACCGGAAGGTCACAAGTTCGACACATACTTGGGCCATTATTTTGAAAACCATTTTAAAAAAATTTAATTCGTACGGATTCACCTTACGGATTCGTAATCCGTAAGGTTCATACGGATTGCCAATCCGTAAGAGGCTTTCCTACGGATTGGCAATCCGTAAGAGGCTTTCCTATGGATTGCGTGAATCCGTAAGAGGCTTACGGATTACAAATCCGTAAAATACGAATTACGAATACGGATTGCCAATCTGTAAGAGACTTTCCTACGAATTGCAAATCCGTAAGAGGTTTATGGATTACGAATCCGTAAGAACCTTTACAGAGAATCTTTACGGATTACGCAAAGGGCAAAATTGGAACTTCATTGTTCATGCTGGGTGTATTGGAAAAAAGGCTGGTGTAGGAAGCAAGAACCCCGTTTCTTTTGGATTGGCCCAAGATATGGTGACAACTTATTGAGAAGACCTAGCCAGGCCTAAAGCATGTTCGTCATCTCATGGGCTTTGCGTATCAGTTGGAGCCCATGCTCATTTCAGTAATCATCGTGGGCTTCGTGTTTCTCTATTGTAAAGTTTTTTTTAAGGGAACATTCACCCCCCTTCCCCCTCAATTTCTTGGACAAATATTTGAAAACATAAACATATTGATAATTCTATAATTAAAAAATGTGTGCAGAAAAAATAATCAACTTCTCAAAATAAACGAAGCCTAATATTATTAAGTAAAACACAAAAATGGTTTTCTATATTATTTTTCTAATTCATTTTTTTCTCGCGAGAGCCATTTGCATTTGAACCCGGATTCAGCTATTTTTTGTATTTTTTTTACACAAGCTATCCTGTGCCGAGTTTCAAGTTTTTATTGACGGAGTCTATGGTACGCAAGCATAACCCATTGGTACCGTGCGAAAGGAACTGGTAACCGTTGGATTGATTTTAATTTTCATCAAACGGTTATTATTTTTTAATTTTCTTTTTCTTTGCCTCATTTTCCCTTTCTACCCTTTTTCTTTTTTCTCTTTCTTCTCTCTCCGCATTTCCGTCTTCGCGGCCCCATTCCCGTCGCTGCCGTTGCCCTCTGCCACCGTCGACCACGACGGAATCTGACTCGTCTGTTGATTAAAAGCATTGACAAAAAAAAAATTGGAACTCTTCATAGAAAAAACAAAAATGAAAAAGCATGTTCCAGATACACCAAAATATCTGTAACAAGCATGTGAATGAATAGTTCAAATTGAATTATTCTCTGAATAACCAGTAAAAGGAAGCATCTTTGTGAAAGGGTTAGAGAGATCAAAAACTGGAAGATAAGGGGAGTTTTTATGGAACAAAATTAAACTTGCTAAATTGAAGATAATTGAAAAAATCTCAACTTTACATGTTCATCTCACAGACACCCCCAACTACATGAAGCAGAGAAAATATAAAAGCAAGAAAATTCCATCCCGACAAAAAATAAAAATGTGAATTTTTTTGCTAACAGAAGAGAAATTGTTTGGAAGGTTTTGGAAGGTGAAAGATCAGAAGGTGAAAGATCGCAAAGTGAACCGTGCCGATCTCGGTTGCATCCTGAAGCTGCTGGTGAAGAAGACTGGTGGCGCCGCCACTGTGGATTCGATAGACTCGGTGGAGAAGAGAGAACGGGGGTGCGGTGCCGGAACGCGGAGAGAGAAGAGAGAAGGGACTCGGTTGTAAGGGTGGTGAAAGGAAAGGGTAAATGGTGGACAGTGTTATTGAGGCTGTGATGCGGCGGCGGCGGCGACGATGGTTCTGTTGTTCTGGTGGGGCTCGGAGAAGAAGAGAGAAGGGACTCGGTCCTTGGTGCCGTACGATCGGAGATGCTGAGGAAGATAAGGGATTTTTTGTAAATGGCAACAAAAAAAAAAGAAATAAAGAAATAAAGTCCATATCCAACGGTTGTAATTTCTCTCGCACGGTACGCATGGGTTATGCTTGTGTACCGTAGACTCCGTTTTTATTAATAAAGAACAAATTCTAAATTACTTGGTCAAGGAAATTTTAATTATGTACCATGAATAATTTTTTTACAAAGATACATAAATAATTTTATATTATATCTTTAACAATATTCTCAACCAATCAAATTGAAAACAACGTCACATTTATTCATGTTTTTGGGTTTGCTGAATTTTTTGTAGAACAATTCTTTTACAACCGATTTTTTTTCATGTTTGGATAAGTAATTTAAACATTGCTGATTTTTGATAGAAAGAAAAGAGCATTTTCTCAAAAACTTTCTTTTAGGCAGTTCATGGGTGGACGCAAAGTTTATTGGAAGATTTTAAGTAACATGACGGGTGATCTGAATCGTTGGAGCACTTACAGCAAAAAAGAAAAAAGAAATTAAAGATTGACATTGATCTAATCATGGATAAAAAGGTTCTTTTTTTCTCCAAAATCCTCACAAATATTATGCTACAGCTTACAACCATTATCCCCTTCCCTTTCTCTTTTCCTTCACTTATGTCCTTATAGCGATAGCTCATATTTTTCATCGTGAATCTTTAACTTGCACTAGTGGTCTTACACACAAGCACGCATCATTGTTCTTCCATGAAACTTATCCAATAACAGATCGTGTCCTGTTGACTAGGTGTCATTAAACTTGAATGAAAGACGAGCTGTTGACTAGGTCCTTTCAGCGACGGGAGTTAAAGTGTCATAAATGCCTACATGAACGTCTTGATATTTTAATTTGATTAATGAATTCTACATCCCATTTCAGTAATAGGCTTTGGTGTACAATGACGCTAAAAATAAAAATCTACCAACTCCTGCAAATCAAGGGCGGAACTTTATGGTGAAAGGTTGGGGTGTCCGTGGTCTGGATTGGATCGATTTTGAAGTAAAAAATCATCCGATCCAATTTTTTTGGTATGATCATTTGATCATTCATTCAGTTTGAAATTTTTTTCAAATCTGATCCAATTCAATCTAATTTTTTTCGGTTTGGATTTGATCAATTTTTGATTTTTTAAAAAATCTAAAAATAAAACTCATGAAACTTATTTTTATCAAAATAAGGAGTATCTAACAGAAACAAACATATTCATTGGACAAAAATAAATACCATTTTCTAATTTTCATTGGACAAACACGTTCATTGGACAAAATAAGGAGTAAGTAGTTATTAATTGGACAAAAAACAAATACCATTTTCTAATTTTCATTTGACAAAATATAATGGGGAATAGGCCCAAGTAGGTAAAGGGTAATGTAAGGTTTATAATTGGATCGATTTTCAACAATCAATCCGAAAGCCGATCTAATCCAGTGAAAATTTTTGATTTTTTTTCGGTTATCGATTTTTTGGTTATTTCGGTTATCAGTTTTTCGGTTCGGTCACCGCGGTTTACATCGGTTTGAATCGGTTGATGAATATCCTAATGAAAGGGAGAGCCATGGCCCCCCAATTTTATTTTTGTAAAAAAGAGATACATATATGCATATTGATTATAATATAATTACTTACCAATAAAAAATTTATTTTAGTTGTATTGGGAAGAGGTGGAAAGCATGTAGGAAAATTAAGAAAATTATTTTTTAGTCTCTTAATTATTTTGAAAATTATAAATATTCATATATATCTAGTTTACACACATATATATATATATTATATTTATGAATTTCACCTACATATTTAACTAGACATTTATAGATATTATTTATTTTTAATTGTATAACCCTGTAATGATTTTTTTCTTTTTCTATGTAATTGAAAAATTTATGTCAGAAAAATTATTTAATACATTAATAGTAATTAAATTAAGCTTTTTTCAAAGAGAAAAAAGTGAGTAAGATAAACAAATTTTATTAACTAATATAGAATTTTTGGATTTAAATGATATAGAAATTAACTTTTATTGACTAATATTAAAATTTTGTCTCTTATTTATATTTTAGGTTTTAATTTGGTTTATTAAATTTTAAAATTTTCATTTTCTTATAGTGTTTATCTTAGATTAAATCAATTATTTATACTAATGATATCAATTTTAATTGACGTAACATTTTTTTATAATTTATCATGTGTCATTAAATTGATCAAATTTGTAAAAATTTGATATAACGAATAAATTTTAAGAGATTAAAATAAACATTTAAATATAAATGACTAACTTAAAACTTAAAAAATATAAATAAGTGACTAAAGTTTTATTTTAGTTCATTTTGTTTTGATTCTCTCAAATTTTTTGTTGAAGCTCGGCCACTCCATACAATGGTATCAATTTTAGTAATAGGTTGTTTAACTTTTACAGAAAAACGTTTTTTAAATTAGTATCCTCTAAAAAATACTCGAGAGTGAGTACCATGTAGGTTTAAATTTTTTTTTATGGTACACTGTATTTATAAAAGTGATAAATCTTATGTATATAACTAATAAGTCTTTCAGAAAGAAAAAAAAATATTAAGTCTACAGTAAAAAAACCAAACTAATAAATCTCAAGATTTTCATCCTCTTTTTCTACCCTCTTCTAGTCTTCTTGTATTTTGTTTCACATAAATAAAAAATGAAATTTATCAACCCCGGGAATATAATTAATATATTTCGTAATGGTACTTTATATGAGCTAGTATTTTTTGATGCGTTTATATGGGCTAATATTGAGTACATATAACTGAATGCTTGTTTCAACTTTTCATTCTCATTCAATACATTAACAAAAAACTAGTATTGCTGAAAACCAAAGTTAAAATATTACTAGTATAAAAAACAAGAAATGGTCCCATTCTAGCTTTAAATAAACTAAAAACAAAAGCCACCTAGCTTTGAATCCACACCAAAACTTCTTAGTCATTTTCACACACACATGTCTGTCTGTTTTAAAATTTGAATTTATGCAATTAATCATTATTTTAAAATTTTAAAAATATTTCCAAAAAATATTAAAATGTAATCAAACACATTTTTGAAATACTAGGAATAATATTTTTAGTCATGATTATTTTCAAAATTTAAAAATCAACAGAAATAACGTTTTTTTTTAATTTTTTTAATAAAAGTCATCCTTTACATTTACGCATTACGCCATTGACGGCCAAAATTACATTTACAGGGCCATTAAATTATGACATATGACCGCACCACAGTCACCCTGTGCATTCTGCATTCGTACCGGACAAGGTTGGGGAATTTTTACTGAGAACAACGACCGCTTATAGCTATAGCCTTTTATATATATAAATATTTGTCCCACTTTTTTTTTTCCTTTTCGACAGAGTTTGTGAGACACCGAATTTTTCCGATTCTAATTGCAGTCGTGGAAGGGAAACTGAAAGCAGAGTCTTCTTCTTCTCGAAATTAAACACGGTTCAGATCTAGAGAAAGATCCATTTTCTCGATGGAGAAAATGGAGCAGTTCATTGATAACTTGCCGCCGATGGATCTGATGCGATCGGAGAAGATGACCTTCGTTCAGCTCATCATCCCCGTCGAGTCCGCGCACCGCGCCATCTCCTATTTAGGCGAACTTGGCCTTCTCCAATTCCGCGACGTAAGTTCTCTTCCAGATCCAACCTCGCTTCCTATTGATTCCGATTTTCCTTCGCTTCTTTTCTTCTTCGATTTCGTGTTTGAGGTTTTCTTTGAGCTGAGTGTGGAGTTTTCGCGTTTGTGCATGCCTGCGTTATTGCGTAGCTTGTATTAGTCTGTTATTTTGTTCGAGTGTTAGTTGAATTGAGTGCGGGCGTCTAGGAACGACGAAAATGCAGCACTGCAGGATTCAATGCTGAATGCAGATTTGAAGGAATCCAGTGCTGGTGCGCGGATTCGTTGACGAGACAGTGTCGTTGATTCGGATGCTGGATCTTTCGTGCTCAACAGTTCGTGCTGACTGATCCAGCGTTTAAGTGTGATTTTATGACGTGTGGCTTGAAATGTTTAATGAAATTATGGTTTGAGACTTAGGAGGTGTGAATTAGTTGCATTGCTGGCTTCTTGAGTCTAATGTTGGTTATATGGATTATGGTACACGTAAAATGTGGATAAGATGACTTAGATAGGTTTTTGATGATTAGGTTCTGAGCCTATAGTGTTTCTTCATCCTTGTTAAAAGCAGTTAATGCCTTGTCTAATTGGTCAGATATGATGATTGCAGTTCGGGTTCCAACTTGCATCCACCTAGTACATACTGCTCTCTTTTAAAACTTGCTTAATTGGCTTCCCTGTGAAGTTAGATCTTGTCAATGTATATTTAAATATTGTAGTTAACTCTGAATTCCTCTAGTAATTCAGGACATAATGGTTTCCCTTATGGTTGACCATGTTCATTACTCATGTTTTATTGTGTTAGGGACTATTTTTGTTTAGAATTGTTGTTGTTGTTGTTATAAGTATTATGTCATTAACATCTGTTTTAGAATGTTATAAGAGGACTGTCGTCAGTAGTTGGTTAAAAACTGGTGGACATCTGTCCACACAACATGTGAGAATTGCTATGTCTTGAGAGTTGTAGCACTTTTGAGTTCAAGATCTAGGTTGTGCGTTATTGATATGCTGAATTTAAAAAAGGAATTATGTTAGTTTTCCAATTCTGATCTATTGTCTCAAACACTTGTGGATATTTTTTGACTTTTCAATGCTGCATCTTTGTAATATCATATATCATATAAAATTGTGTCCCTATTTATAAAGATATTTTGGGTGCAATTTTGATTGCCATTTAAGAAATATTTAAAGTTCAAACTAATTTCTTTCCCTCCTTGTATAGTAGAAATACTTTTTGGCCTTTGAAATTTTATTGATTGGATGTTACTGGTGTAAAAATTTTCTATGGTGTGTCATGATTTCAGTTCTTATGGACACCGTTTTCTTGTTTGCAGTTAAATGCTGATAAAAGCCCCTTTCAGAGAACATTTGTTAATCAGGTAATCTTCATTGCACAAATGAGAATTCTTGTCGCATTCTGAATACCTTGAATCTTTGCAATTTTTTGAAACTGTAGCTTATTTTTATAATATGTATATTAGTCTACAGTTGGGATTTGAGACTTCTCCATTATGCAGGAAATTCTTTTAAGTTGTTACACCATGTCCTTCTATGACTATATAAAACCCGACTTGCTTTAAAAAAATAAAATTAAAAAGGCATAAATAATAAAGTAGGTTACTTCACGTGAGTCAGATTATAACACCTTAATCGTCAAATTTTGATTTTAAAACACTGAAGAAGTAGGTTCAACTTTGGGGGAAGAGTTAGATTTTCATTTTTCTGGTGGGGCTATCTTTTATAGAAATAGTGCTGAGTTTGTTGCCTATTTTAGTTTATATTTGGATTGGATTTACTGTTACAATCATGATAGGGATAATGTTTTTCTTTTTCCCCCTTATTGCTAGTATTAACTGCATTTCTCTTTTGTCAGGTAAAGCGATGTGCAGAAATGTCAAGAAAGCTACGATTCTTCAAGGATCAAATCAGTAAAGCTGGCCTAATGTCTTCTTCTCGTACTGTATTGCAACCAGATATAGACTTGGAGGATTTAGAGGTCTCTTCTATTTTTCATTTTTTTCTCAGATATGATTATTGTCTTAGGGTTAGCATTCAAGTTACATGTTGTCACGTTATCAACAATAACACTCAGCGGTTTGCCAGCTTGCTTTAGGATTTTCACTCTAAAATCTGACAATATACTTTTGGTTGGCTTTCTTTTATGCCAGATACAACTTGCTGAACATGAACATGAACTGATTGAAATGAACTCTAACAGTGACAAACTTCGGCAATCATATAATGAACTCCTGGAATTCAAGATTGTATTACAAAAGGTATTTTTTTTCCTTGGATATTTTTTGGTAAGCATATTCCAGCCAGGTTAATTTTTTTGGTATTTTTGGTAAGCATATCCCTGTTATTTTGGTTACATTAATTTCCCCCTTTAAAGTTCAGTTAGCAAATAATGGTCTTTCTGATCATAATTTAGCTTCAGTTATTTATTTTTTATATTATTTTATCTGTTTTGGTTTTTAATGTATGTATTCCATCAAATTCCAGTATTGCATTTGTTTTTCATTCACGAATGCATCCTGTTCTTTTAATGAATAAAATGTTTCCCCTATGCCTTCTGTTGCCTTCTGCCATGTATTCATTATATTTTTTTTTTGGGTAAATTTCAGGCATGTGGTTTTCTTGTTTCCAATCATAGCCTTGTGGTTTCAGATGAAAGAGAACTACAAGAGAATGTATATTCAAATGATGCCTATGATGAGACAGGATCTTTGCTCGAACAGGTTTTTTGTAGCATCTTTTATCACCCTTCATAAGTGCATATACTGTTACTAGTTTCTAAAATTTATTTCATCCGGTAAGCGCACTATTCTAAATTGTTTATATTACAGGAAATGAGGCCTCAGTCATCAAACTCGTCTGGTTTAAGATTTATCAGTGGGATTATTTGTAAATCCAAGGTTCTTAGGTTTGAAAGGATGTTGTTTCGTGCTACGAGAGGCAATATGCTTTTCAATCAGGCACCGGCTAATGAACATATCATGGACCCTGTTTCAGCTGAGATGGTTTTCTTCCTTCTTATTACTTCTAAGAATATTGATAATTGGGATTTTTTTTTCCTTTTTTCCCTTTTCAATCTTCATTTATCATTGTGATCGAGGTTCCCAATTGGTTTATATTCCCATTGATGTATTCTTTGTCTGCACAATGACTCAGACTCCGGTGATTTTCTTTTTCAGATTGAAAAAACAGTGTTTGTCGTGTTTTTCTCTGGGGAACAGGCAAGAACCAAGATTCTGAAAATTTGTGAGGCATTTGGTGCAAATTGTTATCCTGTTCCTGAAGATATTAGTAAGCAAAGGCAAATAACTAGAGAGGTGAGTGTGCTTGGCTTAGGAAGATGTTATTTTTGGTCTCATCAATTATGTATATTTTTTAATTACGACATATGGACAAAGTGTACTCAAAATAAATTTGGGATTTTTATTGCTACAGTTTTGGTGAGAGATTTTTGCTGTTGTTTAAGCTAAATACTTTAAATAATATTTCTGAAATTTTGGTTTTTAACCGTGCCGAATGGCGTCATGTGATCCATGCTTGGCTTTATTGTTGTTGTTAAGCTATAAATACTTTGGAACTTCACACATTGCTCTTGAACTACAGCCTTGTTTTTTATTAGTGGCGTACTTATATCTAATTATCCAGGGATCTTGTTTTGCAATCCAAGAGGTTTTGTTTAGATACCCTTTAGTTTTTTGGTATGCTTTGCCATCAATTTTTCAGGGGGTCTTTTCTAGCAATACCATTCAGGATTATCAGGTAGTATGTGTGTGATAAAAATAGTTTTTATATTCAATTGAATTCAACTGAACCTTTTGCTTTATGTTCCTGATGAGGATTTATGTTTCACCTTTTGTGACTAGAAATATGGAGAGTTGGAAATATGTAGCTTATGGTTGAAAAGTTTATTTTCGGGTACAGGTTTCATCACGTCTTACGGACTTAGAGGCAACTTTGGAAGCTGGGATTAGGCACCGGAACAAGGCTCTAGCTTCTGTTGCAGACCATCTAGCAAAATGGATAAACATGGTAATAGTTTACTTCTGCATGTCTTGTTGTGTGAGATATTTATTTTGACTGCGTTTTAACTACAAACCAATCCTAATATCTGATCAACATGTACAAGTAATGGATATCTATTTTGAACCAATAGATCTCATCCTTATCACCTTGTCCTAGGTAAGAAGAGAGAAGGCTGTGTATGATACACTGAACATGTTAAACTTTGATGTCACAAAAAAATGTCTTGTTGGAGAGGGCTGGTGTCCTCTGTTTGCAAAAACACAGGTATTTTTTTATTTCCCAAATTTTTGAGGAATTGAAAACATCTTCAATATAACATTATCTAATAAATAGCTTGCATTTAATGATTTTCCAGATGCAGGAGGCACTACAACGTGCAACTTTTGATAGCAATTCTCAAGTTGGCATAATCTTCCATCCAATGGATGCAGTGGAATCACCACCTACATATTTTAGGACCAACACTTTCACAAATCCATATCAAGAAATTGTTGATGCATATGGGTGAGCCTAATTAAATATTAGCTGTATTTAGTTACTTTAGTAGCAGCAACATGAATTACTAAATGTCTTGAAGTAATTTTTAGGAATGCTTTATAGTGCACTGTTTTTCCTGAAGCTAGAAAATTGCGTGATATGCTAGTGTATGTTCTACCTCTAACATTGTAACACCCCGTATGCATCCGGTGTATTAACAATTATTTTATCAGATAAGCGCAGTAATTAATGTAAAACCAATTAATTACAACCACGAAAGCGTTTTCGAAACCATGTTTCTTGATTCATTATGTATGGAACTCATAAAACTTAACATCACAGCAACACTAGCCCCTGCTGATCCAGAATCACATAATCATAACCATAGGCAGATAAACACAATAGTCTCAACAGATAAAGTCAAGAGGAAACATCAATTACATAACTAACTGGTTATGTACATAAACAACATCTGACACTCGCAGTGTCTATACAAAAGAATAAGCATCTAAGTGCTTTGATCTCAAAGATCCTTCCTCACACGAGGGCATACAAGATATATACAAGGCACACATGTGTGCACACACACATCTTCCCTCTACAGGGGTACAAAACCATCATGAACCAAAACCGAGCCTCCCAGCTCTCCCTGCTGCCACACGGCCAAGCAGATCCTGTCTCTACTGGGGCCTCCCGCCCTGAGACCGCTCCTCTCTGCCAGAAGAGTCACCTGAAACAACATAAACCCCACACGGGGTGAGATATACATCTCAGTAAGCTCAGGGTCCTTGGAGGCATCTCCTCCACCCTGGCTCACTTTCCATGACACACATCATCCAAGGCATCACAATCAATGGCCTCCCGACCCTCATAACAATACATAGCCAATCATCTAGCTCTAATGTATATCTGCGGAACTACGCCGCCACGGTGTATCATCATCAACACCTCGATGCATCATCATCAGCATCAAACCTCAGTGTGAGACCGGAACTCACACCCGTGCCATCCCATCGGGAGATACCCCTTACGCATGGACGCACGTATATGGTACCTCCGAGAATAGGCTTCAACAGCGACGGGACCACCTATCTCTTGGTCTTAAGGGATCATCATCACCCACGAGCAAACCAAACTAGGAGTTGCGCTCTACTCCTAGGGAGATCCATATCTATCTAACTGGCCAGAAGATCTATTCAACAGGTAACCATACATACAAAGCATAAAAGCATGCATACATATCATTATGAGAAAGCAACAACCAATTCAATGCATGCATCATGAATGCAACCATCACTCCCTCGGAGTATGGTGGAACACAGCAGTGGGAAACACTCCCAAGAAACCAAGAACTTACCTGGCAACGCAGTGTTCTGTTGTGCAATCCCAAAACTGTGGACTACGCCACTGACACCCTCGGTGTCACGCCCTATACAAAGGCACACAAGCAAAATCAATCACCATCCTATCCGTACAAAACATTTATTTCTAGCAAAACATACGGAAAAGCATAAACTGCTGCATAAAATTCTGCAGATTTTACACCCACTTGGAAAAATCACAAATCCTTGTGGGAAGCTCCAAAAATCACGAGAATTTAGAGGCATCAAGATATATCTCTCATCTTTTAAACAAAACTGGTTTCATCAAATTCCATGAATCACAGCCTCTGCAGCAAACAGAAAACCAGAACTGTCACGCACTAAAATAATGCTGACAGCAACATACCAGCTCAAACAGCCATCTTTCAACGACAGCCCACACCAGGATACTCGTCCAAATGACTTGATATTTTACAGGCATGAAGTTCACATACCCATCTTTCTATTGCCACTGGAATCACTCGATTTGGATCATCCTAGACAGATTTATGATTTCTGCAAAATTGACCTCTGCAGCAGAAAAATCTGCTAAAAACAGAGTATAACAGTCGGTTATAACTCTGCACCACAATTTCTAGGAGTCTCCAAAAATAGCACGAAAATTCCAGAATAGACCTAATTCTCTTAGCTTTCAAATGGCACCGGTTTTAGATCATTTGGACACCGATAGCTCCTGCTATGGACAAAACACCAGAACTGCCCAAATAGGTGTTCTTGGCTGTCATGAACATCCATGCATGATTTATGTGTGGAACACCATTTCAACTTAAAATCAACTTCTACACACTCCAAATCACACATCAAAACTGTCTCACCCTCTTAAAACTCAACATTCATCAATCTCACTCCAAACCCTAACCCTAACCTCAAGAATCAAGGAGAAATAGGAGGAGATTACCAACCTTAGTGTTCAATTGACCAAATTAGAGGGTAGACCAACACTCTATGGCTTCCAATCACGGTTTAGCGGCGCCGAACGAAAATGGGCAGATTCAAAACCCACTCTTTTCGTCAAATCACCAACACCAAGGCTCAAAAACAACAAAGAACAAAGAAAAAGGCTTTCTTCCTTGCTTGCTTTGTGATTTCAGTCACTAAACAAGTGGAAATGGCTAGAAGAGAGTTTGAGAAAGAAGAAGAAACCAGAAAAGAAGCAAAAGAGAAGAAGAACCAGGCAGAAAATGTAATCTGCTAGTTTTAAAATGAACCGGAGGTGCGTTCAGCAATTACTTAATACACCTTACCCCTGATAAAGACCAAAATACCCTTACTTTCGTAAATTCGCTTAATTACGCAAATATCACCCAAAATTACCTTAATTAAATTTAGTGATATTACAAACATGTAGAGCTTATTTCGTGAATAGATCAACTTTCAGTGAAATAAAACTATATATGTGAGTTCTTGATAGTATATTTCTCGTGAAGTTTGTTTTACTAATCTCCGAATGAAGTCAACAAATTAGAATTGTCTTATGGGTGGGGTATTTTAGTGATTAGATGAATGAAGAAGGTTAACAAAGCTTTGTTTATTGGGAATAAAGAGGGAAACATTTCAAGTATTTACTCATCTCTGTACTTTACAAAATTAACATTTGCAGACAGGAAAGGTGTGAGAGTTGTCTCCTTTCTCCGCCCTTTTTCTGTTTTTAAAGTTTAAACTTGTTTGTGGATCTGAATTTCTGTCCAAGGGGTTTCAAAACTTCCTTAGCAGTTAAATCATGTGGTATTACTATGGTATGTTTATATTGGTTGAAGTTTTTTTTTTTTTTTAATTTCTGGATTGATTCTAGGGATGTACCATGGTGGATACAAATTGTCTACCTTGCTAGCTATTTCTTCTTAGCTATATAATAAATCCATGACAGCTGATTAGATTCCTAATTACTCCTTTTACTTGGCAGTGTTGCAAGATACCAAGAAGCAAATCCTGCAGTTTACACTACTGTTATATTCCCTTTCCTATTTGCTTTGATGTTTGGGGACTGGGGTCATGGAATTTGCCTGTTGCTAGGAGCATTGGTTCTTATAGCACGTCAAAACAAGCTCAGCACACAGGTAAATTCATTCTAACTGTATTGCAATAAAGTAATAATGGAAATGTACCCAAAGTAATGTTGTTGATGATGATGATGATGGAAGGATCAAGCCAAATATATATAAGGGGAATGTGATATATTGTGGTTCATCTTTGTTGATAAATTTTAGTTGAGATATATCACAGTTGAATGTACCTTTTTCTTCTAACTTTAACTAGTGTCATCATGGTTGGAGTTCAAAGAATAATGTTAATGAAGCTTTATATGTTTGCTGCTGAGTATTTAGTGTTTAGTATTGTGATCAAATCCCCATTTTTGGGCCCGGTGAGCCCCCATATTTGGTGCACCAATGAAAAAAGGGGAGCAGAAATGATAAGGGCAACATGGGAATTATGGTGGAGTTTGTTAGAGAGGAGCCTAGCAGAATGGACAGGTGGCAGCAAATCAGTGGTGAAAGGAGTGTGGAGGGAATATGAGGCAGGGAGGGAGGGAGTGCAACCAGAATAGGCATAAAATGTGTAAGGGGATTCTGGGAGGGTTTGGCATAGGGCAGAGTAGCATTACTTCTCTGATTTTATCTCTGTTTTTCCATTACTATTTGTTATTCATCTTGTTTCTGTTACTGTATATATAGAGCACTACTCTATCATTCACCCAAAAAAAAAAAGAGCACTACTCTATCATTTCCCTGTTATTCCAGTGTGAATACCATGTTCTATCAGTATCTATAAGGTGGATTTTGTTTTTTTGGGTGCTAGGTATTTCTTTACCCCTAAATATCTTGAGAATTGAAATAACTCTAAAATAGTCCATACAAGTGCAAGTAGAGACTCAGAATATCCTTTACTTTTATTCTGCTCTTGTCATTACGTTTAATACCTAACAATTTTGTTTAATTTCTGCCAGAAACTTGGAAGCTTTATGGAGATGCTATTTGGTGGGCGCTATGTGCTTCTTCTAATGGCACTATTTTCAATCTATTGTGGCTTAATCTACAATGAATTCTTTTCTGTTCCTTTTCACATATTTGGTGCATCAGCTTACAAATGCCGTGATAGTTCATGCAGGTTTTCTATTTGTCTCTTCGAGTCTATGATTTTGGTGTTAGTTAAATACTTAAATGTTTTTTGTCTTAATATCTAGTTATATAATGGCTTACATATTGATGCAATACATTCCCCTTTCCTCTCATGTTCTCATCTCTTACCTGATATATATATATATATATATATATATATATATATATATAAATAATTGACGGTTCATCCATTTTCTTGCCCATTTCCCCAGATTTCCCCCCCTCCCATTTTTCCTGCTCTTTTGCATGACTTTTCTCCTGACTGTTTTTCTTCAATTTAAATGATTTTTTCCCGCCAATTTTTCCACACATTTGGATGGTTTTTCCATGCTCATTTTGTATGTGATCATTCACATCAAAGTTTCTGTGTTGATGATGATTTTGTCGGTTTATGAAATACATGTCGTTGGATTGGGGTTATATCATATGTGATATATAGTTAAATAATTATTTTGGGAGTATTCTATCTTTTAATATTTAATTTGTTTGTATTAATTTATTCTTTTTGTACATAGAATTGATGTAAACTTTAACATATGAAATGCATTTTGATTTGAGGTTGAAATTTTTGCTGGAATTATCTGAAAAAGTTCTTAATGATGTTTTATTTTAATAAATATTTGATAACTTATCAAACTGGGCATAGCACACGCACAAGAACTTAAATGAGTTTGAAACAGAACAGAGAAGATTAAAGTTTTTATTTTTTATTTTTTTACTTAAGTTTGGTGTGTTTGAGTATTTGTATTGGCGGAGAATTAACATTTTGGAACCTATTTTGCAAGTTCTTGTTTTTTTGGTAAACAACAAGGTTTTAACATTGGTGCTGTGTGATGTTTCATCATTATTCACCTTTTATCAGGGATGCACATACCATTGGCTTAATCAAATACCAAGATCCATACCCATTTGGTGTGGATCCCAGCTGGCGTGGAAGTCGATCAGAATTGTCTTTCCTAAACTCTTTGAAGATGAAGATGTCCATTCTGTTTGGTGTGGCACATATGAACTTAGGAATTGTATTGAGTTATTTTAATGCTCATTTCTTTCGAAACTCACTGGATATAAGGTGCCTACTCTTCTGTCTGACCTGTGCAGTCATTATTATGCTATCCTTTTGGTAGTTGATTTAACTTATTCTTTATGTTGCTATCAGGTACCAGTTTGTGCCACAGATGATTTTCCTTAACAGCCTATTTGGGTATCTTTCCATTCTCATTGTTATCAAGTGGTGTACTGGCTCTCAAGCAGACCTTTATCATGTAATGATATACATGTTTTTAAGCCCCACAGACAATCTTGGTGAGAATCAGTTGTTCTGGGGCCAAAGACCTCTTCAAGTATGAATCTGGTTCTCTTATTCCTTATTGCTTAATACTACAAATTATATTCCTGTTTTTTCATCATTCTGAATTACTGCTTTTGATGTGCAGATTGTGTTATTGCTTTTGGCTGTAATTGCAGTTCCATGGATGCTCTTTCCAAAACCTTTTATACTGAAAAAGCTTCATACCGAGGTGCCACTTTTACCTGTCTTGTGTATGGTTTTCTTGCTTGAAAGTTTATAAGTTTATTCAGCCAGACCACTTTATCGCACTTATGTACATGTGCTTGTGGTCTGAGTTTCCCCTTTTTGGCTGTGAATTTTGCATAAGGTTTTTAAAAATCAATTCTTCTGGAGAACCATTATAAGATTGATTTTCTTTGGAATGAAAATGCTTTAGTGCTAAACTACTTATAACCCTGTCAGTTATGTGGACAGCATTTCTGGCTATAGTTTTCTTGGTTCCATACTTTCATTGCAGTTAGTAATTAAGGAGGTGATGATAAGGAGTTTATCAAGATTATTAATCTTTTATCCTGATGACATTATACAGAGGTTTCAAGGTCGTAGTTATGGTATACTGAATACCTCTGAGGTGGATCTTGAGGCTGAGCCTGATTCTGCCAGACAACATCATCATGAAGAATTCAATTTCAGTGAGGTCTTTGTTCACCAAATGATCCACGCCATTGAATTTGTTCTAGGTTCAGTTTCTAATACAGCATCATATCTTCGTCTTTGGGCACTAAGGTTTGCTCAGTCATGATTCTCTTTCATGGCAATGAATTCCTATATTATGGATTTTTGTTCCTTGGCTGATTTTCTCACCAATTGCAGTTTGGCTCACTCAGAACTTTCTACTGTTTTCTATGAGAAAGTCCTGCTTCTTGCTTGGGGGTAAGCTTGATTTATAAAATGTGTTTTATTACTTTCAACCTTTTTATTGAGATTTTTCAGTATTGTTTAGCATGATTGGAATATTTAACAAATCAATGTGCTTCCCTTAGTAGAAGATAACATGTTTGTGATTTCTTTTAGGCTTAAATAGACTTTTGGTCCTTATAGATTAGGTTTTTAAAATGGTCCTTGTAATTTTTTTTTATCCTTGCTATTTTGTCTGTCCTTGTAAAATACTTATTTTTGTTTTTTTGCTTATAATATGTGAATAATTTGCTTTTAGTGCCTACCATTTTTTTCCAAAGTGCCTAACTCAAAATGAACAAAAAATTATAAGTACTAAAACAAAAAAATAGATATATTATAAGGGACTAAAATAAAATAACCAAGGACTTAAAAACAAAAAAATAAAATTTACAAGGACCATTTTAAAATATAAGGATCAAAACCAAAAAAGGGTATGATACAAGAACCAAAAGATATTTAAATTTTAAACCTTTTTATTTTATAATGTAATCATCATGAAAATTCTGGCCGATGGAATAATTTTAATAAATACTGGTTCTACCTTTACTGTATACTGCATCAGCCACCAGCTAGTTTGGATGAGTGGCTTCTGATTGGTACCTTCTTAATATTTGGAGTATAACTATTGAGAGCTGCATGGATGGAATTATCTATATCTGTAATGTTTGTATTCCATTGTTGCATTTATATTTTAATTAATCTTATTCTTTAATCATTAATGTCGCTCCTGGTTACATTTTAAACAGGTATGACAATTTTGTCATTCGGTTGATAGGACTAACCGTTTTTGCCTTTGCAACTGCCTTTATACTACTAATGATGGAGAGTCTTAGTGCTTTTCTTCATGCCCTGCGGCTTCACTGGGTAGAATTTCAAAATAAATTCTACCATGGTGATGGCTACAAGTTCAGGCCTTTTTCATTTGCCTCCTTAACAGAGGATGACGACTGATCCATTCATATATGTGGTTTCATGGCAAATATATAGAAAGGATATTTCCACAAGTGAAGGGAGCATAAAATGAGAATTTGTAGTGTCGGAACCAAATTTGGCGGCTATGGTTTTTAGGTTTGCTTGATGATATTCTGCTTGATATTGACCTGGCAACAAAAAGTTCCTGCTCATTTTCCCATGGCTTCGGGGTTGTAACAAGATCACACTGCCGATGATCATGGAAGGTATCTCTAACAGAATATTTGCTTCATAGTTTTTTTTTTTTGTTTTTTTTCTTTTGCTTAGAATAGGAAACGGAAGAGCTAAGGGAAGGGACTGTTTAGAGTAATTTTTGTAAAGAGGAGCTGGGATCCATCAGAGTGTAGGTATTGGATGTTGGTTCTTTGGGGTTACATATATATACATGGTGTAGGGCAGGTTTTGCTGGGAAATAACCAATTTTCTGAAATTTTCTTGTATTGATAGATGACGAGTTATAGAGCCCCAATTTTTAAGGACTGATCAAAGTAAAATACAGACATCTGAAGTTGAATAATGCCATCTGTATGATGCTTGTGTAATGCCTAGTTGGCAACTTACAATTTGAAATGTTACTTCCACCATCCCCCAAGTTGAATAAAATGCAGAGATATTTGTTTTAATTATTCATTTGTTTAGTTAACTTAAAGTGTTTATTCCATAAGTTAGGATTTATGTGATGATTTGATTATGAAATTTATTGGAATAAATTATTTTGATAGGTTTTTTCAAGAAATTTATCAAAATAAGTTAAAAAGAGCTTCTAAAAGTCACATTATTATGATATGATTTATATAGATTTTTTCAAATCCTCCCAAAAAATATTTTTTTAACTTGGTTTAGTGTTTGGTTTTTCAATGGCATGAACGGGGAAATTAACAATGAATTGCTTTCTAGTAAATATGTGACTTACAAAGAAGAAATATCAACGCATACTTTATTATCTATCTTATGATAATTTTTTCACTCGAAAAATTACGATTCAGGTAACCTCCATAAGAGAGGACGCAACCAGAATAGAATGGAGAAGGCCAAACCAACAAATATGATGGAAATAGATCTGCTTCCGGTTGCTTTAGAGTTTATTGAACTTCATATAATGTTGCATGAATATAATTGATGTGATAATCAAGATTAGAGGTGCTCATGATTTGAGTATTTATATAATTCATAAATAATTAAATTATGAATGAATATTATAACTATAACCATAACTAATTTTATATAACTAATCAAGACTAGGTAAGTGTGAATGAGAGTATGAAAAAGTTTTTTTTCTTAGGCATTTTGAAACCATCTCGGCAAATTTGAGCGACCAGAGAAAAAAAAGTTATTTTTATTATGAATTTAGTAATAGTTAAATTTATATGCATAATTAGTATAAAAAAATTTACGCTATCAACTAATAAAAAAAATTGTTGTTATAATTTTTAAAATAATTATTAGAAAAATCAATAAACTTATCATTGTAATTTTTTATTGGATGATAATATAAAAATTATTTACACTATTTATGCATATGGTATTTATTCATAAATGTAAGCACTCATTTTTAATTAAATAAAATAATAAGAATGATAAGTTTTTATTTGTCTCTATTTTATTTTGTTTTATTGAACAATAATAAAGAAACTTAAAAACACAAAAATTATCACATTTTATTGATAAAGTATATCTTCAAATCTATATTATTTTATGCTTAATGTACATGCATATATCAATAAAAATAGATTGTTGCCTCAACTGATCGGCCTTCCAGTTTTTAGGTAATTGGTAGGTAAGAAATATGTAATTCCACTATAAATTTCCACTGAGTGGGATATTTTAGTCTGAAGTTTAAGGGTGTGTTTGGTTCAAGGAGGTAAATGTGGAGCTACAAATGATTTAGTGTGAAAGTTGTGAGCAATGACGAATCTACATGGAGGGTAATGGGGTAATTGATCTTACAAAGTAATTTTTTTATTTAAATATATTGAATAAATATTTTTTTTAAAAAGAATAAACTTTGTCCTCGTAAGATAATTTTTTTAATAAGATGAATGTAAACAGTTATAAAAAATAAAAAATAAATTGATACTAATTTCATCCATTTTATTCTTTTAAATTTTATTATTTTAATTTTTTATTACCATTTTAATAAAAATTATATAATTTTGTTTGAGAAAATATTAAACTATTTTTTGTCCTCGCTGAAAAAAAATCTACATCTACCACTAGTGATGAGGGGTTTTTGGTGGGGTCAAATATTGGTGACATTTTTGAAAAAAAAAAGTGAAACCCATGGAGTGTAACTTTCAATCCAAATTGAGAAAAAAAAAATGAAAGTAAAGAGAGAGAGTCTGACGTGTGATAGAAGAGAATAGTGAGTGACAGATAGAGGAGAGAGAAAAATTAGTCTCTCACACACTTTCAACAATAGTCTAATTGTTTGTGCAAAATACATTATCGTTTATTCCTCATGATCCATTTTTTTCTTTTACTTTTTTCCTATCAAATTACTTTTACACTTTTTTTAATATTTACTAAACTATTTTATTTTACATTCCCTTTCAACTCTCATTTCATCTCTTTTCATTCCTTTTCAACCCTCTCTACCAAGCACACCCTAAACCTCTCTCAACCTAAAACAAATGATGGACAAGAATAAATTATAAATGTTATTTAACTAACAATAAAGTATGTGAGCCACAAGTTGACTAAAAAAAAAGTGAGCCACAAGGTGTGACACAATACAAGAGACTAGTAGTGTGAGTCCTTAAAGTATATGACAAGAGTTTGATTCCTAATTTTGTGAAAAAAATAACATTTGTGGGGACATGTGTTACCATTTAATTGGTACTATACTTTCTTGAAATTAGTCTCATGACTTCCTATTATGAACATATCTTGTTTTCAGAAAATAAAAAAAAAACACAATAAAACATGTGTGCCAAAATTAAATTTTAAATTATATATAAAAAAATTAGACAATGACCTAAAGCACTACTCTGAAAAAATCTTAGAATTAATTCCAAATTGGATCGAATCTCCAGCCTAACATATTATAGGCCTTTGTTTTATTTGGGCTAGCCCATGAAACTGGACGCACACACACACGAACGCAGCAATCACCGCCATTGAGTGATCGAAGTGAAAGCCGAAAGGGATATGAATGGGGCAGGGCTAAAAATAAAATCACAATCTCTGTCTACGCAATTGCATATGACGACACGTCGTCGTTTGCAAAAAGCATAACCACCTAAGTTAGCGTCTTCCACACTCATAAAGGAATCCACTTCTGCAACTTCAACAAGTAGACGCAGCAGACTGAAAATTTCATCGAAATGGAAAATCTCCATAACCATAGGGGCATTACTAATTCTAACTCTTGTCCTCCACGTGGCTTTACAGATATTTTCAGAAGAGAGTTAGGCTTGTCACATTCCAACGGTTTCGCTCGTCGCTTTTCAGCTTCCGAGGTTTTGCCAATTTCACTCTCTATTTCGCTTTTCACTTTTGTCTCCCATTTTATCTAATTAATCGCCGCCGAGTGTTTGCATTTCTCTGTGGTACAATGCAAGGAATAGAAAGTAAAAAACCTATGCTATGAATCAATTGTGACTTGTGTGGTTTTATGCTTTATAATGCGTTAAAGTTCATGTATGTTGTGTCGTGACTAAGAAATTCAATGTTGTGGAATTTGTCTTATGAGGGTTATTTTGTTTCCACTTGAAGGTCCTTGTGAATAGCTTGGATTTATATGGGAAGTTGGATGGCCATGAAGGTTGTGTGAATGCAGTGGAATTTAACTCCACTGGTGACCTTCTTGTCTCAGGTTCTGATGACCGACAGGTTATGTTTTTGGAATTGGGCATCCAAAACTAGATTGTTTGCATACCCTTCTTGCCACACAGACAACACATTCCAGACAAAGATTATTCCATTCACCGATGACTGCCGAATTGTAACTTCTGCCGGTGATGGCTAGGTAAATAAATTTGTCAAAGTGTGCATCTAATCAAATATTCTGTTCAGCCCCAAAATAGCAAGCTCCAATTCCCCGTGCTTCCTCTTTTTTAGCAGCAATTAAATTTGTCAAAGTTACTAAATGCTGCCAAACATAAATAGAATGCCACCATAATCAAGCATAACAAATCAAAACTGTTTGTATGAGTTTTCTCCTTCTATTGATTAATTTTATCAAGATATGATGCCTCTTTGTCTGTCATCCAAATGATATTATAAATTGCCATACTGATAGTCTACACTCTTTATTTAAGCTCAACCTAACTTATGTTTTTCTAAAGTGTTTGCTTGAGTCTCCTCTATTGGAAACTGATTTTTCCTTTGCAGGTAAGGCTTGACCTTCTCTGGGAGGATGGGAGAGTTGACACTACAATGTTGGGGAAGCACCATGGTTGTGTATACAAGCTTGCTGTGGAGCCTGGAAGTGCCCACATATTTTACAGTTCTGGTTAAGATGGATTTATTCAACATGTTAGTCAAGTATTATGGCATGTTGCACGTTGAAGCTCCCCTTTATGCTATCCCCAAACAGTTATAAGTTTTGTTTCTTTTGCAGTTTGATTTGCGAATTCTGTTGTTCCTCATCAATAGGAAACAATAAACAGACTCTTAGCAAAGTAGGCTTGAATTCCATTGTGATTGACCCTAGAAATCCATATTACTTTGCTATCGGTGGATCTGATGAATATGAACGTGTTTATGACATGAGAAAATGCCAGTGGGATTCAGCAAGAAATTCAGATCGACCTGTTAACACATTTTGCCCTTGTCACTTAATTGGTTCAAATAATGTCTATATCACTGGATTGGCTTACTCAAGCTTTAGTGAACTCCTTGTTTCTTATAATGATGAGCTCATCTATCTGTTTGAAAAGAATGTGCACTCGGATTACCTTCATCTGCTACATCTGAGGATCCGAAGAATATTCATGAGGCACAAGTTTACTCAGGCCACAGAAATGCACAGACAATTAAAGGAGTGAATTTTTTTGGCCCAAATGATGAATACGTCTTGAGCGGTTCAGATTGTGGCCATATATTCATCTGGAAGAAGAAGGAAGCTAAGCTGGTGAGATTAATGGTAGCTTGTTAAGATACCTGATAAATGACCTATTTTAATATTGGATCTCTAATAATATTTTTTGTCCGTTCTTTTGAGAGTTTTTGTCTTCAATTAAGTGATGATGTGTCTTTTTACAAATATTATTAAATGATTGTGATGATGTCAAATAATCACTTAACTAATGATATGAAAATTACCATGAACTTTAAAAATGAAAAAAAAAATATTAGGAATTCAGAATAAAATTAAATTTATTAGATATTTTAAACATATTTAAATTTTTATTTATTTATTATAAACTAAATTGTGTGCTCAAGAAGAATGCTAAAATAGAATTGTTCACGAGAGATTGTTACATGCTATTGGATTAATCCCTCTAGTATTAGCACATTTTTTTGTTATAAACTGAGTTGATCACGAGGTGATATATACTCGTCAATATTAAATGTGCTCATTGGTCACTCCAGCCACCAACTACTGTTTTCATCATCGTTTATCATGAATTCATGTATCTCCTTTCATTGACTTTGACTCCACAACCGAATTATGCTTCCATTCACATTTCACACGACACAATCACCAATAGGTTGAGACTGATTTATTAATGTCCCTGCTCGATATGAAATTTTGATCAAGTTAGTTTTTTTAAACCAAAAACGATTAAGACGATTATATTTTAAACCAATAAGTAAGAAAAATGAACTTCATTCTAGCTGGTGAACTAGCCACACGTACAGTAGCAGTTTCCGTGGTCTTCTTTACCGCCATACGTGGCAATTTCCCGTGCTTGCGTTACCGCCGGCTATAAGCGCACGATCCAGTACAACAGCTTTCCCATCATTTCTCAACTCAAGGGTTCCAATGTTAGGTTAGAGATGACAGAATTGAGCTTCTGTATATAGTGCAATGTAGCTTATATCTTACTATATCTGGTTTATAATTTAGTTATTTAATTACTTTATTATATGATATGATAAGTTGTTCACGTACATATTGATTTAAATATAGGTTATGTTTTCATTTGCTGCTGATATTCGATTGTGTTCGGTTGTTGTAGTTGAACTTTGGAGAACTATGATTGGAATTCAGGTAGCATGAAGTTGTGGATTCAAGCATTTTATTATGGAATCTGATTCTTAGGTGTCTATTATATTACTATGCAATATATGTCCTTCCTATCATCCATGTTTAGTTTGATTTAAAATATTAAAAAGTACACTTTCAGAGAAGGGAACCAATTAGTGGACAATCTTGCTAACTTTGTTTTATCTTTAAATTGTCAAATTTTTAGGTTATTTCTTATTTTATTTCTTTTGTTGTAATGGCGTAGGTAAGTTTTATTGCTTTTCCACATGGTTCTTAATGCTAGTTTTGGGTTTTTCTTTCCTCTCATTAAAAAAACGTAACATATAGTTTATTTAATAAAAAAAATGAAATTACCCAAAAGGAAATTAAATAACATAAGGGCAAGTACAAAGGTGAAATTGGTATAATTTTATTTTTTTTCCAAAATGAGAAATGGATATGGACTTATGTCCGTATTGCATTATAATTTCATAGTTATAATTCATTTTCATAAGTTTAACTAATCGATTAATATTTTTTAGTTGAAATATTTTTTATCCTAAAAAAAACCAAACAAACCTTCAAAAAAATAATCCAGTTCAATGTCATTCTCTAGTAATTATATATTTTCCTTCAAACAATCTTGAAACATTTTAAAAAAAAAACTTTTATACCAAATCAAACTAATCATTTTTCCTCTTTAATTAATTATTTATTCAATGAAGGTCTTTACTCCTTTTTTTTTCATTTGAGACTCAAATTTGTGCAAGTAATATTAGACACATTTACAAATCACCATTGAAACGAGTTTTGATAAATTTAAACATTTTTTTTGTAGATTGAATATTTAAATAGTTATAATTTTTATAACAATATTTTTTACATAATTATATTTTTTCTTCGTATTTTAGTTTATTTGTTTTTTTATTTCTAGTTCTATTTGTTTACATTTATTTTTCATAATTTATTAACCCTTAAAATTAAGTTTCACACCAAAATTTTGATCAATAATTATTGGAAATGCAACAGAAATGTGGTCGTGTGACTTAAGATTACTTTATATAGATTGACAAGGGAAATGATGCATAACATAATCAAAAAGATGACTAGAATTAACATTTCAAAGACATTTTTGTTAAACATTTTATATTTTTTCTTTACAACCCCATTTGTCTCAGTTTTCAGAGCAATTGACTATGTTTGAAGGTAAGGCTTAAGTGTCTCATGCCTATAGTGTTGCTATCTGAATGTATCGTCTTCTTTTCTCGTGTCCATGATTCTTTGAAGTTGATGATCTTCCTTTGAAGTCTCTTTTAGCACAAAAGTCGATGAAAAAACTAGTGACAAAAGTTGGGTAATGATTTGAATTAATGAGTTATTGTAAAAATAGGCTTTCTATGTGTGTATGTTAGCCATTCCTTCATTTTTGTTATGCCATGTGAAAGTGTTACCCTTACATCCAAAATCATGCAAATTACGCAAGTGCAAAACATCCCTAAAATCATTGATTTGTGATTAGAATATTAGATTAACATCTATTTTTTTCCTCTTGATTAACCACTTCCTTCAAATCACAGAAACATAACCATCAATTTTGACTATCAAAAATTCTGTAAAAAAACCTCCGTGTGAGATGCTTTTGGTGGTATTTAAATATCCTCTTTTTTTTTTCTTGACAAAGAAAAACAAATCCTAAAGGATACCGGCAATACCCGAACAGAAAGAGTACTATAAAGGAATCCATACCCTCAAATGTCACATAAGCCAAAATCCAAAGATCTATTGGTCCAAAATACCTTACAGTTGAAAATAGATAAATAATTCAATTAGGACTTTTATAATCAAGATTATGATATTCTAATTCAAAAAAAGAACTCCGTGTCTCTTTTGATGATGAAGAAAGGAGCTTTTCACCAAACACACCCGTGTGTTAAATAAAAAAAAAGTCAAGCAAGTATCACATATAAAAACTAGAACATAAGCATCTTTAATGGTAGATCTTAAATTGATATCTTAGATCACTTTTTGGTAGATCCCATAGTATCACCTAGGATATAAGATCTCTTCTATTTTTTTCTTTAGTGGTAAATCTTATTTTGAGATTTTAGAGGAAGAGAAAGAAGAAAAAATCATTCTTTTTTAAATACAGATCTTCATGATTATTCTACAAGAATTCATTTTCCATGTTAGAGATTTGTTCATCTCCTTTATTGGGAGATCTAATGAAAATAAAATTGAGCTTAAAATCCTTACTCAAAATCTAATACTAAATATCTTCTATAAATTTAGCAAAGCACACTGACACCGTAGAGAATCTAAATACTAAAATACTAAACTCGAGATGACAAACTGCAACAGATAGAATCAATTATAGGTAGGAGAGAGTCAACAAGGCAAAGAGGGCACGTCGCACTAAATAAAACAAAAAGAGAAGGGCATGAAACAAAGTTAGAAAATAGAATACTTAGAACCATCATTATAAAACCTGGTTCGGCCCCGCTGGTCGGACTAGTCCAATCGGGATCCAGTGATATAACCGGCCCGAGTGTACTATCGGACCGCTCAAGCAAGTGACCCGGTCAAACTCGACCAGTTTTGATGAAACCTGGCGACCCGACCGATTTTTAAAACCTGAACTGGGTTGTGCTACCGCCACACTGCTAGGGAACTTGCCGCGTCGGCCTTGCCTTCGAACTTCGGCTGCACTATGAAGCACTGAAATGGCGTTGATTGAAGAGGAAGAGAAAGCAAAAGAGAGGTAGCGAAAAGAGGTGAAGAGCATTGAAGCAGATGAGGTGCAGCCAAGAAAATGAGGTGGAAATGCGGAGTACAAAAGAGATCGTTATATATATGGGAATTAGGGTTTTTCTTATTTGGGTTGCCAGATCCACAAACTGATTTGCTTCCTGCACTCCCTTCATTACTTACTGTACTCCTTCTGGCTCATTATTTTATATTAAAATCTAGACCTATGTTTTAATTTAAATAGTTGCTATTTACACAATCTTTTATTATTAATATATTTTACTTGTGTTTTCAATTTTAATACTTAATTGTTATTTTAAATTTTTTAATCAAATAATATTAATTATATATATATATATATAATATAATATAATTTTTTTTAATATAAACCAGATTAAACCAAGTCAAAGTTGGATAAGTGACCCACTATTTTAATCGGATCAATAATCGAGTTAGGTTTTATAACACTATTTGAAACCACAACAATGTGTGAAGAGGAGAAGCAACAGCCAAAAAGGTTCATCCATACAAAGTCTTATAGCATAACATCTTTAATGATAAATCCTAAATTAAAATTTTACATTATTTTTTGATAGATTCGTAATATCACACTAAAGAGATTTTTTTTATGTTGAACATTTGTTCATTTCTTATATTCAAAAAATGTTCTTTGTTCTTTTAGTATAAAATACACCTTGTGATTTTCTTTACACTTTGCTCGCTCTCGCTCTCTCCCTGTGCGTCTTCATTATCGTGCGTGCGTGTGCTTCTTCTCTAACAATCTCTTCCTCTTACCGACGATCTCATCACTGTGAGTTATGGAGCTCCAATCCGTGGCCCTAATTTCTCGATCGATTATTCGAATCAATTTTTTGTATAGATCCCTAATGCATTCGCAGATTGATTACACCGATCATTGTTATCGCTCATCAATTTGTTCTTTCGTTGCTGTTTTCTAATATTTAAATTCACAATCCAGCTTTGAATTTTCGTATATTGTTGGATTTCGATTTTGTTAGCTTTGAACAATCGTGGTTAGGTCTTTGATTGCCAAATTATTCAATTTCTGCTTGTCTGACTTTATGCTCCGATTAGTGTTTAGTTGATCTGAGGTTTCTCAGCGACGTGCTTCAATCTATTTATTTATTTTTATTTGGATTTAAGTATAAGAATTGAAGCTGCGTTTTATGGTTGTAGTCCACTTCCCTTGTGTAATTGACTAATTGTTAATTGTATTTCGTATTTCGCATATTGTCTAATACATGACTTTTTTCCTGATTTTTTTTGTTTTAGTATCCTAAAGTGACTGTGTGACAGTGCAAAACGTTATTATTAAGGGGCAGATGATAATTTGCACTATCATAGTTGTTGTTGGGTGCCTGGGGCAAAATAGAATTTAGTTCACTGAAAGTAGGCTTTTTCCGCTTGCAGCAGTGTTTGCTTGGCTGTTGTGTCAGTAAGACGTGTTTCCTCGTTTACTGAATATTTATCCAGGGCAATCATGAGTGACGGAGGAGAAAGGACTTGTCCTCTCTGTGCTGAAGAGATGGATTTGACAGATCAGCAGTTGAAAGCATGCAAATGTGGTTATGAGGTTTGTTTCTATTTCTCTTTTTTTTTTGTTATTAGGCAATAGTCTGAAGGTTTTTGTACAATATGTTGTTTTTTTAAGGTTACTTAATTTTTTTGTCACTCAGGCTGCTTTGGTTTTTTGGTCCATATAGGTTTTCTTCTCTGTTGATCTTTTAACATTTGGCATTCTTCACTGTTTATTCTCTCCCTGTCTTGTTCCATCCTTAGTTGTATTTTGTGCAGCTCATAATTCTGCCAGGTGGCATTTATTATTGAATTCTACAATGTGTTACTGATTATTGCATATTGACTGAATTGTGCGGGTTACTCTCTAAACTATTTATTTAGTAGCTGTGATTTTTTTTTTTCTGTTTAGAATAAAGTGCTACTTCATCTTTTGTAAATCAATGTGTTTAAGATACAGGTGCTGTTATTTATTTTTGGTTTTCTGAGGAAAATTTTTATATCATAAACACTAATGGTGAATACTATTTTTTTTTTTATCTCTACTTGACTGTAGATATGTGTCTGGTGTTGGCATCACATACTGGAAATGGCTGAGAAGGATGACACAGAGGGACGATGCCCTGCATGTCGTTCTCCATATGATAAGGAAAAGATTGTTGGGATGGCTGCAAACTGTGAGAGGTTATTCTGTTAACAGTACATTTCTGTAGGCTTGAAATGTTGCGTTGCTTTCATAGGCCCTTTCTTTGTTTTTGAAATAAGCATGCATGCATTTGCAATTTTGTATAACCATATCTTCAAACTACACTCTAAATAAGCAATCATATTATGCTAATAATATATTTTATATATTAGAAACTCGGTGTTTGTTGTGCTGTCTTTATGATAGAAAAAAAGAAAATACCAGTTATAATCTACTTAGAAACTTGTTTAAGCTAGGCCTTATTGATGATAGAACAAAAGTCTTGTGATTTTTGTTTCCTAGATCTTTGTCTTACTACTTAGAAACTTGTTTAAGCTGCCAAACTAGGCCTTATTGGTGTGTTTCTCTTGTTAATTATATCTTTACTTAGATTGGTGGCGGAAGTTCATATGGAAAAAAAGATGAAGAACCAGAAAGCAAAATCAAAATCTTCTGAAGCACGGAAGCAGCTCAGTAGTGTGCGAGTAATTCAGCGGAACCTGGTTTACATAGTGGGATTGCCTCTCAATCTGGCAGACGAAGATGTAAATTTTTTTACCTCGTATGATTTCAAATTCAATAGTTGCCATCTTGTGTATCTGTTTTGTTTTTAGGCCACCATCCCCTCTCTTGCCTTCCCATTTTTTTTCTTATTCTCAGTGTAAATTTACATATATTATATTTTATCTCTGTGCAGCTCCTCCAGCGTCGAGAATATTTTGGTCAGTATGGAAAGGTCTTAAAAGTGTCAATGTCTCGGACCACAGCTGGTGTTGTTCAGCAGTTTCCAAACAATACATGTAGTGTGTAAGTTTATGTTGTCTTCAATGCAGCTTAGCTTTTTTTCTTAGTGGTATTGTGTAGGATTGTTAGTAGCAGCAGTGGTGGCCCCTACCCATAGGGGCATAGCTGAGTGACTCATGGCCAATCCTAATTGCTTGTAGTGGAGCACTTCATTGTTGAGGTCCATAGTGGCTGTCTGACTGCTACTCTCTCATGAGTCAAACTCCTTGTTTTGACCACCTTAAGATCCACACTGGATGGAAGGAAATGACGAGCAAAAAGGCTTCACCAAAACAATATCTTTTCTTGAGTAAAAGAAATAGAAAAGGCCACTTACATTCTAAAGCTCAATTGTTAAAAGAAGACCAAAAACAGGATTTCTGGCCTTCACCCTTTCCATGATATTCCCTGTTATGTCTGCTTACCTTTCTTTATAATATAAAACTGTAGCAGTTCCTGAAAGATTTTTTGCCCCAGATATATTACTTATTCAAAGGAAGAAGAAGCAATCCGATGCATTCAAAATGTGCATGGATTCGTTTTGGAGGGTAGACCTTTAAGGTACCTATCTGGATTTACTGAAGCTATTCAAGGTGATTAGCCTCTGGTAATCCAATTCTAGCTTATCAGTTTTCAATGTTTTTTGTTTGTGTTTTGCAGGGCTTGTTTTGGAACCACTAAATATTGTCATGCATGGCTCAGAAACATGGTTTGAAAATTACTAATTCCTTATGAATTATATCTTGTTCTTTCATTAGTTAAAGCTTGATTGGGGATAGATCTTGATGACCAGCCTTGCAGCAATCCGGATTGTCTATATCTACATGAGATTGGTTGTCAAGAGGATAGTTTCACAAAAGATGAAATAATTTCAGCATACACTAGGTATTTTTCTATCTTAAATGAACTTTCATGCAAGGCTTGTTATGATTCTGTTGAAAGATAGAATCTATTGTTTATATGATCCAGCTATGATTGGATAAAGTAAAGGAGAGTACTTTACCTTTATCTTGTTAAGAAGAATGTTTCTTGTCCTGGTCATGTAAGCATTACATATTAGTTTTCAGTTTTAAATTAACATTGATGGATCTGTCATCTGTCATACCTTTATGATACTAAACTATATGAGGATCATAGCTGAAACTTTTATTTGCTTAAGCATGTCTAGAATATCATGTTGACTCTGGTTAAATATTTATAAGAACATGAAACCTTACGCCTCAGTGCTTAGATAATCAAGGAAGTAATAAATGAGAAAACCATTCCATGAAATAATTGAAACTCCCCAAGCATTTCTTTTTCAAGGGCAATTGGCAAGCTTTTTTTTTTCCTGCAGTTAGTTAAAGGCTGCACGTATGTTTTAAATGGATTCAGATGAGTTTTTATTTATCTTTAGGAATCATTAAATTCTGGATTGCTCTGATTTGCTTTTGAAATTAGTATTTTAGCTTGTGCTTTGCGCAGGATATATATACATATTTTTATATAATTATAATTCATAATAAGTAAATATTTTTAATATAGAAATTATATTCTGGAGTTATAATAAGTAATTTTAGATTTTAATATATGGCTATTTTTAAATTGAAATGGATAGGTGGTTAAGAAAATTATGTATAAATCAAGATAAAGAGAGATATTTTTTGGTTAGTTGCAAATGTGTGTGAAATGCAACTCCCAAGAAGAGAAGAGTGTAAAAAATGTATAATTAAGAGAGTGAGAACTTCATTCTCCAAGATAGGGATGAGTTATAATATAGGAGTAGATGAATTCAAATGGGCTTCACAATACAGTCATTTCAAATTAGATTTCCATAGTTTTTTTATTTTATTTTTGCATATTATCTCTTATTGAGAAATGCATGTAGTGCTTTTCATACAGTGGTCTAGTCACTTGCTTTGTTGTTTTGAAGAAGTCGTGTTCAACAAATTGCTGGTGCTGCATACAATATGCAACGGCAATCGGGGAATGCATTGCCTCCTCCATTGGATGATTGCACAGATAACTCATCAGGAAAACCAATTGTGAAAATTTCATCAAGTGTAGGGCCTTTTTTTCATGCTTTTCGTTAACTCTTGCTTTGTTATATTGCCTCCTTTTTTTAGTGTGTTTTTTGTAACTATGTCTTTATTGCATGCTAATTTGATATTTAGTTGCTTTTACTACATTATACTGCTTGGAAGATCTAGTTTGTGCATTCTGCATCTGAATATGTTGGTACTAACTTTCTATTTTAATCATATGCAGACCTCTGTTAGCATTGTAAGATGTTCACCTCCTAATGGAACTTCTGGGAGACCTATAGCTCTTTCTGCAGCTGCATGGTAATGTATATTTGTATAATTGTATTCAGCAATGAAGGTTTAAGTAATTTAAATTTATAATTTTAAAAATTTCAATCAATGTGTTTGCTAGGGGTATACAGGCTACAAATTGTCAGCCAGCTGCTGGTGGTTTATTATGTCCAAATGGACAGTCCAAGCCTAAACCTGATACAATCAGCAGCACCATACCCTTTTCCTCTGCTGTTACTTGCACTATTCAGGCTTCATTCAATAGCGATGTTACAAAGAGGTCACTGTCAAGTGATGGGAGTCATAGTATGACACCTCAAGAAAAAAATGAATTATTGAAACCTGTTAAACAAAATAGAAACATGGATATCCTGGATAGTGCTGGAGAAAGAACTTCGGCTTCTGAAGTTTCTCTTTCACCCGTGAAATTGAACAATCAGTTGTCTTCTCTACCATTAGCCGGATATAGTGATAGAGGCAGCTTTACTGCAACAAACACAACCAATTCTATTGACATCACTCGACAATCAAGCTGCTTTGGTCCTGAGGAAGCAGTTATTTCTACCAGTGAAGAGATTGAGAATTTTTCCCGTGAGTTGTCTTCTGTTCACATTGATAGAAATTCCCAAAATAAACATTACAGCCTATCCAAAACTAGCAGATCACCTGATAATGTGTTGGTTAAATCTATGCAATCTCAAGAATCACAGTATAATACTGACAAATTTAAAGATGTAATGATTAAAAATGCAGACAGTAAAGCTGCTGCATTAGATAATGAGGTTTGTAATTTAAAGGAACAATGTGATTTGTCATTGGATTCTCAATCTCAAGTAGTATCAGCTAATATTGAAGTGGAAGATGATATAACAACTTTTGATAATCAGATACTTAAGGATCCAGAAGTTGTTGGTTCTGATTTGCCCGAGTCAGCCAGTTTCCTTAATGTCTCAAATCATTCTAGTCCTCATCTTCTGCAGTGTGGTGAACCATGTAATGTTGTAAATGCTGGTTCTTTAGATGCCAATGATAAAATTGAGGATAACTCATTATTACATGCACATAACTTTTGCAATGAATATTCTGATAAATTGATTGGCACCAGCTCTTATGGGTTCCTCCATGATGCAAGAAATGAGCAATGCATTGGAAGATTAGTTAGTGATGCAGTTAATATTAGAAGTGACGCTGTTATGAACAAGGGTGAGAGCAGTATAATTTCAAATATATTATCCATGGACTTTGATGCCTGGGATGACTCGCTAACATCACATGAGAGTTTGGCCAAGTTGTTGGGTGACAACACTGACAACCAGAATGTTCCTTTAAAAAAATCTAGTTCTTGGAAAGTTCAAAGTAACAATCAATCAAGATTTTCTTTTGCAAGACAGGAGGAATCCAAATTCCAAGCTAATGGTGCCAACCAGCAATTTCAAAAGAATGGCTCACTCATCCAGGATTTTGTGGAAGGAGACTTTTCTTTGGACAAGCTGGGTTTTGCAAATGGCTTCCCCTCCAATAACCTCAAGGAATCTGGAAATCTTGGCAGTGGCCATTTTATTGCTTCAAACAATAAACTTTCAGGTGAGTAGTAATAGCTTATTTAAACTGGCTATTGTAGCTTTTTAGAGCAACATTTCTTATCATTGGTACTTTTGCTGTTCTTTTCATCACCTTGCTTGTCTTATTGTGTGCTATTCTTGCTTCAATATTCTTCTAGAGTAACCTGTATTTTGGATAATGTCTTACTTTTGGTGGGATTTGCCAGAACTAACTAGTGATAGGTCTATATAGTCAAGAGTTGACTTTATAACTAATGGTACCCTGCACATAAAATTTCAATATTGTACTTGCGTGTAGATTAACAAAAATTGAGTTTTCATCACATTTGGGAGAATAAAAATTGCTTTAGTACACTTGAATTGCCAAAAAAAATCGTGAAAGGTCAACTATTTAAATGTTTGGATATCATACCTTTTTTTATTTTTGTGGTGGTTTATAGTAGATCACTGACTTTGATCGAGAGTTATGTCACCAAGTTTAAAGTGGCATGACAGCTTATAGAGGCATCTTTTCTTTGTATAGAGATGTAATGACATTCCTTTATCATGTTCTTCAGCTGTTTCAAGAGCACAAATTTCAGCACCACCAGGATTTTCTGTTCCGAACAGGGCACCACCTCCTGGTTTTTCTTCCCTCGAGAGAATGGGGCAGGCTTTTGACTCCCTCTCTGGTTAGTTCTTGTTTCGTTCTACTTTTACATGTCTTTCTGCATATTGGTTTCATTTTATTGTTATGCCCGTGACAGGGAATTCATTGCTCGACCCTTCTTTCTTACTGAGAAATTCATATCAAACACCCTCAAATGGAAATATTGTTGGTCCAGGAGACATTGAATTTATGGATCCTGCTATTTTGGCAGTTGGTAAAGGGAGAATTCAAGGTGCACGAAACAGCCCAGTGCTGGATATGCGATCCAATTACCCTGAACAGTTAAATTACTTTGAAAATGAGGCTAGAGTTCAATTATTGATGCAAAGATCTCTCTCACCACAGCAAAACCTTCGATTTTCTGAAATTGGGAATTCCTTTTCTCAGTTTGGTGATTCTTATGGTATTTCTTCAAGGTTAAATCAATCACAAGTTAGTAATCTGGCTTCATTTCCTCAGTTGTCTCTGCAGCAGTCTAGAAATGCAACCTTGTCAAATGGCCAATTGGATGGGTGGAATGAAGTGCAGAGTGGAAATGGTCTGGGTGTGGCAGAGCTTTTGAGAAATGAAAGACTTGGATTTAACAAGTTTTATAGAGGATATGATGATTCAAAATATCGAATGCCGAATTCTATGGATCTGTTCAACAGGACATTTGGGATTTGAGATTGTTGGGTATATTGGCCATGGTAAAGCTACGTCAGAAATAGACAAGCAGAATTTTTCTGCATTGCCGAAGGTGAGGGGGCTGGCTCATGACATAACCTGTCTATTGGGCTACGAAATGATGAAACTCTCAAGAAGGGTTATAGCTGCAGCTGGTAATCATTCAAATCTCAAGCTTCCTCTTTTCTTGCTTTAATTTTTTATGGTCTAGTTCTTGATTTTACTCTTCCTCCTAGAAGGCATTGTACATTTTGTGTACGAAAATGTCTTCAACTACTTGTCTTCCAATATTAGATTAAAATATATTGTCCTCCATATGATTCTAGACTCTATCTTATCATATGTGAAATATGACTTTGCTGTTCTGTTTTTGAAATGTAAAGCTCTCAATCTCCATCCCTTTTCTGTGTAGTTCTTGATTTGCAGAAGCAAGCCTCGTTGAGATTTAAGAAATCAATCATGGATCGGAAAGTGGTCTATTTGGCAGGTAGATCTTAGTTGAGTGTTTTCTCTTTTAGCAGAGCATGGAAACCTGTTGATTGACTATCAAATAATTTCACCTATTTAATGTAATTTTTTCTTTTACCGATATTGTGGATATAGATAGAGGTTTGATGTTTTTAATATAAATATTTTGTATGAAATAGATGGCTTTGTAAAAGTTGGAAATCCCTTCTGATATGTGTAACTCTGTTGCTATCTTGGCAGATCTAGTGACTTTTTTTAGAGATCTTTTACTAATGTTGGTTCTTTGTGCATAATTTTTATTATCCCAGTTATTAGTTATACACACACACACAACACAACAGTATAATAGTTTGTTGTTGTAAGCTATATATTCATTCATGGTTTCCGCTAATTGTCCTGCTGCTCTGTTTATCTCCTTTGAATTGTCCTGTCTTGTGATCTTGCAACTGGTTATCAGGCAATATTTAACAGCATGGCTGGAGTGTGACTCATTCCACTTGATGAATAACTTTTTACATGGCTTTGTTAAGGCAAGTCAGTTTTTTTTTTTTTTTTTTTTGTAATGTGCAACTGTACTTTTACGTAATGTTGAGTTTGGCTATAAATATTATTTGCCAAAGGATTGATTTCGGGTGGTTAATGTGTTTGGTTATATCAGTTTTTTACATTACGTATTGGGAACATTTTTTTGTTGGGTGGCACATAGAAGAGAAAAGAAGGGAAGTTGCCGCGGAAAACAACTATAACCACTGGCTACAAGATTAAGGGATGATGAGAAGTGAAATTCCTATGTAGATATATAATTACAATTATAGGAATACCGTTGTTGAGTTGAAAACTTGTATAACCACTTACATAGTAAGTGCAATATTATGCCAGTGAGAGTCCAAAATACAGTTAGATAAGTGCTAAAAGATTCCAGTCTAACTATAGCTAAAGATTGGGCAGGTTATGTGCCTATCAATCAAAATGCTTAAACTTTATTTGCACCAAATTTTCTGCAGTCCAAAATCAAGAAAGTCAGATGAGTATCTTCCCGGAAGTTGTTGTGCTTCAGTGTTTTTAAGGCTCAAGCTGTGCATAGTTGAATAACAGAAAGAACTTCCACCTCAACAAAAATAGGAACCGAGTTCTTTCATCAGATTGCCGTATCTGTATTTATAGCTTATCCCTTTAAATTTATCGAAATATACCCTAAAGACCTGAGACATCAGCATAACGGTACTGCGATCCTTAGCACATTTCTTGTCTTCCTAATTTACTCTTTACACTACACTATACAGTAATTAACACAAATGCAGATGGAAAAGCTTAATACCATATCTGTTAATTTCGAAAATTTCCAATACAATCAGAATAAGATTTTGATACAAATCAAAGAACAAATGACCAAGTCGCACAATGAAAATGTGTTTGATTTTACGTTAGAGAATTGATTTTAGATCTAAAATTGATTTTAGATCTATTTTTACATATTTGATTTTATGTTGCAGAAGATTATAAAATTCATTCTAGGTCTGAAATTGATTAATAATCGAAATAACTTTGATTAACTTTTATGTTGGATCAGAAAATTTATATCGAGTTTTACTTTTAACTTGATTTTATAATAAAAACATTCAAACATAAATATTACTTTTAAATTAATTTTAATCAAAATTAATTTACCAATGCTCATTCAAACATGCACGAATAGACCTGTCTCAGTAGCTCAAAGCTCTCATTTTTTCAGTTGGATCTCTAATAAAGTAGGAAGATACGAGTACTTTAAAATAGTCATCCAACTTATATCTTATCGGACATTTTGCATAACACTAGCAACAACATAATTACTGTTCTTTTTTAATCTTTCTACAAAATATAAATCAGAATGTTATAATAATTATATAAATAATATACTTTATTAGTTAACCTTTTAAAACTTTCCTTCCTTGCTTTAATTAATTTGTTTTATGTTAATTTTATATTACTTTTTATGCTTTGTGTCTTTATAATTTTTAAAGAATAGACCATCAATTTAATCCTTAAATATTGTCCACCATCGTAACTGGTCCCTAATGTAAAAAATTCTCTCTCTCTCTCTCTCTCTCTCTATATATATATATATATTGAAGATAAAAAATTAAAAAAATCTACCATGGTCCATGCTTTCCTTTTTTGTGTAGTTGATTTTTAGCAAGCGGCATGTTGTTCGGTTGTCATAACAACGTTACGGAGTAATGTTGGATTATGGGCATGATAGACTGTAAGCACCGCATTATGGCTGACTGGTGTGCTTCTGTAACATACTTCCCTCCATTTTAAATTATTTAAGGCAATTCGTATATCTTAAAAGAAATTAAACACACTTATTAAAATGGATATATTGTGATTATAAATTAATTAATTAGGTAATTAAGCGTATTGATAATATAATGATGATAATTATTAGTTGTTTTTCCTCCTCAAAACGAAATGAGATAGAATAGAAGAATTAATTTATTTTTTTGGTTCTTTACTAATTCATACTTTTTCATTTGCCTCTTGTTTTTATTTTCAAAATAAAATATTTCATGAAATATTTTTTCTTAGTCCTCTGATAAATTTGTGTTTATTTATTTTCCTATTAAGAAACGTTGCTTTGTTTTTTTCCCCTTCTAAATGTTACAATATTTTGCTTTAGTTTACTCTAAACGTCACAAGTTTTACTGCAAAGCGCTCTAAAATAATAGATAAAATAGAAAATTTGTGAGTTTCAAGGCAAAGATTATAATAAATAAGATTTGGACAGCATATTAGAGTTATCAGACCCATATCCAAATTTTAGGAAAGTGGTCCTTAATAGTGCTCCTGCGCCTCCTGCCCATTCTCAGATTCGTTATTTATTGAGTATAATAGTTTAAAGCATATCTATAATAATATAACTATATAAGTATTATTTTAATTATGATATTAATACTAAGTTATTTTTATAAAAAAAAATAGTGATATTTTTTGTTGAAAACCATGAGTGTATTTAATGTAAATATTTTTCTTTACATATAATTTATTTCATACATAGGAAGAACTCAGTAAATATCAAACTCCAGACCACTTAATAAAATAACATAAATTATTAACACGCGTGTCAATGATATACAAGTATATAAGTATCAATGATATACAACTATATAAGTATGGGTATGGCCGGATGGGATGAAAATATTACTTAGACAATTTACAGGGTAATTGCCTATTTATACCTATGAAACTCTATTTATAACGTGTAATTGCATTAAGTCTATTGTCAACTCTAGTTTAAAGGGAGCAAATAGAAAATGCATAAAAATAATCTAATAACAAAAAGATAATCTTGCAGGAAAAAATGTTTTATAAAACTTATTTTAAAAATAAAATGAGGGACCAATTAAAAAGATTATGAATTTTTAAGAACTAAAAGCTTAATCGATCTTAAAAAAAATAAACAGTTAATATTTGAATGTTATTCCAGTTTTTCATGTTATATGTATATATACCTTTCTTTCTTTTTAAAAAAAATTGGAATATGGGACAAAATTTATTATTTTCTATTCAGGTCATCTCCATACAAATAACTTCTTTTTTTTTATGTTTTTAAGATTCTCAAATCAGTGTCACACTTTCAATTCACTCGTATTTACTTTTTATAATTTGAGTAAGTCAGTTTTTTATCCAACTCTAAAAACTTTTCAAAATTGGTCCCACATCCTTACATATCATATTTTCAGTTTTTTTTATCACAAAACTGACATATGCTAACATATGACACAAAAAATAAATAAGAATTCAGTGCTTACAGAAGCCACATGTTCACTTATCAAGATTGCACTTCAACCGTTCTATCTTATTAAGAGCTTGTACTAAATGGAAAGATCCAATAAAGTATATAGAGATGCCCTTATTATCATGTTTATTTTCCAAACAATTAATGATAGTGATACTCTCTCAAATATTTTTTTTTATTGGTTGAAATTTATTAAAAATTAATAATTTATTGAATATACATATTAATAAAAGAAAGGCATATAATAAATACCAAATAACAAGAAAAAGACAATGAAAGTAATTCAATTGCCAATCTCCAAATAACTTAGCCCCTCCAAAGCTAAAACACATGAACTAAAAAACTATTAACCCCACGACAAGGCTCCCGCGATCAAAATTAGAGTGTCGTTAAATTTTTTTTTATTTCACTGTGAACTACTTCATTAATATCATCATTTATTATTCAATCTCCTCAAGTATACGCCATTTTATTTCATGTTATATTCCTACTCTTTCACTCTTGATGATATGTGCATCAACTATAAGACAACGTTGCAAATTAACAACCAAACAAATGCGAGGAAACAAAGGCCTACGATCACCAGTACCACCCACCCAAAGAAAGGATACATGAAAATAAAAACAATCAGAAAATCTTTGGTCCTCCAATCCCACAAATCGGGTTGTCCTCTTTTGAGCCACCCGTTTTTAATGTTGTGGAGGACACAGTGAACCTGTGTCGCACACTGCATACCAGAGTGCAAACATCCTATCCTTTTTGTGTCATTGTTAAATTGATTCATTTAATTACAGTTAACTCGTGATCAAATTGCTAATAATTAAACTTATTTTAGTATTGTCAAATTATTAAATAATAAACTACTACTATAAAACAATTACATTATATGTTTTATAAACCAAAAAAGTTCTTTAAAAAAAATAAACTAAAAAGTTCCTAATGAATATTAAATGATAATAATTCGTGTAAAAATTTCATATATTTGTCTTTCTTTCCATTTTAATTTAAATCTGACGTTCTAGAAAGAGAAAAAGAGAGAGACAATTTAAATCATCATTGTTTTGAAAATTTGACTGGAATTATCTTATAAATCGATTTAGTCAGATATTGATTTGATGATTAATCCAAAGATAAAAAAATTAAAATATTATTATTTTTAAAAAAATTATGAATTTATAGTCGTTTTGAACCAATTTATCAATGTATAGCAATTAGTCGTACCCAAGGTGGGCGCGACTGGTCATGCCGCCACATGAGCTGAGTCACGCCCCACGCAGGTGTGACTTTGCACCTTTACCCATTTGTTTTCTATTTAAACCCATGCAGACGCACGGGTTGTTTCGTGTCGTTATATATATATAATAGGAAAATTGTAATTAGATTAAAAAGTAAACTTTTTTTTTGAATGTTAAAAGATTACAATTTGAGATAAATTAATAATAGAAATTAATATATCAAAGTTGGATAGACCTTAGTTGGAATGTATTAAAGTTTTAATAAATATAGGAATGATAATAATTTGAAACAGAATATAGTGAGTTATACATTTATTTCCCGTAAATGATAATTATAGTTTCTATCATAAAAAAACTAATTTACATTATGATATAGTGAATAAGTAATTTAAATCATTCTTGTAACAAAAATCATTTTTATAAGTTAATTATAATTTTTATCTCTATCATAACTTAAAAATATTTTTAATTATGATATTAGTGATAAAGTAATTTAAATTAATTGACTTTAGTTGTCTTTATATTTAAGATATAGGAAAAATTATTTAGATACAATATAAAATAAAATATTTACGGGAACTAAATAAGATTGCCCCTAGTAGAAAGAATTGGGGATGAAACTGGGCAACAATGAACATGCTTTTGAACCAAGTGAGGACTTAAGGATTTAAGCTCTGCAAATATGATTTGTTTTATGCACATAATTATACTCTTTTGTAGTCAGAACGGCTAGCAAAGGTATTTTAAATGAGAGTTGCAATGTTGAATGGTTAACGGAGAAATAGTTTATTTTTAGAAGAGAGAAAAAATAAAATTAGTGAATAAAGAAGGTAAGAGAAGAGAGAAAAATTGTGAGAAGTTAGAGAACATCATAAAAGAAGAATGTTTTAGAGTTCAGAAAAGAGAAAATATGATAAGAAAAATATTTGAACACACATAACTCTTAAAAATGTAGTTAAGACAACATATCATGTACACAACATATCACAAAAATATATTAATTACTTATTCACTATATCTGAATATAAATTAGTTTTAATTTCATTTTTTATGATAGAAACTACAATTATTATTTATAGGAAATAATTATTTTCTATGTCATCATGAGTTAAACGTTACCAGAAAAAAAGTTTTAAAAAAGGTATTTAACACATTTACATATCAAATAATCAACAATATTTATTTTTATTAAATATATTATTTATTTTTAAATTTTCATCATATAAAATAATGGTTAAATAACAGTAACAATAAAGTGGTGATATTTTTAAAAAAGAAAATTATTTATAGTTTTATTATTTAAATTTAATCAAGATTTGTAATTTTTAAACTCTTTTTTTTTAATTCAATTGTTACGATAATCAACATAATAATATTTAGTTAATATATTTATTAGAAAATAATAGTTTATTTTTTATTATAAGACAACCAAAGTTAATAAATTTAAATTACTTTATCAATAATATCATAAATAAAAATATTTTTATTAATGATACATATAAAAATTAAAATTATTTGTTGATTCTTGATTTCCTTCATAATCACTCTAGCTTTTTTTCTTTTTTTGTTAAGTACATTTATATGATGATGTTATATTTTGTAACTAAAATTATAAACTTATCTTATATCGTCTGAATACTATATATTTTATATTATGAAGTCTTATTATATTTGGTTATCAAAAATAAAATTTACATTCCTTCAACTCATACACTTGCAGAGTGACTCGTGCATCCACATGGGATTTAAATAGAAGGCAAATGGCTTAAGATGCAAAGTCGTGCATGGGGGGGGGGGGTGACCAGTCACGCCTAGGGAGCGTGACTTAGCTCCTGTTGCGTGTGAGGCGTGATTAGTAGTGTCCAACTGAGACGTGACTAATTGCTATACATTGGTAAATTGGTTCAAAATGATTATAAATTCATAATTCTTTTAAAAAAATAACATTTTAATTTTTTTGCCTTATTCCAAACACTTCCAAAAACTAGAACATTTCAAAATCAACAAGATAAAGAATTAGTTGAACCAGTCTAAAATCAATGTTAAACTGGGCAAAGAATTGGTTTGAACGAGCCTTTTTTCATCTTTTAAAAATTTAATAGAAAATATTTTAAAGTTGAATTTAAAAAAACATATTTAAACATTATCTTCATTCTTTTAATATAAAAATTATAATTTATATTATTTAATTAATTAATTTTTTAAAATCATACTTAAATATAATTACTTGTATTTATTTAATCTAATTATGTACACTTATTTTATCCTTTTAATTTTTTTGAAAATCTTACTTTAATTAAAAATACCGATGGGACAGGAAAGGACAGACTATGATTGTCAAAAACAAAATATTGTAAAAGTAAAGATTGGTGTTGGAAAAGTTTGTCTCGTGGAATATATAGTGAAAAAACAGAAAAAGAACAAGTATGTACTAATTATCATGTAGATGCAGATAATGATCATGGTTAAGGTAGCTAGGATTGCCGAGTATCTTTCTTCTCTTCGCTTCATTCTCATTTTCAACTTGACAAGACTTGCCAAACTCGTTGACTGGAATGGTCGACACCGGACCAATAATAGTACTTTTCAATTTTCATAGAGGGATTCTTTTTGGAAATTCTTCAACTTACACTCATTTTTTGGTATATAGTTTGAAAAGAAAAGACAAATGATATATAATAAATGAGAGATAAAAGAAATAAAAAAGTAAACTGAAAGTAAAATAAAGAATATTATCTTTTTTTCATATTTTTGGATGTTTAAAATTATTATACATGGATTAAGAAATATTTAATAAAACAAAAAATTATTATATTTGGACTAAAATATTTTTATTTAATACCTTAAATTTTAATACTGGCATCACTAGCCGTGAATATCAAATAAGGACATATTTAAAAAATATTAATTAAACTTTAAAATTTCAAAACATCAATTATTTTTAAAAATATAAATTAAAACATAAAAAATATGAAAATAAGACAGTAAAATAATATATATTAGTACTAATAATGTTTCTTTTTCTAAATCTTCTAGTTAAAAAATTGATATTTGACTTTCATAACAGTGGACTGAGACGGTCACCAATGATAATTACTCCATGCAAGAAGTACGTTAAGAAAGAAATCCCGTTCTATAGTACGTCCCTACCACCTAGTAAGTTATAGGGATAGGGTTGTAGCTGTTATTATTATAGTACTGGAAATTGAAACCTTTTCAGGATATTTCATGTTTATTTGTGAAAATTACTAAAAATGAACACCTACTTTGGTAATAGTTAATAGGAGGAAGAAGACAAAAAAAAAAAATGTTGGTCCCCCCTTCTCACTAGTACTAGCGCCCACACAATGATAGAGCCTGTTCTGTTCTGTTCTGATTGATTCTCTGTTCCGAACAATAAAACAGAGATAGCACATAAACATTCATATACTTTTATAGCGTTCATTACTTGAATAATTATAATAATGCTGCTCTGTGACCAATATAAGCGTATAGTATGTGCAATCACTTCTGTCACCCACTGCTCGTTCTGACTGGACATAGCCAATCCTCCTAATAAAATTGCAGGTTGACTCATCATAATATCCCACAATTATTCAATCTTCTTTTTATCTACTTATTTGTAAAAAAACATGAAGAAGGCTAACCAGTGTCAATAATTTTCTTTCTTTTAAATATTTATTTTAATTTCTTAATCAATATCTTAAAAATATTTGTTAATTAAATCCAAAAAGCAAGGAAACCCGAAAAATAATAATAACTAGTCCTTTTCATTTCATCCTGTTTAATTTTGAATTATATAATTTATACTTAAATATGGATATAATAATTGTTTAATTGAATTTTATTTTTAAGACCTAATATTTTAATGTTGAAAATCATAAGGACTAATGTATATAGAGTGTATAAATTAGTTGTCGAAAAATATTTAAATTACAATTAATTATTATTATAACTAATTATATAAAATAAATTTTATGTTTGGATATAATAAGTGATTTTAGGACAACCTATTTCATGTAAATTATTTTAAAATAATATTTTTTAATAGTAAATTATAAAAAATGAAATTATTTAGAATAGTACAGTTGTATTTAAAATATTAATTGGGGAGGGGGGGAAGCTAAAAAAATTTGACAACTTTTAATTATATTTTTCAAAATTCTACTTTTGAATTATGATGAATAAGATTACCATAAAGTTTTTTTTATCACTTCAATAATTTTACTAAACATATCAGATGTAATTTAAAAAGAAAGCTATTTTAAAAAAAAACTAGTTTTCTCCACACAAAAAAAAGTATGCAATAAACACACTGCTAATCTTTTGTTAAAAAAAAGTATCTTGATTAGTAAAAAAATCTAAAAATTCTAAAATATGAATGAGTAAAAAAAAATCTAGCAATACCCTTAATGGTAGACGGTAGTGACCAACTAAAATGACCATAAGGTAAAAAAAATGATATTAAAAAAATACATAAAAACTAAATTTAGTGCGGGTGAAGTCATAACGACTAATTATCTTCTTTTCACATTTTTCAGATAACAATTTATTAACGACTTTTTTTTTAGATAACAATTTTTCTTTTCACTTTGAAACTACTTTCTCCATCTTAATTGCATTATTTATCTTTTCAGGTATTGAACATTTACTAAGGAAAATATTAATTACACAAATAATAACAGCATTATGAGGTTTATGATAAAAGTATCATTATTTAATGAAGAAGAAATGATTCAGTCTTTTTATTTTTATTTCTCAAATAGAGATATTCATAAATCAAGATCCTAATTCATATAGATACAAATAATTCAATAAAAATAAGAATTTTCAGGAACATTTTAATTATTTCATATCTAAGCATAATAGTCATTTTTAAGTAGTGTTTGATCAAATTACATATTAATCAACATTCGATTAATTGGTTTAAAGTTATCAACAAAATGGATTTGTGGAAGTCACTTTATTTCTTTTTTGTCCAAATTACTTTATTTTTTGCCAAAGTTTATTTTTTGTTTATCTAACTCACTTCCTTCTTTTCTCTTGAGTTTTGGGGTATCTTCATTCATAAGTACAAAATTCACATGAATTTGAAAGATCCTAATGATTCAGTTTGTAATCAATTATTAGAATCAATGGGTAAATACATAGGTGAGATATTAATAAATAATATTTTATTAAAAAAATTCTTCCTTTCCGATTACACTTATTGTATAAGAGAAAAAAATTGTTTCAAAATAATTGTCATTTTAATTTTTCTAACATTAGTTATTTTTTCACTTATATCTCTTATGATACTAAGAGTGGACAACAAAATTTATAAATGAATTAATGATTATATAAAATTAATTTTGTAAAATTACTACTCTCTTTCATTTATTTATTACTATTTCTTAATTTGTGTAAAATAACTTAGAATAACAATTATTTAGGGACAGATGAAATAATATATTTAATTTTCTAATATAATAGAATAAATTAAAATGCCTATAAGACAAATATGGTTAGGTGTTATCCACAGACAAATAATAGTCTATTAGATAGTAGAAAGATATTGAGTAGGATTATTGTTTTTTAAAAATTTAAATTAAATAAAAAGTAAAAAAAAATGTTTTTAAAAGACAACATGCATTTTTTCTTTTCACTTTCTCTCTGAAAAAAAAAATTTTTTTCATCACATCCAAACATACCATGAGCAACAACAATGTACCGAGCCCTAAACCATGCAAACAGAAAAAAAAAAAAAATTAACTGTCGTTTTGAGAGTTGAACTTCGGAACTTGTGTGGTGGGCTACAATTTATACTTATATTACAAGATAGAGGCTAGGATGGTGCCTGAGGGGACTTCACCTCGTAATAGAATTGAGGTGCATTGCCACCTGGTGTGCTGGGTGAAGTGAAACAGAAGCTCCGGGGAATTGGGTTCATGGATTTTGTTGGAAAGATGGCAGTTGATGGAAAAGTAGTTGAAATTGAGAATCCTGATGATGCTGCAGTAGAGAACGGTGGTAATGGGGTAGCATTAACCTGGCCATGTGTTTGCCACGCCCAGTTTGGAACTCCTTTTGAAGGATCTATGCCCATTCTCTCTGCTCTTTCCTGAAAAATATTTCAACAATAATTCAAAGATAGGCATATAAATATCTTCCTATGCAAGAAAACACACCAATGATGGTATCAAGTCGTATTAATGCAGAATGTTAATGTTGCATCATCCCCCAGATTCACCTCCATATAATAGGATACAAATTTGAAAAGGAATGTTGACGGAAATATTATCCTAATGCTGTGATGGTATTTGTCATTGAATTATTAGCCATATTCCAAATTTAGATCATTACCAAGAATATATCTATGTATTAGAAGGACCTATAGACTCACCACTTCAAGATCTGTTTTTCGAACATATTTGGGAACAACTCATCATGTCAAAAAAGAATAAGTGACATGGAACATCAATCAAATATATACTAAATAGAGACGAATTCCCGAATTCCCCGATAACTTAGATTGCACCAAAAGTTGATAAAGATCAGTATGTAAAGAAGATTCACTGAGCATAAAACTCAACTTCGAATGTTATGTCAAAATCAAAAGCAAATGTTTCTCTTTGTTCTAAGGAAGACACTAAACAGGAAATTATCGTGAATGTTTATATGAAGCATTTATTAAAAAATTAAGTAATCAGTTGTAACAGGCATTTGAACTAACCAGATTGGGAAAGAAAGTGGAATATGCCGCATTCCATACAGAAGGACGCTCTTCAGTTACAACCAGCCTTTTCAAAGAAGGATCACCAATAACTGAATTAACATTAGTCTCCATCTGCAAATAAAGAGAACGCACCTTATCATGACCATTATTAAGACATCAACGTGGTAGTTACAAAACAAAACCAAAAACCACATGTTTCACAAAGATCAACAATGTCAAAGTAAAGTAAGTAGGCGGTAATTAGCTACAGGTGAACCCACAAACGACAGAAGAACACTGCTTCCATTAAAAAATCTGTTTAATAACTATCATTCATGACCTATAAAGAGTGTTACAGAACTAGCTTGAGTGCATAAAGGGTTATAATGTGATATAAACCGTTGCTTCCGCGCTTAAAGTAAATGAAGATGTAAAGTTTAATTATATACCCTTGAACTTCTTCCGGGATGCATGTTGTAAGGGATGGACTGGAACTGAAGATGGCCCCCGTTTTCTTTGGGACCATGTCCTGGGGTCGCTATGCCCAGATTGAGGTCAAGGTCGTGACTGCCACCTGTGTTGAAGACAAATACAAACCTCATTTCACATTGAACATTTCTTTTAAACACTGACAATCAATTGGAAATAAAATATAACTCAAGATTATCATGCTATGAAGTACTACCTTCATTAATAGCTTCAGGTTTCATCTCGCTCTCATATGTACTTGGCTCAAAGTTAGTCACAGCATCTCTTCCATTGCACTTGATAGCTGCCTTGTCATAAGCCCTGATTTCCAGAAAACCAAAAGGGAGACATATATTGGTTGGAACCGTAAAGAGCTTTGATAATTCAGGGTAAAAAATTCAGCGCAAGTAGAATGTAATTCATGTATCAGTAGGACCTTGCAGCTTCTACTTCGCTGTCGAATAGCCCAAGATACATATACCTGCACGAAAGCATTGCAATCTCTATAACAACAAAAACACCTCTGCCAATTGTTTCTTTGAAACAGGCATCCTAGACATGTTCCTCCAAACATGAAAAAAGCCTGAAGAGTAAATACCCATTGACTACCAAACCGAAAACAATTCGCTTTGAATTAGTACTTCAGTTATATCAATAGGTACTTGAATTCGTACTAATATCTAATCCTACAAACATAACAAACCACAAAATCAGTTAAAGTTAACATAAAAAAAAAAGTAGGTCCTCACTTTTTGCCAAGGAATTGTCCCATTCGAGCTTCCCAACGGCCACATTTGTGAAGTGTCACTCCCCGGTATTTCGAACTTCCCCTTGAGAAACCGGTACTGTGGCGGCGAAGTATGTGCACGAACTCCTCCTTCGAAAGATTCTTCATCTGTCCATCATAAACAATAACAAACCAGTAAAAAACCAATCACAAGCTCCATCTAGATTCAAATTCACCAAAAGATTATGCGTTTTCCAACCTGTTTTAGATCCTCCTCATAATCAACGAGATTAAAATTGATATCAGCATCAAGTCCTCTGAACTTAATAGCAGCTCGATCATAGGCCCTAAATTTGAAAATTCCAAGTCAATTAAGGAAGACACCAATCAAACGTAAAGAATATTTAAAATATGTCCAAAAAGTTTTACCTAGCAGCAGCATGAGCGGTGTCAAATCCACCTACAATGCCCAATACCAATCTAATAAAAAAGACGCTAAAAAATAGCAAATCAAAGAATAATAAATTCAAATATAAATGGAAACAATAATTAGTAAAAAATACAAATCCATACCCAAATAGACTTGTTTCCCGCAATCCCTACACCAAACAACAAATTAGAGTCAGATGCAATTCAATTCAACCATGATGAACCAAAGTCAAATTCCACAGAAAATTAAAATTCCTTCAAACAAAAACCTAATAAAAAAGGGAAAATAGTCAAATATACAAAAGACGCCTGATTAAACAATGTGAAGTGAACGAACCAGATATGCGATTCCCATCTTCCGGTCCTTCTGTAGAAGGTGACTCCTCTGTACTGAGAGCTCCGAGACCTTGGACCTCTCCTACTCTTCTTCACCTGAGGCTGTGGCTGAACCTGAACCACCTTCACCTCGCCGTTCTGATGATCCAGCGAGAGATCCATCAAACTCTTCCTTGCCTGAAACGACGACGTCGAACTCTGCCCCTGCCAATTCTCCGAGCTCACCCGAAACAGCTCCGTCGTCGTGGCGACGATGTCGTTCGCGCCTTCCACCTTAAGGATTCCGAAATTGAAGGTGAACACGTCGCCGGCGCGTGTGGAGCACGAGTCCTCGTTGCTCGACCCCTCCGCATTCAGGACGGAGGAATTCGAAGTTCCCGACGAAGCTTCGGGAAACTTGTCCAACAGCACCAGCGAGTCGTCGTTCTGAGTCGACTCGGCATTCAGATTAAGATCCAACATCGCCCTTAATCTTCTTCTAGCTATTTTCAACTCTGATTCTCTTTCTATTTTTTCGTTATTATTATTAATCCGAACTAATACATACAGTAAACTGATATTGCTTCTACGTCACCGGAGATTCTCTTCCAGTGATGGTTCCGACCGATCCAATCGAAAGAAACAATCAATTATTAGGTGTAAAATGTAACCTAAACAGTTGAAGATGCAATATCGGAAGGTGTAGGTAGGAAGTTGTGGTGATGGAATTTTAAAGAGCTTGTTCGACGAACAAGGAATCTGCGAGGAATAGAAGCACAGAGAGGAAAAAATAATTAGAAGATTCCCCGGTGGCTCCGGTGACCGTGGTTATGCCGGATAAGTTTCCGGCGACCGAAAAGAGCGAAGGAGGGGGAAGAAGAGAAGGAAACTCACAGAAGGAAGTGTGTGAAGGAAGCTTCCCGAGGTTTGGCAGTTGCATTTGTTATTTCCTCGGCGATGATTTCAGAACCGGAGAGAATATAACCATCGGGCACTACCGGATTCCATGGCACCGGAGAGAGAGAGAGAGAGAGAGAGAGGTGAGAGTTACAAACGGAACAGATGATGGAATATATAAACATTTTCTCTCTCATGGTTCGAACTTCGAACCGGTTCTCACGGTTACCGGTCAAAGGAAGTATATTTTTAATTTTATTTATTTTGATTACCCTGTTACACAGTCGAGTTGTGGTCTCATCGACGGAAACAGCCGTCCACCACTAACGGCTGAGTTTCTTGTTATAAGGAAGTAATAAGGGCGTTTGTGGTAGCAATGATCATATGCAGATATTTTTACAGAGAATAGTAATGATACACAAATAATTTTTATTTTGAATATTTCTTTTTTAATTTTCTTTTTTTATATCTAAATTCTATGATATTTATAATTTTTTTATTAGTCTCTCTAAATGTTGATTAGCATATTAAGTATTTATCCACAATCATTTTTTTCTTTTACATGCGGTTGGATGAGGAGAGAAGTCTAAAAAGAAGTAGAAGAGGAGAGAAGATCAGGAAAAAAATTATACTGAAGCAGATTTTCAAGCTTTTTATATTTAGAAAAATAGAGAAAAAGAAGAGTGAATATGTATATTGTATATTTGTCTTTAACAACGTATTAATATAACATAAAACAAAAGGATAAATATGTTATTTTGATTTTTTAATGGATCCCACAATTTTTTTTACTTCTCTCACATTTTATGAGGAAAAGGAATAAAAAATTATTTGGTTGTTTGGAATAGGATAATTAGAGTTAAATTAATTTTAAAATTTGTAATATACTATTTTCGCTCTTGTCTTTCTTTTCACTCTTTAATTTTTATTTCAACCAAACATATCTTTTTATTTTATTTTATTTCTTACTTATTTTTACTTATTCATTTTATTTTTATTCATCCTATTTCTTTTTTCTTTATCAAACAGGATAGGAGAGATTTATTTTGTGTATGGCCCATACAGTATGGGTCCATCATAGTTTTCTGTATTCTTTTTCAAACAACATAAAGCTTCACTCACTTTCACATTTCTCTCTCACCTCTTTTCTCTTCCCAAAATGCCTGTAAACAAACATATTGATAAGCTTCATTGAACTTTTAGTTTGATAAGTATCACAAATATAAAAAATTTGTTTCTTAATTTCTATTGTGTAAATTACATCTTTCAAATATTATAATTGTGTAATTGTGGTTTTTTTATCATTATGTTTTTTATGTTATACTAGATGATAATGTGAAAGATGACATATCTGTTGACCCATATATTAATTTAGTTTAGTTATACTTTTTATCTATTACAATGTGCAATACTTGAGAGACAAAAAGATTAATTAAGACATGCTACCATATGTATTGGGTAACACCTTTGTAGATACATCATTATCCAGTGATACGTCAGGAAAACTTATTAACTATTTAACGAAAGATTGCCAAAGAAACAAAATTTTCCACAATCGTAACACATGGAGAACCCAATTTGTAAAATTTAGCATGATAAATAACTTCGAATTTGTTGCAACTTTAATGGAAAAATAATTATTATGACTAAGTTAGGATAAAGATGCAAGTATATAACTATTCACCGGCACCTAGCCCCACTACGATACTGTGCATTATGTTTAATTGTATCTAAATTTGAAGTAATTTGACTGTTTTGACAAAAGGTCATCAAGTATCAGTCATAGACAATAGGTTTATATGTATGGAATGTGCAGGACCGAAATCAAACTTTTCATAAACATAATGAACAAAAATTGAATCACTTAAAAATATAATGAATTAAATTGAAATCATTTTAAAACATAAAAAATTAAAATAAAATCATTTTAAAGATATCATCGCCGCATCCTAAGTCCATTCAACATTAATGGAAACGTCATTACTAAGTTGGACACTTTTGTTAACATTTTTAATGTTATTGATAAAAAATATCAAAATAATTAATTTATAAATATAAAAGACTAAATTAAAAATTTTAAAATATAAATGACCAAATTTGAAACCGTTAAAAGGAAATTTTGGACCAAAATATTACTAACACACGTTAATTTTGTTTCTTATTAAAATTATTTATTTATTTTATTCTTTTGGCACTGGATGGAATCGTTAATTCTTTCTTTAATAGCATGGGTTGTTATGTGATTGACCTCGATGAATTAATGGCCCAACACTTTGGGTCACTTCAATCTTGTCATTAAAGATATTTTCTGTTAAAATATAAGGATTTTGAAACCTAAAAAGAAGACGTGATAATGAAGCTGATGAACAAGTATACCCACTTTTAGCCCGACACAAATAAGAATTGTTACTCATAATTATATTCACATACGTGATCTCATGTCATTTTAATAAACTAATAACCAATAAATTTATTGAATTAACTATTTATCTATGTTTTATTATTATTAATATTTTAAAATAATTGTTTCACTCCTTAAATATTAATAGTTATTAAAACTCTGAAAAAACTAAACAGAAGGGGAAAAAAGATTAAAAACTAACACTTTGAAAATTGGAAGGGTAATTCATAATTGTTCAAATGAAGGCCAAAGAAAGTGAATCGGGGACGATGTTGCATGTAAAAGAACGAGAAGGGAGAGAAGAGGGAAGATGAGTTCGGGAATTTAAGTCGTTCTTTGTTTCTCCACCACAGCAAAACGGTGTTCGTAATGAAACCAGAAGGGTGAAGCGAATACCACACAAGAGTTGAAAGAGAGAAAGCGATGTTTGTGGGAAGATGGAAGATAGGGTAACATGACTTTTTAATAAGAAATTTTATCAGGACCATAAATATTGGATCCAATGGTTAATATTAGACCCTCTCTTCTCTCACAAAAAATCTGTTCTCACCTTATATGACCTCTTTTTTTATATAAATATGTTAAAGTTTTTTTATATATACTAAATTACTTCAAATTGATATAATTTAAATATAAAAACACAAGAAAAATATAAGTAAAATTTAAGTAGATAAAAAATATTTCCATTAAATATAAGTAAAATAATAAATAGAAAATGTAAATGAAAGGTTATATTGTCAATATAAAAGAAGAGAATGTAGACCTAGGATTTAATGTAAAGTTTGAAAGAAGGTATATGGCTATTGTTTTGAAAAATAAGTATAAGTATAAATATATTTAATGTAATATTCTATCCATTATCAATATTAAAGAAATTATTCTATTGTCGTGTTTAAACTTATCATTTGGAAAAATTTGTCTGTTGAACACATTTGTTTTAAAATTCAAATTCTTTGAATAATATGACAACTGACAAGATACGAATTGATAGCCATTTAAATAATTCTATTAAAAATAAATCAAAGCCAAAGTTTTACAAATTTGATATATATAAAAAAAAACTTTTCTGTATGACAAAATACCTGCTGCAGTATTTGCATAAAATTATAGAATTGAACACAACAAACAAGTGAGCAGACACCAAAAAATAGAAAGGAAGAAAAACTGATAATAAGAATTCATACAATAAATGACAATGTCAATAATTTTGGGATATCTGAGATGCCCCAATGTAGTTTCACACGTGCCTTTTTTTTACAGAAAGAAAGTTACTTCATTTCACACATGCCTGCTACCTGTCTTTAATTTCCGTTTTACATTAGACAAAACATTTTTTTAATCACATGGATGGAGATTTTTCAAATGGTTGGTTTACCTCAACTGACATACCTATCATTATCTTTCAATTGTATGTTTTAGACGGGTTACTATTATGTTTCACATAGTAATATTGGTAAGTCATGAGATTATACTACCAATGGGTATCTTTTGGATGAGCTTTCATATGGGCTTCGATAATAACAAAAAGAGGACTTTTATTATAAACCTACGCCAAGGAAGTGATTTGAAAATGAGTGATTTGTGAATTAGCAACTAAAAATTGGAAAGGAACTAATATGAAAATGAGTGATTTATGAACAAACCAACTATGGAAAGGGAAACTTGATAGGTAAGAGCTGAAAAGGAGTGATTTAGAAAGTAATAAACTAGTCTTTATGGGCTTCTCAATTGTCTTTAGTAATAATAATGGAAATAAATTAAGATAAAATAATGGTATGTGTTAATTTACATCTTCAGGAGTTATTGAATCCGTTTCTTTTAAAATTATTTTTAAAAAACGTTTTTCTAACAAAATAAACTATGTTCTGTTTTTCGGATATATTTGTCTAAACTATTTTTGCTTAAAAAAATAATTGTTTACTTTTTCTAAGAAATAAACAGATTTTACATCTTAAAAAATGTTTTTTAAAGTTTTTTTTTTCTAAAATTGTTTTATTAAGTCTAAGGCTCGTTATATTCCGTTGACTAAGTTGTACACGTTTTCTTTTTTAAGATTGTATGAGCTTTTTCAAACAAAATACGGTTACTTGTGGTGGTACAAATGCAATACAACTCACTCATAGCGTTAGGGGTATTAATCGAATTAACTGCATGAATCCGACAATTTTAATTAAATTGGCTAAATTATTATATATTTTTTTGGGTGTAGAAATTATTTTAGACTGATTTTGCTAATTGTAATTTTTCCCCATTTTAAATGTAAATCATTTTTTAATTTATCTTTTTTCAACTTAAACATTACTGAACTTTTAGATCAATGCATTTAAAACTTCAGTACTTAAAATTGTTCTTTTTTATTTTTTATTTTAATCTTGTTATGATTTTATCTAGTATTATAAAAAAATTGACTTTACTAAAAATAAATTATTTGATCATATTTAAAGTTTAATGATTATAAACTAACAATATAAAACTTATATTGAAGTCTATTCAAATGTTCAACTCTTACCCTGACCGACACTTGTGCAGGAGGCATAAAATTGAGTTGAATAGTGAACAATGATCAATTTTCCATTTTAATATATTTGTTTGGGCTCCCTCGTTAAGCTCGAGCAAAATGGACACATCAAATCAAACAGCGCCACATGATTGATCAAATAATAATAATACTAATAGCTAAAAAAGAAGATTTAATCGTCGAAATTTTTGACCCACAAAACCATGGGTATTCATATTATTAAATGAACATTAATGTGGAGTATTATTTAAACATGTGCATCACTTTTCATATTATTTAAAATACTTTTTTATTGATACTCCATTGGTTTATTTAGATAATTCTCCTATTGTGTCGAAATAATTTTGAAATTATTTCGAAGTGCGTCACTTTTCATATTTCATATTATTAAAATAAAATAAATATTGTTAAAATATTTCTGTTAATAGATACAAATGAAGTTTTATTCAAGGGAAAAGTAATAGAATATTTCTTTCACGTTAAAGGAGTTTTAATCCAATTTGGAAGACGAGATTGATTTTGCCTAAAACGCACTAAACAATCACGTAAAATGTTTAAAACAAAATATACCCTTTAAACAGGACCAAAGTCCAAACATTCTCTTAGGTTTATTGATTTTGATGTTTTAGTAATATTTGATCAGTCTTTAAAGTTGAATTCAAATAATTACAATATAAAATTGTATCATAAAATTATTTTTTATTTTATTTTTACTTGTTTAAAAGTAATTTTTTAAAAACTATATTTATTTACAACTCTACTACCTAGTATGTTTAGTAGGAATAACGAAAATAGAAGAAAAACATGGATAACAATATATTTTGTTTTGTTTGGATTAAAAGGAGATGAAAAGAAAAAAAAATTAACTTATAAAATATTTTTTCTTCTTTCAATTTTTTTTCTTTTCTCTTTACTCTTTTTTCCTCATTCCAAACATTCTATTTGTAACATTTTAGGCACGTGCATATTACCGTATGTGGAAATAAAATATGTAAACCTGTTTGGATGTGTTGGCAGAGGATTCCATGCATAGCTATCATGATTGGGGTCAATGGTTCATTCCAATTCGTAGACGAAAAAAATTGGAGCAATCTTTAACTTTTTACCCAGTTGAAACGGACATGCGCAAATCTAACCAGTATGTAAGTTTTGCTTTATATTATTCACACTTGACTGCGTTGCAGATTCACTACGTTTTTCTCAAACAAAGCTAGTGAGAGGAGAATGTGTATAGCCAACTCTAACGAACTCAATATGTTCAAGTTTGGGTGAATAGAGAAATTCGACAGATATGATAGGGTGATAAATTACTCTTTGAAAAATAAAAATAAAAATTTAATTTTTAAATATATAAAAAGTGTGAAAATTTTGTTATTAAATTTTGTAATACTATTTTGTCATCAAATTATAATATTCAATGATTAATTTGATAATAATTTATATTTTTCAGCCAATAAGTTATAAAGATTAGGGATTGATTTATCCTGCAAGATTAATTTAACACTCCTTTTACAAATTCAATGATTAATTTGAATTTTTTTAACTTTCAATGATTAATTTATAAGCATCTCATATTTTTTGGATGAATTTGATTATTTATCCTTAAACTTTTATTTTCTTTAATTCTCTAAGAGAAAGAAAAATATTTATAGTATTTATTATATATGTATTAAAATAATAAATAATATTTTAGTAAAAAATAATTAATGTAAGGAATAATTAGAAAAAAATTATAAAATTACTTTAAAAAAATATCTTATAAAAAAGAATAGAGAGAGTATTAATGAAAATTTGTAGATTATCACCAACATCATAATCAATCAGGTTTTTTTATGGCTAATTTAATTAATTGATAAATTATATTGGTGTCAACTTTTTATATAAAATGTTATACAATAAGAGATATGAAAAGAAAATAAAATGAACATGAAATAAAATATTGTTTTAAAAAAAAGAAATAAAAATATTATACAAATTTATTATATGAATAAGTAATCCCTAATTAATTTAGTATTTATCAAGTATCAAATTCAGTAAGTAACTCCGTTTGACAAATACTACAATCAATAAATAGAATAAAGTATGACATATTAATATTTTATGATATGATAGAATAAAGTATTGTAAGGTGTATCGTGTAATTTTGGAACAAAATAATGGTTGAAAGCTGCGTTTGGGCCTCACTATCGTTTCATGAACTTTCCTCCCGAGCAAGGACGTAATATGGCCAAACAAAGGAGTACCTAACAACAGCTACTTAGCATTTGCCCTTTTGGCAGTGGCAATAAAAGAAAAATAACTGGTTAAGGAGTAAGATAAGGTGACATAAAAAAAGAGAGAGAATTTGAGGGAAATAACAATCTTTTGTTAGTCGCATAATTAAATACTTCTTCTTAGGGTAATCTTCCAACCTTAGAACCTTTTGGAAAACATTGTTTTCCAATTCGGGTAACTTGACTATTATAGTATTATGAGCTAACCCCACCAATCTGATTTGACATTTTGAACCGGTTATATCCGGTTTTGAGGAAGAAAAAATGGTGCCCTTTTGAGTTTGTCTCCCAACCAATTATCGAGCAACACGTGTCATTGTTTCCTACACATATTCCTTACCTCTATGCCTCCCATCCCTCCACTTTTTGGGTCAAATTTGGTTATCCCAACTGTTCATATAGCTGTGTCTTCCCACGAACATGCGCTATTTGAGCTGTGAAATCGTTGAATTTTTCTATATACAAGAAAATCAGAAATTATTAGAAATTAGAAACTCATTGCATAGTTAGATAGTATGTACGAGGATCTAGGTTTGATTTTCATTGTAATTATTATATATGAAAATTAAAATAAAATTAGAAACAGGAAAATAGACAAGTGCAAGATAAACATCGTTAACAATAAAGTGCTTGTATCAGTTGTATGAGTAAAAGGTCAAAACGTAATTAAAAATTCCATAAAAAAAAACGTAATTAAAAATCACTTTTTTACATAGTACATGTGCTGTTTGTTGATTTCTTGTGAATATTCTTCATAGTTTGTTAGTACTACGAAATCTAAAAGTTTGAATATTTTGAATGAACTCTGTAAACAGAGTTTTATCCTCAAATCTTACAATCACGGTCGTTTAAAAATTTGTATTAAATAACAACTAAATAAATAAATTTCAGACTTTAATTATGAATTAGGTATTGTAGTTTGACTTGAAAATTCTTTTAAGTTTTAGGTGAAAAGAGTAGTTGATCAAATTTGAGTTAGTAGAAACAGTAAGATACTTCATCCAATGTAGTATTATACAGTCACCAATGATGTGTATCAAGGGGGTTGAATCTGTTAAAATAAATTAGTTTCTCTGTTGTGAATTACAATTTAAATTTCTACTAAAAAGTACTTGTATTTAGTATTTGAACGCATTAAAAAAAATCTGTAAAAAAATATAAGAGGAAAACAGAAGAAACAATCAATAATGCATGTGTTCATGGTGTTAGTGGAGTTGAACTTGAAAGGAGAGTGCGTGGTTTACTTAGTAAATTCTTGACTCGTTTTTTTTTTTTTTTTGTGAACAAATATGACTCGTTTGGTGCAAAAGTGGAGATTTGCGATAAATACAATTCCTTTATTTATATTTTATAAAGTAAAATAGTGTGGACAAATGAATGGCATTAAAAAGAAAAATGGGCCCTTGTCCATTTGCTCCAAGTTGCGTCTTCTTGGACGTACAAACATTTAATATAATATTACAAGTATTTTTATATTTTTGATTAAATTTTTATTTTAATATCTCTACAATAAAAACTGACATAGATCTAGATCATTGGAATACAATTTTAACTTTGATGAAAAAATACCTAAAAATGAATAAAACTTTAGTATATTCTTAAAATATTTTAATATTATTCTTGAATTAATATGAAAATCTCACTTTAATAATTAACTGTATTATATAAATTATAAAAAAATGTATTTTTATATTATACAAGAATGTAAAAAATACTTAGTATGTATTGATTGGTTTTGGATGGGTGAGACAAGAAACCTGGTTTGCCACTTATTCTCTTGTCTGCGAGGCTGCGCCGGTAAGATGATGCATCACGCGGCATTGTTGGCCTCCGCTACAATACAAACAAACACTTGTTTTCAATGTTTTTCTACTGCTTGTCTGCACGTTCTTCCAAGAATATGCAACAATATATACTGAGACAGTATCAGTCAGGGTTGAATTACAAGTTGCATCAATTCTTATATTTATTAATAATAATTAAACTTAAGTACACATTTTACATATTTTACATGTTTATTTTATTTTGATAAATTTTATATAAACAAATTAATTTAACATATTTTATCTCATTTTAAAAAATTATAAATTTTATCTTCGATCTTGAAATGACATGTTGACCTAATTATTGTTTGGTCTTCAACTTTTTGTTTTTTTTTAATTTGACTCTATATTTTTTTTTTTTTGCAATTTATTTTTTATGAATTTTATCTTCACTTTTTATGTTTATATCGATATATTCATGTCAGTTCAAACAAAAGGTAAAGATTACAAGTTTTTTTCAAAAGTTAAAGATAAAACATATCAAATTAATTTATTAGAAGTAAAATTCATCAAAAATAAAAATAAAGGTAGAAAGTAAAATTTGAAATTAAGTCAGATAATTATGTATAAAGTATATTTTTATTAACCTAAATGTTAGATTATATAAGTGTATACTCTATTATTTTTTTGTTTTTTTGTAATTCAATGTATGTCTCACTATAATTGACTTAATTGTGGGTAAGATACTGTACGTTTAACAATATATATATTGAAGTTTTGAAAGTTTAATATTTACAAGAGGAAAGGATTGTTTTTTTATGGATCCTACTAACTAATACCCTTAAAAGTACTGGTTAAAGAATTCAACATAATTTATTTATTTATTGAAATTCAGTTGAAGAATGAATTGGAAACTAATACAAAAATTATTAATAATATTTTTAATGAAAAAATATTTTTTAATTTTCTTAACCAATGCACTTAACTCATTAATTAGCATTTGTCAACTTAATATTGCTTTCGTAACTAATATGAACTCGTATTGATTATTTTTCACTGCTTACAATGAATTGGTTCTAAGCAATATACTTAATCTTAAGTTTTATTAACATTTATGCGTTAATATTAAGATTTAAATAATTTTCTAAAATATTTTCATTAATCTTCATATCTAAACATATGAAATTCCTTATTATTAATATAAATACAATTTTTTTTTAAGTATTTTATTTTTAATAAGAAATTTTACTTTTAGATAAAATTGAGTACAACGAGTGGTGTTAAAAAATTAATTTTTTTATATTACATATAACATTATTGTTGCACATATTTATGACGTCCATTTTCAACATATATAGTGATTGGATACGAACATTCTGTATAGACACGATTCTAATAACTAGAGGTATATGTTGCATAAACACGTGTTATGCCTTGCCCTTGAGCTGTACTTTAAATGGTGTCCTGTCCTCTATTAATGTAGTAATTCATACAAGATCAAGTCATATTTCCGAAGGTAGTATTAGTTCACCAAATCACATCCCTTTATTGCAGGGTACTTTCTTATATCCTGATTTGTGTGTGAAAAGTTTTTTTTCAACATTATTAAAAATTTAGGAAAGAGATAATATTTTAGTCATAATGTAAGAAAAGCCTTTAAATTTGAAGCCAAAAAACTTATATTTACATAACTTTAAAAAGTTGTTTAAACCTGTGATATATGTTAGATGTAAAAATTGTCTTATTTTACTTGACCAATCTCTTTAGAGTTGTGTGTAATTTTTTTCAAAGACTATAAGTTTTCTCCACTAAAATCAATCACTTGATATGATTAGTCTGATGAGAAATTTCTCTCTTTAATATTTAATGTAATTATGTATATGAGGCTAGAACTTAACGTCATTGGTTTAGTTAGAATAATGTCCTTGTAATAATTGATTCATGTGTTTGGTAGTTCAAGTTATGTGTGATAAAAATTGTTGAGTAAATCACCTCTTTAGTCTCCGATATTATAAATTATCAATTAATTTAGTCCTAAAATTATAATAATTAGAAAATAACAAAATAATCCATGAAATTATAAATTATCAACCAATTTAGTTTATTTATTATTAAGTGTTGTCAACATTGTTAAAAAGGTAAAATTCACATGTTGAGTGCTCGAGTCACAAGCAATTAGGCATACATTTTGTGGTCATTACGCCACAAGGATGAAACAAAATTGACTCAACATATTTTTAATCCTAAGCAAACTTTGAGGTGAGACCTTTATAAAATTAAAAGCCTTGCAAAAAATTAAAGAAATTTATCCTCAGAGACAATTCAAATCTCATTCCACGAAAAAAAAATCATACTTTTACCATAACACCTGACTATCTCTAATAATAAAAGTTATATAAATACTAACACTAATTACTATTTTTCCTAAGGGCATAAAGTAAGGGTTTGCAATAGTACTGTGATGAAAGTTATCAAAACATTGGTGAAATAATATTTTCTTTTTCTTGTGTCTTTATTCTTCCTTTGTCCCTTAGTTTTGTATTAGTCTTCTAATCTATCTACTAAGAAAATGTCGCAATAGTATTTCTTGAATTCAATTTGCATGCAAACATAAAATAATATATAATAACCCTCTTTCGTATAATTGTTTATTGAGTGACACTGAGATACCATTGTGTTTTTAAGGTTAAGGATATAAAAGGTTAATGATATATAGAGACTAATTCTTTTAAAATATAAAAATCATTGAAATAATTTCGCCTATGTGTGTTTGCATGTATGATCTGTCTCAAGTCAAGATAAAGAAGGAGAGTTGACGTCAGGCGTTGTGAACCGTTCATAAAAAACTAGTTATTTTATGTGATGAACCTTTATGATATTTCGTTGGGGCATATCCTTCATAACAACGCATTACATCAGGCCCCGGGTGTAGCGAAAAATTATTTAGGATCCTTGTCACAAGACAATACGCTACATCGATCTCGGGATGTAGTGATAAATGAACTAGGATCCATGCCAAAAGGAAAGGAGCCAAGTCTTTACTTGGATTTGGTGACAAAATAGGCAAGGGTCCCCACACACAGATGGACGAGCGTGGCAGTTAAACACCGCTAGGGGGTTTAGGATGAAATTGGGAAGCTGGAACATAAAAACATTAACGGATAAACTGAGAGAGTTAGCATATGTTTTTGCCAAAAGGAAAGTGAATATTGTTTTATTGCAATAAACTAAGTGGGTTGGAGAAAAGGCCAAGGAAGTTGAGGGTAACGATTTCAAGTTATGGTATACAGGTACAACCAAGAGTCAAAATGAGGTTGAAATTATGATTGATAAAAGTTTCAGAGATAAAGTCGTTGACATCAAAAGGAAAGGCGACAAGATTATGATGATTAAGCTTGTAGTGGGGGATCTAATTTTAAATATCCTGAGTGTGTATGCACCCCAAGTTGGACTACAATCAAATGAAAATAACCAATTTTAGGAAGACTTTGAGGAGGTTCTGAGAGGGATACTATGAGAGGAGAAGATTTTTCTAGGAGGAGATCTAAATGGTTATGTTGGTAAAAGTAGTGGAGGTTTTGATAGAATTCATGGTGATTTTGGCTATGAGACGAGAAATGAGACTGGAGAAGATGTCTTGAACGTTGCAATAGCCTATGATTTGATGCTAACGAACACTTTTTTCAAAAAAGGGAATATCATCTTATCACTTATCATAATGGCCAAAATTGTAGTTAAAGTGATTTCTTTATGGCTAGAAGGGAAGATAGAAATTCATGTATTGATTGCAAGGTCTATCCTGAAGAATGTGTAGTGACACAACATAAGTTGGTAATTGTAGAGGTTTGGTTCAACAAAGTTCTTAATTTGAGGAAAAAGGCTCAAAACCCAAGGAATATATGGTGGAAGCTAAAGGGGGAGAAACAAATAGAGTTTAAGGAAAACATGTTGCGCGAGGGATAGTGGAAGTTTATCGGAGAAACTAATGAAATATGGAATAAGATGGCTATATGTGTTCAAAATGTGGGAATGAGGGTGCTAGGTGAAAGCAGAGGAAACATGGTGGTGAAATGGAAAGGTGCAAGAGGCTATTCAACATAAGAAGGAATGATTTAGATTTTTTGGATAAATGTCTCAATGATGAGAATTTGTAAAAGTTTAAGAGTAGCGAAAAAAAATGCAAAAAAAAAGCTATGTGAGAAGCTAGAGGGAAAATTTTTGACAGTTTGTATAAAAATATTGGGAGTAAATATGATGAAAAAAATATTTACAAACTTGAAAAATTAGGTATAAGAAGAGTAAAGACCTCACCCAAATTAGATGTATTCTGGATGAAAATAAAAAACTTTTGGTAAGGGATGAAGATGTAAGTGAAAGATGGCTAAACTACTTTAACAAACTTTTTAATGAGAATGACAACAAGAGTGAGGTGGATTTGGAGGACGTTTTTATGATCTAAATAGAATATTTGTGCACAATTAATTCACATGAAGTTAAGGAGACTTTAAAGAGGATGAAGAATAATAAAGCTTTGGGACCCGATGACGTCCTTATTGAAGTGTGGAGAGGCTTGAGAGATGTGACAATAAAATGGTTGACCAATCTTTTCAGTAATATTCTTCAAACAAATAAGATGTCTGATGGTTTTGAGGAAAAGTATATTTGTGCCTATTTACTAAAACAAGAAAAATATCCAGAATTGTTCTAACTATAGAGACATCAAGCTCATGAGTCATACTATGAAGTTGTGGTAGAGAGTTATTGAACATCGCCTAAGGAGGGAGACCAATGTTTCCGTAAATCAATTGAGATTTATGCCAGGAAGATGTATCATGAAAACTATTTTCTTGATGCGACAATTAATGGAAAAATATAGGGAAAAGAAGAAATACTTACATATGATGTTCATAGATATTGAGAAAACAAATGATGGGGTCCCAAGAAAATTCGTATGGTAGACTCTTGAGAAGAAAAATGTGCATTAAAGTATGTTAATGCAATCAAGGATATATATGATGGGTTACCACATGTGTGAAAGCTTGTAATGGAACATCAACGTATTTCCCTATCACGGTAGGTGTTCACCAAGGTTCAGTTATTAGTCATTATCTCTTTGTCTTAGTGATGAATGAACTAACGAAAGATATTAAAGAGGAATTGCCATGGTGTATGTTTTTTGCAGATGATATTGTGCTTATTGATGAGACAAAATATGGTATTAATAGAAAATTGGAATTGTGAAGAAACACTTTGGAGTCTAAAGGATTCACGATAAGCAAGAGCACGATGAAGTATATGAAGTGTGAGTTTTCGCGAGTAAGAAATGGTGATCAAGACACAGTGCATCTACTTGGTCAAGAGGTACCCAAGAAAACTGTTTTTAGATACTTAGGATCAATTTTGCAAAAAAATTGTGAGATTGATGATGATGTAAATCATAGAATTAGAGCAGAGTGGATGAAATGAGGGAGTATATTAGAATTTTTGTGTGATCGCAAAATTCCCCTTAAGCTAAAAGGAAAATTTTATAGAACAACTGTAAGATCGACAATGTTATATGGAGTGGAATGATGGTCAGCACATAGGCAACATGAACATAAAATAGGGGTAGCAGAAATGAGGATGTTAAGGTGGATGTGTGATTATACAAAGATGGAAAAGATAAGAAATAATGATATTTGGTGAAAGGTAGCAGTGGTACCGGTGTGTGAAAAGATGAGAGTATATAAATTGAGGTGGTTTGAGCACGCTATGAGACAACCAATGGATGTTTCCGTAAGAACAAAAGTTTGTTACCAATAGCTCGACACAAAGAGAGGTAGAAGTCGACCGAAACTTACTTGGAGAAAAGTAATTAAACAAGACCTAATGGAGTGAAATATAGATTGGTGGACGGTATGTCTTAGGACGGAGTGGAGAAAAACTATAAGCTTGGTGAAGAGTCAAATCCATTAGTAATTTTATATTCCAGTCGTTCCTTTTTTTTTGTTCTTTTCTTTTTCATTTCACTCCTCCTTCTTTCACCCTTATTTTATTTTAGATTATTTTATCTCTTTTATGTCTTATTTTCACTTTTTCTTCCCCTCTCTCTTTTTCTTTTTTTTTTAATCTTTTTTCGATTTTTCATTAGGTTCATCTATCAACGATTCCAATTAACTTTGGTTAAAGGTGCTCATGATGTTATTGATAAAAATCATTCAATAAGTTTTATATCTCCATTTATGCACACTATTAGGAATCAAACTCTTAATAATATAAGTAAAGAACATAATTGTCCATTTAATGTAATATATCATTAGACCTTAACTAATAATATCATAAATTTAATTTTTTATGAAATTATTCATTAAATTAAATGATTTAAGTGATGATTGTATTGAATGATACTAACCATTTTCATTAATGGGTATGACTTATCTCATTAATAATCCTTGTAAGAAATAAAATAAGAATATAAAGAGAAATTAGTATTTAATACACTTGAAATCATATATTTCTTATATTTAAAATAAAAAATATTTTCATTTTTTTATATATAAAAACGAAAATAGAACTATATATATAATACTTTTATATAACTGGATCTACTAAATTCGCCAGAGATGAAAGTAGTTTGCCGAATGATAAATGACCTTCCAAATTGCTAGTACAAGTTTTTAACGTGCACTAATACAGTATGGTTTAAAGCTAATTAAAAAATAAGTGTCAGAATTGAATAATGCTAAATAGTGTTAGGTTTTATTTTGCTTTTGGATGTGTACCTTGTCGGCAAGATGTACGAGGTTTAAGCATAGGGAGACGTGGAGGCTTCTTCTCCATTCATGGAAAGCTATTTTTTTCAATATCTTATCAGGTCATTTCGTCAAACTTTTCCATTTTCGGAATATTTTACTTAAAATTATTCCTATTATTTTATTCTCGTTTTCCACTTTAATATGCAGGTAGGGTACTTGCTTATTTTAGTTGAACAATTTATGCCCTTTACGTAACCCAATTATTGTTTTAAGAATCATATTGTTTATGTGCCTGGACTGTTACTCATAGTATATATAATAATTGATTGATTGATTTCCATTTGTGTGTGCCTTGTGCCCTGCATTGCAATTGCATAGAGAAGAAGATAAAGCGCAGTCACTATCAAGGACATCATCTAGCATTATATATTTAGGATTTAGATTGAATATACATACCCAATTTCAAGAATATAAACCCTCTTGTATTATGCGATTGCCAAATATCAAATTTCCTCGATATGTTACTGTTATTTTTATATTAATTTTAATATTAAAGTAAATGGAAACTAATTTTTCTATAATTTTCAAATGAATTATAAACTTCTCAAATGATTTATAATATATCTATGCGTATACATATATTAAAATTTTGTAATTTTTCTAACAAAATAATAATAATAATAATAATAATAAATATATTGCCTAATAATTTAAATTTAAATTAATTATACATATAAAATTAAGAATTTGGTGGGAGGCCTAAGATAATGACTTAATTGGCCTTACCATTGTCACGGCACTGTTGTTTCTGAAAGGAAATTAAGATGGCGGTGATGGGGTTTGGCGGCTAACTGGCTAAGGCACCGAAGCAGGTACCCCTTGCAAAGTTCAGCAATTAAAACACTAAAAGTTGAGTGTGCTTCCTCAAGAATTTCAGTTAATTTTATTTATTTCACTTCTCGATGAATGAAGATAGTTTGTATTTATTTATTTTTTATATCAATCACAACGTATCCTTAGAAAATTCAATTCAAAATGAATAACATCATTATATTTCATATAGTTATTCTACATACCACTATGGGAGTATATAATTATTCAGAAGAAATTAACTATTTTTATTAAACATCGCATAAGTAAATCAAGATAATTCATCCTTTTTATCTGCGTAGATATCTTAACGTATTTATAGTCCTTCGGCAATAAACATGATCGGCCTTCTCTTGATTAGAAAAGAATAAACAAACAGTTGTCTCACATTTGTGATTCATTAAAACTAAAAAAAATGGTTTCATAAAGAGTGATGTTAAAGAAAAATATATATATATATATATATATATATATATATATATATATTATATAGCTTATATCTTTATATCCTTGACATGGCTCCTAAAGATTAGGAGTTGTGTTAAAATTTAATACTAAATGTTTAATTATTGTATTATTAATTAGTCCATTATTATCGATCCACCTCACTCCACCCATCTAAATAAGGTTTACTTACAAAGTCGACTGTATCCTAAACAAGAGAACTTTATTATCCTTTACACGTGACAACTAGCCAGCTGACCTTCATAAATATCATTATTTGCACGGACCTAACAAACTGCATGCCAGTTGCCACCTCTTTAAATGTTATTTTAATTATATCCAACTATAAAGTGGAACAAGTAACGTTGATAGAACAAATAGAAAACTAGAGCGGATTTTTTTTAAGGCAGAGAAAAAAATAAAAGGTTAAAATTCTTTAAAATACATTTAAAGGTGTTGTTCTTTAAGTGTTAGTGGTATTTTTTTCAACTTTTAAAATTAAAGTTTCACTTCAATAACTTTTATTAATATTTATTATTGTATTTTAATGCAAAAGTTATTAACATCAAACTCTAACTTTAATTAGAAATGATACTACAACACTTGAGGACATGTTCGAACTTGGTATTAACTTTAAATTTTAAATTTTCTAAAACTGAATTTACTTTTGTTTTATCTTTTGTTTTTTTATTCTTAACTTTCAATTACTACTATTTTTTTCTTGTTACTAAGGAGATCAAAGCCCAAAACAAACTACCTATAGAATAATACTACAGGTCAAAAGGAGACCTATAACATCTTTACAAACACCACACAAGCATAGCATACGGAACATGTAACTCAATCTTGCATTGTGACAGTGAGCCAAAGACGCCAAACAATCGACAACCCTATTAGCTTTCCTATATACGTGAACAGTACTAACCTCCCAATCTCTCATCCACCATTGATGAATAACTTTGCGTATAGACCAATAGGGATGAAAGCAATTGACTCTCAAGTTAACTTTGTCAATGAATTAACTTTCAAATTTTAAATTTAAAAGACAAATCATTAATGGTAATAATGTTTAAATAATTGTGACTATAATGATCATGATAATGACAATTCGTTATGTCAATGAAAATGATAGGGATAATAATAGTGCATTAGAAACAAAGGTAGAAGTGATGTCTACAATGAATAAAAGCGAAACAATGATAATGATAATAATAATAGTTATGATAATGATAATTGACTTGTGGTGATAAGATTGATAATAATAGTTGACTAATATTGATAATAAGCATCGGGAACATGGTAATGTGTGTTAGGCATTTGGAGTAAAAGAAAAAAAATTGAATAATTTTTTTACATCTTAAAACCAAATGTCAAAACTACTTTTCTATTTAAGTTTTGAGAAAAAAATATACAAAATAGTTAAAAGTCAATTCAACAATGAACATGTTTTGTTTTAAAATTAATTAATATTTGAAAATCAAAAGTTAAAAACTTATTATTAACCCAAACTATAAGATATTATACATAAGTTTTGTTCCTTTTAAACTAAGAAAGAATGTATTCTTTTTTTTATGAAGTAAACTACAAATGAACATTAAATTAAATTAATTAAATTTGAATTTAATTTTCATATATTATAAGTGCAAAGGATTTTACATATCAACTGATAAAAAATTATTATAGGGATGTCTGTTAAAAATAGTTATTATAAAAAATAATAAACTTATCACATATTTTAATTTATAATTAGACGACATTTTGATTCTCATGTGAGACAATGTCATGTTTCACTCAACTAACTCTTTAGGTTTAGGTATTATTTACTTTGTTAAAATGTACGATGCCTAAACTAGATTCTTATTTCATTACGGAGGTTAAAAAAATCTCTTATCATCATGTAATGATAATTCACATAAGAAAATTCGGATAATAAAAATAGATATCCTAATATTCATCCCAACTAAAAAATCAGATGTTAATTTAAAATAAAAACATTCATTCCGTCCAACAATGAGTGAACTACAAAATTATAGAGTTTAGTCGTAACAGTAAAAAGATGGTCAATCAAGACAATATGGGTGAATTAGTGATAAGAGATTTAGATAATTTATTAAAAATTTTATTGTTTGTAAAAATTAGAATAAGGCAATCATGAGAAAAGAAAGAAATTTTCAAATACTATAAATAAAGGTATCAATAAAATTTAAATATATGGCCAAAGGAAAAGTTACTTCACTTGAGACTTGGCCTAACTCAAATGCATACGGGAAAAGAGGGAGGAGGTAAAATATGCTATCCGATTCATGTGTATTTTTTATTTTATTTCTTTAAGGACATATGTATTGTTAATTGTAGCGATTGTTATTAATCAATTAACTCATTTTGTCGGCTATTTGCTTTAGTTATACATTAAAAATATTTAGGGCAACAATAATATATTAATCTTTTTTAAAATATAGAGAGCATTAGGTAAATTTTGTTTCTCCCAATAAAATTAATCAGACTTTTATTTTACACTTTCCATATTTTTGTAGAAATCTATTCATTATTTTTTTTAAAAATATTTATGGATAAAAAGCTTTTGGTTTTATTGATTATGAACATAACAGGTTTGGAACATGTAATCTCGACTTTAAACTTTAAGTATGGACAAAAGATCCTTTAAAAATTAATGTTATCATTAATGTTTTCAATTTGGATATTTATCTGTGGAAGATACTTGAAATGGTCAATTTTTAAATATTGTGATGTGATATATACCGCTTTATTATTTTGATAACATTTTGATGAATAAAAGTTTGTAAACTATAATCCGATCTATAAGCAATTTGTTGTTAAAATTTGAAAGCAAAACTTTATGCACAAACGCAATTTGTGTGTATTAATGTTTCTCTGTTCTACAGATTGAGTGGTGAGTACTAATATCCATAGGATAGAATTGAACTTTCGCCTCAATGAATGCTTACTTCTATTTATAAAGAAAGGTGACGGCATCAGAATTTTTTCATTTTCGATGAAGGAAATTCACTTAAAAAAAGTACAAAGATATAACGACCAGCCATCTTCAAATGCTTGGTGATTTATTATTATTTTTTAAAATAAAAACAATAATTTCTTGAAAATAAATTGAACTAAATTATCACTTACATAATAACTGGTCCATAGTTTTGAATATTGGACTGATCTGGCTGGTCCGACCGGTCGGATTGGAAACCGGGGGGTGAAACGGGTCGGTCATGCCATTGGATCGGATCGGGGATGTTATTGGCTTGGATCCACCCGCAATGACCCAATCGAGTCAATGGTCCAATCGTCGACCCGTCGACCCAGACTGGGTCGCTATTTTAAAAAAACACTGGTTTACTGAACGACGTAGTTTTACGTTTTTAGGTTTTCAAAAATCGAAACTCAGCCTCGGGGATTCTACTCTGCCTCGCTGTTCCTTCTGTGCCACTTCCAGGTTCCACTTCGTCCGTCCAGGCTACAACTTCCATCTTCTTCCACGCCACTTTGGTCATTGTCCTTGCAAGTTCTGTCTCTGTCTGCGCTGCTCTGCGTCGCTTTCGTCTTTGTTCGCGCCGCTTTTCCCTGCTTTTGTCTTTGTTCGCATCGCTCTGCGCTGCTTTCGTCTCTGTCAGCGTCGCTTTGTGCCGCTTTTGTTTTCAAGCATTTGTGCCGTAACAGCTCCCACCATCTTTCACCAACTTCCACACCTCTTTCCATTGTTCCATACACGAGCAGCTTTTGAAGTTTTTAAACTCTTCTTTCACTTTCTGTCCTCGCAACACTGTTTTTTTCTGAGAAAATTTTTCGAAAAAGGAAAAGAGCGAGAGAGAGGAATGATAATAAGCGTTGAAGTGTTCACCTCTGTTTAGATTTTCCAGTTTCCGATTCTATTTCTCGTCTCGTGCTGGCTTAGTGCATACTCGTGCTTGAACGATAAATTAATGGTGAATTTCAACTTTGATGAGTTTGGTTGGTGGGAGAGCGATGCCGCGATCCAATTCCGCTGTGCACCACCATCGTCAGAGCTACGATAACTTCATGTTTGATGCTCACGAAAGGTGGTTACACTCTTAACTCTTCGACTTACGCGCAGGTGAGGTTTTCGTTTTCTCTTTCTGGATCATTCATTTTTTTAACATTTTGGTATTTAATTATCTATGTTATGAAATTATATTAATTTGTGATTTTTTAAAAATATTTTAAGACAAATATAAATTTTTTATATTATTTTTATCATATATCAGATCATGCAGGTCAATTAGTGATTCACTAATTCAACCACTAATCAAATGTCTTGATCAGATCAATCATCAATTCGATTTTTAAAACTATGATTAGGTCCATTGTTCAAAATTATATAAAACCTAAGTATCAAAGTTTGACACAAACACTAGTGTTGGGATTTTAAGTTCATACAAATATTACAATAAAAAAATTATAATATGTCATTTATATTTAGAGACACTAATATTTTATATTTATCCAACAAAGACAGCTCTTTCATTTTTTATTTTTATATATGTGCTTCCTAAGAAACTTCATGACTACCAGATTATCGGATCCCTCAATGCCTGTAACATGTTAAATAATTAAAAAGAAGCACAGTGCCAATTAATTTAAATATTTATGGTGGGATAAGGGTAGCAAGAAGAAAGGATGAGCAAATGAAATTAAAAAAGAAATATACGCATGTTAAGTTTAATTGATCAAAACTTAACACGTGAAGCAAATCAATAATATACAAGTTTAATGATTATACAATGTTAATGTAAAAAAAAATTATGCTATCAACTAATAAAAATTTTAGTTAGCATATTTTTTAAAATAATTATTATAAAAATTAAATAAACTTATTATACATAATTATTTATGATTTAATGAAAATATAAAATTACATTAACCAATTTCTCATTCATAATACTTGACAGTGGATAGCCTATTTTATCATAATATACTCTTAAGATGGTGGGGTGGGAAACATTAACTGCAAAACAATTTTATCTTAAATGAGATTCTTTTAGACAAAATATTTTAGCAGGTACCAAACTGCTAAGGTACGCACACCAAAAGTTTGACAACCAGAAGTATAAAATTAACTAAACAAAAGTATCACCAAGTTTGACAAAAATAGTATAAAAATGTTGATCATGTTCTCCGAATATGATGCCACTAGGAATATTATAGTAAAATTGAATAACGTTGGTTTTAACTAAAACTATTGATGGAGCATAATGTTTCGGGGAGATTAAGATGCCCCATCTATAAATAAACAAGAGCAGCCATCAGAACAGAGCCACATCAGTAGTATTAATCAAATACAATGTTTAAGTAATGTTGATTGTACCTGTACTTACAAGTTAAACAAGATTCGAAGACACATTAGACAAGGTTCAGAAAATCATTCGTTTGTTTTTAATTCTGACTAAGTCAAAACGTTGGGCGTCATGGATGATTCACCTTTTGCAACAACACCCACAGGAACAAATAAATTATATAGGCCAAATCAACCAACTGAAATCATGTGACATTATATTATAAGGCTAATCAGAGAGAGACGCAAAATCCAGTGGAATCTTTTTTTTGCTGTCGCCGGTACTTTAGTTCAATTATTAAGAAACCAAAGCTAGAAGGCATGTCTCAAGTGTTTGGTTTTGTGATTGAAAAGTTTTCTTTCCTCGGTTCTCTAGGAAATTAGAAAATATGACTTGTAAATAGAATCTGGATGGGGTACATGGCAAGATATTATTGTTAATCAAAATCAAACTAAGACAGAATTAAAATGTTGTCATTGTCATGATGCGTGTGCAATTCCTAAGTTATTAAAGATTAAGATACTTGGTGGATTTGGACCTTTGATCTAATCGAGAATCACATGCTGCACCTTTTAGTTTATTGTCATTCGCTTCTAGGTTTGTGTATTTAGGAAACCGATATCTATCAATCTTAAATCAAAGCCTGATTTTGTCGAAAAACAAACATATACTGTGATATTATAATATTGCTTCATCCCTGATTTTGCATACACATCAAAGCCTTATTTTATAAGATTAGATCAGATGGCAAGACTGGAACATTCAATTTAATATTTTAGGCTTTTTTTTAAGGAAATTTAGTTTAGTTGGTTGAATAAAAAATGTGAGTTATTTTAATTTTTTTGATATTATCTTTAATTTTCATAGATAATTTTTTTTCTTCAGATTTTTTATTAAAAAAACTAAAATAAAGGAATGCACACCATAATTTATGATTAGTTGATAATGTAAAAATTTTACTCTAACAATGTATATAAATTAAACTTCAAAACAATGTTTCCTTAAATAATTTTTAAAAATATTTTTCACATTTTATGTGTATTTATGAATAACGTTGCTATTTACAGAGGCAGACGCAATAATTCGTACGAAAAAAATGTGAAATGCTGAAATTGTTTTTAAACAAATATTGATTAAAAAGATTTAAAGCACGGTTTGAATAATCCGTGCTTGCTAGTTAGAATAAACCATGTGCTACATAGCATCCAGGGAAAATAAAGCTACACACCAATTGATTATCAACTTGCGGGTAACATTCACTACACAAGCCCAAAATTTGTTGTGGACATCTATTGGTGGGCTTTTAATTTAGATGTATATTCCACTACATACTTTTTTGCTCCCCTTTACAGTCCATTTACAATCATCCCTTTGTAATTATTCAATCTCCACTAACGTTGGATTCGAATATTTCCATTTTTCTTACTATGAGACGATTGCGTTATAGAAAAGAAAGACAAATTTAATTATAGAAAAATAATGTTAAGTTTATGAAGTTAAGATAATGTAAGTCCATATTTTTGTTTTTATGTTAAATATTTGTGCTGATGCATTGGCAAATTTAGCTTTGTTCTCAAGAGGAGCCTCTGCTGATCTATGATAGACAACCTCCTGAGATTAGTCAACTATTATTTTTTGGGAGTTCCTACTCCACGATTAGTTGCTTTGCAATTTGTTTTCTTGGGCTATGACCTCTTATTCCCAAAAATAGTCGGATCTATGACCCAATGTTGGATAAACTTAAAACTTCAGATCCATGTTTTCGTCTTCGACTATGTTCTTTTGGGG
>CM023955.1:3753294-3861058 GCA_013407115.1 Glycine latifolia | reverse complement strand
CTTCCAGAATTGCTTCCTGCACTTCCCATATGCTTCTAGACTATTCAAGAAAGCAATATGGGAAGCAAATTAAAGGAGTGCAGAAAGCATTGCCTGTTTTTGGTATGGATATATAATACTTGCGATCAGCATTTCAACGTTGGGCCACTCCCAAAACAAGTTGCAAGTGTCCATGGTCCCTGTTAAGTTGGCAGATCAATCACTCCCTATTCTTTCAGCGTTCCTGTTAAATAACATGAAGTTCCTGCAAATTTCCCAAAACAAGTTGCAAGTGTCCATGGTCCCTGTTAAGTAACATGAAGCTCCTGATTTATCGTGATAATCTCTGTGCAGTGCAGTGCTCCTAGCTGCCAATCCAGTCTTACATTCCAGACCCAAGCATTTCGAATTGGATCTTTAGTGCTTCGCTTTGTCCAAGATAAAGTTCAGCAGGGTCAACTTGTTCATCACATTCCTTCTAATAACAAGACAAACACAGACATTTTAACCAAACCTCTTCCCTTGAACTCTTTTCAGTGTTGCACAATCAAACTGAGGTCAGGGTCCACCCATCCTACCCTATGAGTTTGCTTAGAGGATGAAAGTAAGACTTATCTAAATTATTGGCGTTTGTTATATTTGTGTGTTGTATAAATACCTGTGTGAGATCAAAATGTAAAAGATTCACTTCTTTTAAATATAGTTAACTCTCCCAAACTCTCTCAATTTATGGTTTTCTACTCTCTTTTTAAAATGCAACCATAGCTCTGATAGGTCAATATAATTGGCAAAAGCATATAACGAACTGAACTTATTATTGGTGCCTTACCATTTAAAAATTAAAGAAAGCATTTTGGCCTGCATATTTTCCATGAAACTTGGAAAATTGGCAAGTCAGTATTTCAACTGTAATATATTAATCCAAAAGAAGACAAAGAAAAACCGAGGGAAAATATGTAACTTAAAATTGCATATTTTTCAATAACGCTTTCAACAGTGACTACATTACAAGGTGGGCAATGCACTTTCACCATCAATTACATTTTCATATCATGCAGAATTAACTAATGCAATTACTGAATAATGTGATATTATCTTTATCATATATACCAAATTTTAGATAATGTTGACATTCGAAAGTAGGTAATATAGTCGTAGATGTTCCTTTATATTTTAACTAGCATATTATACACTCAAATAAATTAATCTCATGAATTGTCAATTAATTCTTGAATTATATGAAATAATCCAGTCAGATTGACAAAATTTAACAAAGTTACCAAGACTTACAACTGATGTAAGTATACCAAGACCCCATGTTTGGCACATTTAATACAATAAAGTTTCCACCTGAACAAGAACTTTTTTTCCATGATGATCAAGCTTATAGAAAAGAGACTACAAGTTGTGGATGCCATTCAATACCTAAGTTCTGGCTTTAGCTTTTTAAGCATTTTTTGTACACAAAATATATTCAGCAGAGCTAACGGCAAGAGAGCTCAATGACAAACCTTGGCAATGAATAGTGTTTATTTCTGGCCCTTTCATTTCTATCCCCTCATCATCCAGCAGAACCAACCCTGATGAAGTTATCTTGAAAGGGAAAGCTAGAGGAGGTGATATAGGAGATTTTGCTAACTTAATAAACCTTTGACCTGCGAGGAATTGAACTTGAGATTCAAATATGTAATACGGACACAATCATATATTACAATAAACAAATGGTGGTTGATGCATTGGAACTTGTTAGAATATAAGGATCCTAAAATAATCGTATATACATGTATTGTGTTGGTAAGCTAGACCCAAGTGTTTTTAAGTTGGCCTTTTCAAAATTGCATTACACCAGTACTTGACCTAGACACCCTATAAATATTTGGTTTTTATCTTCTATTTTTCTTTCAAAATCTCTTTTAAATATTTAAATTACAAGTTGTTTTTATTCTAACATAAGCTAATATAAATGACCAAAATCATTAATATAAATTTGAGTATAAGATGAGTGTTATGTATCAAAATTATTCAGACTCTCTGCTAAATTACAATATTTTTTGCTTCATCCCTAACTCCTTTTCTCTTTTCATATAAATGCTATTTTTGCTTGAAGCTCGGATCACTTAATATTTTTTAACCTAAAATCGTCAGAATTTCAACCAAGAATAGAGACATTTAGTAAAAATCATCTGCACAACATTCTCCTTTTACAAACAGAATGAAAGACAATTAACAATGATTAATTACTAACCTCCCCTGATTCAAACAAATAATGATGTAGAGACTCCAAGGACAACAGAACTTGTTATTAAGTAATGTGTGTAGGTGTCTTGGAAGTCATTCCTATCATCCTATGGCTTGAACTTACAACCTCTACCCAAATCCCCACCCACTCCAACAATTTAAGTCCAGGTGGTATCTACACAAACACTTAAAAAAGAATACATTTTGAAATAAAGAAAACACAAAACACTGCAAATTAATCGACCTGATCTGGCTTCAAGTACAAGGCGAATGGTCACAGCATGAGCCCAGTTAATTCCCAAAGCAGCAACCAGATGAGAATCATATGTAGCAGGTTTATCTTTTATTATAGAGTGGCTTTGTGCTGCTTAAAAAGTAAATTAAAAGTAAATCTATTAGTTCAAAGCTATCTATACCCTTAGGGCTAATTTAATCAACTAAAAGGAAGATTTTTATAGGAAAATAAATTATCTATTACATTTTTTTATTTTCAATATGATAAATCTACTATTTCAAAGCTATCCATATTTTCTTTCCCTATAAAAACTTTTCTCTTTTAGGTGCTTAAAACCAACCAACCAAAATATAATTTGTTCATCATACCTTGAAAGGAATACATGCGAGATTCATCACCAATTTGAGATCTTACTTGATTAGTCAATACAACTGGAATTCGTGAAAATTCAGCAAGTGACCTAGATGCCTTCAAAATCAGTACCTCAATGAAGAAACATGTAGTTCCTAATTACAAAAATATTGCCTGTAAAACAGTAAAGATGGTATGGTTCATACTTGATAAAAGAAACATGCCAACCCAATGCTTGTTGTCTAGAAGCCCCACTATCATGTTCACTGAACAGAAAATTTGAACAATTTTTATACATGAGACATTCATGACCAGGAGGATATTATCAGAATAATCACAATTTTGATGAACATTTGAACCGAGCATCCTTGACCATATTATTCACAATCATTCTCCAAAAGCTAAGCTCACCCTAAAACTAGAGCAGCCATGCTATCAATGATGAGTAATTTCACTTGCTGTTGGAGGAGTGATACTCTGATCTGGTGCAAACTGACAGTATTAACACATTAGTATATTATTAGTTTCAGTAGTCTGACAGAAACATAGAAAGAGGCAGAATAAAACAGGAGCTATGAGCCTATGGCAGATCTTCTTGCATAATCTGCAGCATGTTATATGCAATGATTTTGATACCGAAAATTTGTAGATTGGTTAAGAGTGTCATGAATCAGACATAACCTTTAAGAACAACAGAACCCCAATTGGCATATAAACTAGTGGTGAGCTTTTCTCGAAAGAAAAGAAATTCCATATTTCCATTGATACAGTTTACTTAGAGATTTTAAATTAAAGATTTAGCAACGGTAAGTTATTTTCTGTTAGCATGCATTTCTTGCTGACCAGGGACAAAAAGACAGTCTTGATAGAGTAGGTCTGATGTGTCAGTAACCCATTGCAACTGGGGAAGAGGACAAAATCATATTTAAGAACAAAGAAAAGAAAGGCATTGACTAAAACCGTCTAGTAGCACTCCAGTCCATTCTGAAGGCTAATCACGATAAACCATGTCCTTCTAAATGAGATTTGTGCAAAATGTAACTACCTCAGACACATACATAACCTACAATAATTAACAACCATTGAATCCTTTATCATATCAAAACAAGTTGGTCTTCTTTTTTTTTTTCCAAAGAGCAAAACTATAAATTTATCCCATTTTGCTTGCCTTAGTTTTGCTATGTCCTTCTGAATGAAAGCTTTGATATTTTTTTTACCATCCTCTAGTGTTCATAAATTTCTTCAAATTATTGCCTCAACTTTTTAAGACTGCATGGGTTTCGTTGTACATAAATAAAGATAAACATCAGTAAGTTCTCATCTTTTGAACTTACTTAATAGAGCACGTCATTACCTAATTGTCTTATAGTTCTTAGATATCCTTCTGTTTACCATCCATGTGGCTGGGAATAACTACAACAAATTCATGTGGAAATTCTCACCTCTCAGCGAATTCAGAAAGTGAAGTAGGATGCAAAATCAGGATTCTACCGGCCATCTGCAATATGTCAAGTAAAGATAATCCTGATCAAGTTCGAATGGGATAGAACACCCAAACAAGAAAGGAAAAAGAGAAACAACCTGCATACCTCCTGTGCCATTCCCTTCTTGAGAAATATCTCAGGAAAACTGTTTATTCCAATCTCTATCAATCTGAGACAAAAAAGAAAAAGTAAATTCAATAGTGGAAGCTACTGTAATTTTTCTTCCATCGAAACACAACCGTAAATAACATCGTACAATTGAAAAAAACAAATACATTGTCTGGAAGCTTCAACTACCTTTTTGACCTAAATTTGGACTCAACATCAATATATATCACACGGCCATCTAAGCCTCCACAATTTGCGGGCAATGAAGCCAGCAGTGAGAGCTTCAAGCAAAACTGCGACGTAAAATCCACTCATCCCAGTCAACGGTTGCAGAAAATATACTCGACATTTCACCATAATCCAAATCTTCAAGCACCCTGGTATGAATATAAATATGTTAAATATTACAAAACCAAAATACCTGTGTTTTGCCAATTCCTGCTGGACCAACCAACTCTGTCAAAACACCAAACGGTATACCACCGCACAAGGCTTCATCCAAACCTTTCAAACGAGTGGGAAGATGACCGGCCAAACTCTCATTGAGTACTCGCTGCTCCAACAGAAGTAATGCCTATAAAGTATTACCACGAGATTCAGTAATTTCTGGACAAATTGGGAAAATAATAATAATAAAATCTAAGAGGAAAGAAAGTAGAGCGTGTATATCTGTACAGTTTGGCACGGTGGACACACGACTTCACTAACATGAGCCATTGCGGATGTTACTTCTTCCTTCCCAACGTCCAGCAATTCCATCAACTCAAATTCAGTATGAGATAATGCATCCTGAGATTTAAAGGGAAAAAAAATAAGAAATAAGAAAAATGAATCGTTATTTTCAATTGAATCGAGGTAACTGAATAAAAAAGACAAGAAGAAAAAAACGAAGGAGATATAAGGTTGGTTTAATGGTGAAGTGAGAAGAGAAGGGGAGGTCGAATCCTCCGCTAACAAAAACTAACCATACTAACAATTAACATTTGTCAATAAAAAAAAATGAAGTTCAAATCCGCGATTCTAGTTACAAACAAAGACCCTAGCTATTTAGCCCGTGCATATATAAAGAATCAGCGCGACTAAATGGACAGGTATTTCGAACGCGCGACGAAGTTGAAGCAATCAGGATCTGTATTCTGATTAACAATTAGGTGAATGATTTAAATTCGAACAGATATAGCAAAGTTTCTGAGCAGAAGGCAATGATTGGTTACCTTGGCGGTGATAATGTTGCGAGCAGTGAAGATATTAACAATGGATTTGGGCAATCCCATCTGGTTGATGAGCTTGTTCGCCATTTTTCGCTATTTTCCTTTCCTCTCTCCCTACTTCCCGCCAAAACCAGACGCTATTTTTGGGGGCAACCAGCGTCCAGCGTTGCGTGCCCTATTTTTTTTTTTAATAATCATGTGCCTATTTATTTAGGTTACATTACATTTTCGTCTTTTTATTTTTTATTTCTTTGGTACACAGCAATGAGAGCATAGGCAGACAGTATAGTTCCCCTTGCGTTTATCTATTTAAAAAATGTAAAAAACAGAAAGCATTTAACAAATAAAAAAAAGATTATTATTGGAAAAGAAAATAAATAGTGATTGAATCATTTAATATTATTCTTATGATAGTGAATTAATAGAGAGGGGATCAATTGATACTATGTCAATGTGTGTAAAATTTTTAGACTTACGCCTAATAGACTAAAATTGAACTTTTCAAATTTTAGAGAGGGAAAAAATATATTTTACCTTTTTATCTTTATAATTAATATTAATATTTGTTAAAGAAATAATGATGTGGTTAACGATATTTTATGTGACTTTACAACGTAGATAAAGTAAGTCGTGTGTATAATGTCATATCATCATTTTCTTTTTTTTTCAATTTTTTCTTATATATGATTAAATTAAATATTTTCATTCTTATAAATATATTAGTTTTTGTGTTTAGTTCTTATAAAATATTTTTTTTTATGATATTTGTAATATCTAAACCTTTCATTTTTTTTTATGAATCTTTGCTAACACTCTCCTTCGTAAAAAGCACACGTAAAACACCCACAAGCACCCATATGAACATTGTCTTTTTTGTTGTATTTGTTTTTATGTTGGAGCAGTAAAAAGCAAGTTGTATTGGAGCAGTTCAAGTATAATTCGGACAAGAGGTTTTCAGGGGGTTGATGTAAGTAATGCACTAGCTCAAGCTTGTTTGTTATGCAAGGGATTAAACGTGTTATTTTCTCTGCAGCTACTCATTAAATACAATAAGGGAGCATATAAAGAAACATCCTCCAGCAATTCATAGAGGTGGGATTAGACTTGGTACTTTGGTTCTATCCAGTATTGTTTTTACTTGTTTTGGTGTGTTGGAATTTAGGAAAAAAAAGAAAGGAATTGATAAACTGCTAACATTATTTTTATTACAAAATTTGCAAAACTAGGGGCATAAGATCATTTTTCTTTCCCTCGAAAAATTACAACAACAAAATCCCTCAAAATTGTGTTTTTTTTTTTTTGTAAGTTTCATTTCAAGACAACACATAACTATTCTGGCACCATCGATCAAAAACAAGACACCACAGGAAGCCCATTACATTCTTGCCAACAACAACTCATATTTGAACTGTTTTGGGTGGGATGTGAGTGTCAGTCCCTTGCAGTAGTGCAAAATAAGAATAACACTCGAGAGCCCCAGTAGCAAGCCACTGTAATGGTATCAGATATCAACTTATTTACTGTGAGCTTCAGCTGCCTGTCAAAGTTCTGACGGATGTGGGACTTGTTCACTTGCGTCAGATGGTCCCATCATCCCCACTCCCCAGCCAAGAGCAACAGGGTTAAAAATTTAAATCAGCAATTTGATCAAACGTGAAACTAATAACTGATTATTATCTTCCAAGTATTTTACTTGGATATGTTACTATTACCTACTATGTTGATTCTTCTACGATACCTTGCTAACCATCATGATGGATGGTTAGTATTGATAGGGCTGGTTCCTCCCTAAGATCTATTTGTGAGTATTTATTTCATGAAATGCTTATCCATATTGTGAATTAGCGTTCATGCTAGCTATTTTGGAACAATGTCAGTCCAGCTACTTGAGTCCAGATTGTTGTTGAATAACACTAACTTCGAAGAAAGATATGAAAATGGCAACAATACAATTTTCTCGGATTTCACTAGTACTATGGATCCATATGTTGAGCCTTATGCATGATCACAAGTACCTAGGATGAGGAAGAACTATGTATCCATATATTGGAGCCTTATGCCTGGGAACATGCACGCCATAGAAAATGAGACTTACAATCATATGAAGCAGCCCCATCCGACTAGCGATGAGGAGTTTGTTATATAGCTAGAAGAACATGATGTACAATCAGCAAACACTTTCTAATCATTCAAGATGCTAGGGAATTAGCAGTGGTATCAACAACATAATCTAGGAGAGTTTTGTTGATGTTTTGATGCTTTGTATTTTAAAATTTAAAGAAAAGTGGATAATAGTCCTGTCGTTGGTCATGATTATTCATCTATTTGTTGGCATCCAGCAAATTGTACTAAAAGTGTGGTGTTATTTTGGTAAATGTTTTCTGATGGTACACCGATATCTTATCTGTGTAACTATACTCGTGACAATGAAATTGGAATGGCTCAGTGGTTAAACATGTTATTTTCTCTGTAACTACTCATTTATGAGGATAAGGTAGCATTTAAAGGAACATCCTCCAGCAATTTGTAAAGGCGGTATCCAAACATTGGCTTTGGTCTTCATCTTGGGATGTATTGTTACTCATCATTCCTCTCGTTGGCATATGCAGATGCACATGTGTTAATGCTCTTTATCCTACTTCCTTTGCTTTGGCTTTAGTTTATTTTGCATCATCTTCACTATCTTGCTGTTAATGTAAGGCTTGCTTGCCTTTGTACAGAACAATGGAACCTTGCTTCAGCAGCTAAGAGTACGTAACATATCACCACAAGAGTTAGCTTCTCTATAAATGTGGATTATTCTTACTCTCCAAAAATCAAGCTTTAATAAATTTCTATAGAAAAGATAAGATTATGTTCATCTAGTGATGTGGCAGTTTTGTTATCTTTTAATTAGCTATTGTTTACTATGAACCTTGCAAATCCACCAAGCCAATGGCCAGTTTCATCATCATTCACGAATAAGACCCCCACAACCCACCCCACATTAGGTGGGTTCCACTTAAGTTAAACAACAAAACCCAATTCATAATTAAGACTGAAATTTATTTATTTAGCAATTAAGAGAAGAAACCTTATCTACTGATAAATGTAAATAATTTTATATAGTGATCTTATCATAATTTATCATTTATGATAAGTTTGTTGAGTTTTAAAATATTTTTTTTTAAAGTAATTAAAATTCAAATGGGGATTTATGATTAAATATGAATGCATATTCATTAATTAATAACAACATTTGAAACAGTGGTTGTAAGAATTGAGGATAAAATTATGTTCACAGAGTCCATTCACAATAGCCGTTGTAAAGTACTAGCAGTATATTCGATATCTTTATATGCCTATAACTAAGACAACCACATATTATAATGTATGCTATTAAAAGATAACTACAGAACCCCTTTTTTAAATGTTACTCCTCCTACTATTTTCATTGACAGAGTCATAGATTGATCTGTAAACTAGATCTTCTTAGCTGTGATCTTGGGAGACAACCATACATTCCAGCTTGCGGCTTTTGAATAAAGAAAGTTGACTTGTATAGTGGCGTGGCGATTGCTCTTTTGTCAGTTTCAGAAGAATCAATAGCTCATCATAAATAAAGAGGATAGAGTCGATAGACTGTTTACTAGGTAAACTCTGAGGAAATTGTCACGCTGCATAAATTAGGCACGTGACTTTTCATCTTAGCCAATAGCCGACACAATCTTTATATGGAAGGAATTTTCCATTCTTATTCGTAAAGAAAGCAATCCAGTCGGGGTCCTGTTTGTCATTTGGTCCTCGCTCATGCCAGCATATCCAATATTATCCATGTATGCAGTGATTATTTTCATATATACACATTTGAAATGAATAATGCAACTTTAAGATGATTTAATTCCTACATAACACATGGTAAAGATGAGAAATTTTAACTGATTAAATTTGAGATTTAGTTTCAATTTTTTTGTGTGTGTGAATGAGAGGGACAAAGCACCCCTAAACATAGATTAGAATCCACGTGAGAAAATAGTAGAACTTACATCAGCCATAACAACTACAGAAATAAAAGGGGGCACATAATTGAAAACCTGTACATGGTCTACTAAGGAGTGCCCATGACAAGCTAACTTATGTGCTGCTTGGTTAGCTTCTCCCAACACACGTGTCCACTTGAAAACTCCACCTGCATTAGAAAAGGACCTAATGCTCTGCACCAACCTGAAACATGGATGTTGTGCCTGACATCCATTCGTCAAACAAGTCTCATAATTAGCTTAAAGAACTGAAACTTACAAAGATGCTACAGAAATCTACCAAAAAGTAAAAAAGTATTAATTATGGTGATTAAAAATGATTTAAAAATAACTTTAACTAAAAAAATGTTTTTTTATGTATGTTAAAATTAAACGCTAGCTAGGTTTGACGATGTTGGGACAAATGCTAACATGGAGTAATTGTTGCCTGGCACTTCACTTTCCATGAGTATTTTATTATTTACTTTTTAATATCTTCTTATTTCTTTATCTGATGGAGTATAAAGTCAAATCAATCTAGAAGTATTTGACCCAGCTAATTTAAATATACAGGCGATTAGTTTCACACTAAACATCTCACACTTAATTTGTTGAGTATAAATGAAAATGGCGAGAAATAATTTGACGAAAAAGAAGAGAATCTTCCCATTTGGTTTCACAAAGAAATTGGTAGGGAAAAAGAAAGCAAACAATGTGGGTCTCACAAAATTTTCAGTCTTTGTGTACTCTTAATCTAAACACGAAGATCGTCGTGCAATTCAATTAATGATGGTATCATTGTAGAGCCGTAGAGAGAGATGAAGTTTGAATTGGTTGAGAAATCTTTACCTTTTTACGGGTTATAAGTTTTACTATTTTATAGTGTTGACTGTTGAGGCCAATATAAAATAAAAAAGGCAAAAAGGCTATTCACACTTGGAGCACTATATTATTTCTAAAATAATTATATTAAGCAAGCATAGAAAATAGATTATTAGGACATTTTGAATGTTTTTTTATAGGCAAAATGTTGAAAAAATAAGAAGAGAAAGCAGAATGAAAGATAAATATGTTTTATTTATTTAGATGAATGGAAGAGTGAGAAGAAAAAATGAACGTAGTTTCTAACATTTTTTTCTTCAATAATTAAAACCTGAATTATGCCTTTCTATCATTAATATTTATCTTTTTCGCGTCTCCGTCGTTCACTACCACAAAATACAAATGAAGAAGGTCAATTAAACTAGTTGTTGTGCCTGCAAAAAGTGAAGTGGTGAATGGTGATGAAGTGATGATGAAAGCATAGCCTTTTTTCCTTGCGCTTATGTATGGACGTGGAACGTTTGGATTGGCTTACTCTTGGAAATGGATATATACCACGTTAGTTTCACTCCTTCGTAGCCCTACGTACGTATTCACCTCACACAATCGTTTATAAATTACTATTTGTCTCACATTCCATAGAGCTAGTCCCAAACCCCTCCCTTCTTCTCTTCTTCCCCTCTTCCCCTCTCAGAGTTTACATATGCAGTAAAACTCTCTCAGAGAGGCTATTATACCGAACCTGCTCTTTCTTTCTTGTTTTCACAGATCCGACCCAAACTATAGAGAATGTCAGAAACACCTCAAAGGAAGAAACCGAGCCTTCCCCCGAAAAGAGGTCAGATCAAGACTCAAATTTTTACCAGCCTTGTGAATTCAGTGGCCTCCACTATCTCAAAAACGGGGGAATCGCTTCGAAACGTTATTGGAAATGGTGTGAATTCAGGTTCATCAGGTTATGCATCTTCTACCCCACCCGCAAGTAGTGGCTACAACTCTGAGACCAACTCCTCCGATGTCACCTAGAATCAATCAAGTGGGCTTTTGTACGTGGCTTAACCAATGTTTTTGCTGGTTGACCAGGAACTTTTCCTTAAACTCTGCTACTGCTACTGCTAGTGTTGTTTTCCAATGTTTTAGAGAGATGACAGAACTAGAGGAGCTACCTACTCTGTCTTTTTATCTTTGTTTTCCTTTATGCTTTAGTTAGGATACTCGCCTTGCGTATGTTATGGCATATACTTTTTTTCTTGCAGCTATAATATTATTACGAAACTTTTCCCAGAAAAATGAAAGAACTATTATCAAATTAGTCTTGCTTTGTTTGCTATTTCGCAGATTTGCCTATCAATTTGGTTGCTCCGGAAAAAACACATGACATGATTTTTCGCCATGGGTGCTTAATTCAATATTGAGACTGGGAATCTGTTCAAAAATTGATCACCTTCTTTTTATTTTTTTGAATTAATAAAAATTCGGGAAAACAAGCATCTGGGAATGGGTTTTACACTACGACAAATAATAATAAATAATAATAGTAATGACGACGACCGTATTACAATTTTATTTCGAAAAGCACCTTTTGCCTTTTAATTTTCTTTCATAGTACCTTTGGCTTTTGCACATTACTAAATTATGCAGGACAAGTATAGGATTTAATTACCTAACGGCTAACGCGGTAAGGGCAAAGTTACAGTGTTTGGTGAAAATATTTTGATGTGCTAAAAATAATATATAGTTATTGAAATGTAAAAAAAAAAAAAAAGGTAAAAAAAGATGATAAATGAAAATGTACATTATATTACTTCACAATATTTATTATTTTAATGTATCTACTTTTGCAAGTGTAAGATGGAATTACAACAATACTAACTCTCTCAAGCAAGACCCAAATTAATTTGTCATGTCTTCTTTGAAAAATTTGTCTTCTAGCTGATCAAAACTAATTTTACTGAACTTTTTATATTGTTACACAAAGAATACTAAAATTTACTCAATAAAATCAACGAGATCAACTTTAAATATAAAAAAATACTCACACACATTTATATTTCATTAACGTTAAAATTGTAAACAAAAACATATTTACTACTTTTACAAAATATGCACCTTAAAGTTAACATTTAATGAGAAAAATTCATCAATATTTAAAATAATTCAAATTTTATATCAAATAAAACAAAAGGTGTGATTTTAAAATGAAATATTGTCCATCGCATTTCCTCATCATCCTTAGATTCTTTATTTTTTTCAATAATTTTGTAAAGTTCTTCTTACGATTTTTTAACTCTTAAATACTATGAAGAACATTTATTACTTATTAATTTTACCTTCATTCCCTCATCATTATTACGTGGTAGCCTGGTAGGACAATTAAGGGGCTTAAGCCATTTCTTAATTCACATTTATTTTGTTTTATTTTTATCTTCTATACGGATTTGGAAAAGTAATTAACTTCCTTATACAAATATTCATAAGTAATCAATGAGTTAAAAAAAAAAAACTGCTTGTAAATTTATAGTCAACTGTAAATAAATAAATCTATTTGATAAGTGCAAAATAAAGTATTTGTGCATAATTTGAACCTGCGTATCTTCTCTCCAGCCTATTTTACTAGGACTCATTTCATTAATTTGAGTTATCTGGGTTTACTGTTTAATGCTGACACCCAATTGAAATAGACAGAAACCGTGCAACAACACAAAATACAAATTGATTAGTTTAATGGCACTTGGCAGCAGGAAATTGTTCAGACTTCAGAAACTGACTTATACATAAATGCTCACTCTTTTATTTCTCTTTTATGGTTCGGATGAGTGAAATAAAAAACACAGATAAGATTAGGATTTTAAAACAACTTTTTTTTTAAAAAAATCTTGTACACTTTCTCTTCAATTCAAATTTCATTTTTTTTTTCTTCTTCTTCATTCTCTTTAACAGAAAAGAGGGTAAATAGTAAAGTCTCGTCTTCTTTTTTTAGTTGATTATGAGTAGAAACTATTTTTCTTTTGGTGGTGAACCGTACTTGCTATTCACCAACTGTTTTTGCTAAGTACAATCCCAACTCCCTTTTTACTTTTCTTACTTATCCATTATACAATTTTTCCTTAATGGATTACACCTCTTGGAACTCATTTTTATTTTTGGAAATATTTTTTTCAGAATAACATATCCCTATTTCAAAAATATATTTCTATAACTATGATAATAGTTTCGAAAATACATTTTCAAAATAAGTATATATTATTTTAGAAATATATTTTTTATAATAATAAAATATTACTTAATATTATTAACATTGTAAATGCTTATCAGAATAAAATGAAAATAAGACTAGTATAAATACATTGAAAAAAATTTAACTACAAACTTAGAAATATTTAATTTTGTGTGTAAAACTCTTAACATTGAAAAGTTGAATCAATTGAACAAGGCAAAATCCGATAAAGATATTACCATTTTATATATAAGAAACAATTATTTAATTCATAAAGATCAATAAAAATAATTAAATTAGTTAATTTGTCATAAATTTTAATTATATTCTATGACTATCCATGATATTAAATGATTTAAGATATATATATTTTCAAAATATAATTTTTTAATTAATGAATGTGCCTTGTTTTATTAATAGCTCAAAAAATACACCAATTTCATTAAAAAAAGGAGTAATTATCAAGGATAAAAAAGAAATTTAACAATACAATAATTATATGTTTCTTATGATTAAGAAAATATTACTTTTTATTTGTTATATATAAATACGAAGGTAATACTTATTATTATGAAAATTAAACAGTTAAGTAATAGTATTAAATTAAATTGAGGCTTACTGTTTCTTTTAATCAGGTGTCCGGATGCCAAATGTGAATTCAAAAACAGCAAAATATGCCAAAATGAGTATTGAATATGATATGAGTCATCCCAGATCAATAATCAAATTAAAAGAAAAAGACGAAACTTGGGCAACAAGACTGCTACAGTGTCAGCTCTAACCCTTCTATAAAACGTCACTCTAAAATCCCGCTTCACTATGCAATCTGCAGCCACTCACAAAGCTTCTTCCTTTTCTTTAGCCCCCAACAATTCTGTTTCGATACCATGGATCCACCAAGAGGCACTCAAATGGTTCAGCCGAGGAGAGGTCGAATCAAGATGATGGTGTTCAAGAGCCTCGCGGCGGTGTTGTCGTGTTCCGGTCGTCGGAAGGAGAAGGACACCGCTCCTCTCAGCTCAACCTCCACAACCCCAGTTGTTCCAAGTGGCTACACTTCTGAAGCCTGACATCGCCTCCTTCTCTGCTCTGCTCTGGATTTCAAAACCTTCTTCCCCCCGTTGTACAGAAAAAGTTATCACATGCTCTCTATTACTTTTAATGTGACATATTATTGGTTTCTTTTTTATAGCTTTATATCGACTTAGCCGAATCGGAAAAATTGAATGCTATCATATAGCTTTCTTTGTATCGACTAAGTTCACGGGGGATTATGTGGTTTCGTACCCTATAATGACCTCTCCTTGTGCAGGGGAGTTTTGCAGAGACCTAGACAATGCTTATATGTAGTTGATGTTGTAAATAAAATTTTGGACTTTATTTTGCGTGTAACTTCTATCTCGCTGGGTTTTTATTTTAACCCAGTTTTAAAGGCTTGGTTGTATTTTATTGGTATTGTTATTGTAATGTATAGTGGTTGATGATGTAAATAAAATTTTGCACCTGATTTTGCTTGTAAATTCTCTCTCTTTTTTCTTTTTACAGTTATCCGCAATTCTTTGATTTTCCGTTCTTCTTTGCTCTGTCTATGTGGTTCCAAACTTTGAAAGCAGAATTCCAATTATTCCGATACCTTTCTATTGACCCTACAACGTTTTATTGACCATCGGAGCTTGCTAATCATCGACGTCTCCTTCTTTGAACAAGTGAAGGAAAACAAAAAGCTCTCAAGGAGCACGGGACGCACTTGGGACCAATGATTATTTAGTTATTAAAAAAATACCATTGCTGATTCAGACTTGTGGACTTTTTTGTATTAGCATACCTAACTGACTCATCGCTCAAAATAGAAAATTACTAAATTGGTTCTCTAATAATATGTTTGGATGTAAGGGTGGAAATATAGATAAAATAAATACTCTTCACTATGTATATCATGTTGGACTTAAATATAAATTAAATTTATTTAATTTAATTTAATTTAATATTATTATTTTTAAAATATTTTTGATTTATTTTTAATGGTTTTATTTATTTATGATCGGAAGTTCAAAAAAATATTTTTAAAATAAATCTATTTTTACTTAATATTAATAAAATTAAATAATATTAACTATTTTTTGTTTCTTAATTAGTGTAAATTAATTATTTTTTCTTATATATGAGTTTAAAAGAAGTAAAAAAAATAGGATAAATAGATTTAGATTTAAATGAAGATTTATGTTGTATAGATCGAAAAAAATTGGAAATGAAAATAATTTCATCTCATTTGTTTGGGTACATTAAAGGCTTAAATATATTTTTTCTCATGTAATTTAGAGTTCTTTTATTTTTAATTCTTAAAAAAATCAAATTAATATCTAAAAATTATATTTGTTTTGTTTTTCATCCTTATTATTATTTTTGTCACAAAAATTATGATGTGTCACCAATGACATCATTATGCCATGTAATCATTTGATGATATCATCGTTAACTTTCAATGACGAAAATAAAAAAAAAAAAAATTTCTGGAAATTAAAATTAAAAAATAACATATTTGTAGGGAAAAAATATTTAATTTTTAATTACATATTAAAATAAAGTAAACACTTTAGTATTAATTTATTCACATATCAATTTCTATAATTCCTTTACCTTCAAACTCTTTTTCTTATCATTTTCTCTTTTATCTTTCTTCAAGCTCCACTCTTCACTTTATTACGATATTAAATTTATGAATTTTAATATTTAATTTGAGGCTTCATTTTAATATTTAAGCATTTATTAAAATATTTAATTTGAGACTTAATTATATATATTTTTCTTGCAAATATATCATTTTTTTGTTTTATTTCTTATAAATTATGTTTATTTTTTATTTAGTCCCCCTAAATTAATGATGATGTGATATTATGTGCTTGATATAGCTAGATGATGTCATAAAATTACTATATGACAGACATTATCATTTCACTTGTACATCATTATTTTTATAACAAGATTAATGATAAGAACGAAAAATAAAATAATTTTAAATTATAAATTGTAAGAACGCAAAATATATTGAAAGTTATATTAAAAAAATGAAGAAAAAGTCTACCAATAAAGAACACATTTGTCTTTAGCCTAAGAAAAATAGATTACACAAATAAATCCATTGTGGAGGGGCAGAAAGGAAATTCAAAATATCTAAGCCTTTTCCACTTAAATTTCAGGCCTGAAATGACGTGAACATATCGAGACTCAAAGTATCAACTTTCAAAATTGTAGATATTGTAGTGGATGAATAAAAAATTAGTGGCAAAGGATTATTTTAAAATTTTACTTAAAATTTTATTTTTTAATCTTTTTATATAAGTGATAATGAATTATGTCTGTTAATTAAGTATCTTAAAATTTGAATCCTAATTAATCTTTAACTATAAAATAAATCGTGTTAAAAAGAAAATAATTACATTATATACATTTATAATTCTTAATTAAATTATATCAATATCATCGTTAATAAAAAATTATTAAAACTAATTTCCTTCTTGTTATATTCATACACCTATTTTTTTATCCCACTTTCACTTTATTTTATTTTTCACCTTTCCTTCATTTTTCATCCCACCATCTATACTTTATCTCTCTTCTATTATTGTATTTCCTTCATACTCCCATCCATCTACTTCCATTCCTTATTATTTTCATATAAAAAAATAAAGTGAATATTAATGTATCCCTCATTATTATTTTTGAAATTGCTATTAAACTAAAATTTGGGTAGATCAGCCAATACTCTACACAATTTATTAATTATTACCAAACATTCGCTAAATAAAAAATGCAAGGATAAGGATGAATTTCTATAAATGAAAATAGAGCAGTTTTTAGCGTTAGATAAACACAGTTTTTTTCAAAGTTAAAAATATCTATACTCGAAACTATAAAATGAATTTGTTTTCCTTATTTTATTTCACACAATTTATATGCTTTTCTTTTATATATTTTAAAAATTGTGGAAAAAACCGTTACATTTTTTTCATACTTGTTTTACATTTTTTACTAGTAAATAATTTTCTATTTGACTAAAATAGTTGAATTATAAGGCTGAAATTAAGACGAACGTGATAAGATATTTTACGGTGAAAACATATACAGTTGCAAGTTTAGTGGTTTTTTTTTTTTTTTGAAAGGAAGATTTAGTGATTGTTTAATCATATAACTAAAGTGTAAACACTAATTTTATTTTCCTAAAAATAAATATGATATCAATTGGGTCCTCTAAATAAATTACATAAATTATGTAAATATTTTACATATTTTATGGGGCAACGCACAGAGAAGAAAAATGTATTTAAAAAATATTTATTGTATTTAAAATATACTGTATCAAATATTTAATATTTTTAAACTATTAAAAATATATAATTATATGTATTAAATATTCTTTACCTTGTACTCTTTAATACTCGTCGGCAAAGACTTCCGTAAAAAAATGAAAGAAAGAAAAATCCATGCGAGTTGACTTTAAAGCAAATTGATTGACGACAAACACAGAGTAGTACTGCACCACCATTAATGTTAGTGCTTTTTGTTTAATGACAAATACTAACAAGTAACTTTACGATATTGATTAATTTATAAAAAAAAATAAAATGTTTGAAACTACAAGAACCAATTATTAAGCACCACAATGGACCAGCCAATCTATATATATATAATTTCTTGTATAGTGAAATATCACTGTACTTTAAACAATAGTGTGAAATAATTCCTAACTAAATGGACTGCAATTTGTTTGTCCCAATGCACATATCTTGATCTCAGTCTTCTTCAACTAGTAAGACATTTGATCGTAACAAGCTGCTTTATCACCCGTTGAACATCCTCAACTTCACTAGCCGTCTAACGGTTTAACCAGATTTGTATATGGAAATTTCCTTTTAAATCATTAATTCAAATTTCGTCAACAACTTATAAGAATTCGTGTACATATAAACATGTACCCAAATAAACTTCTATCAATATATTTTCAAATTCATAACTACCAACATTTTTAATTCAGAAGCTCTCATTATTTGTTACGCTTTCTTTTTAGTTTATCTTTGGGTTATGTTAGTTTCGACATTATTGGCTCATACATGAACATCCAATAGAGATAATAGTAATAAATAACTTCAATTAACACATAACCTTTCAAATTGCGAAAACTTCTATCAATGAACGTCCTTAATGATATGCATCCGTAGTAATTGTCTAATTGATCCATTCATCGAGGTATAGAAGAATTTTCGCATTTTCTTTCCTTAGCGTGTGAACATAAACCCGAGATGTGAACTATGTTTTCTAAAAGGATGGAAATTGTAGGCAGCAATCATATTCGCGATTATTACCTCACGCGGCCAAGGAGGACATTTAATAAATATATCATTCTTCTTCTAGATTCCTTGTTCAATTCCTTGCAGGAAAACTCTTGACTTAGTAGCTTCCAGCCGCAGCCCTACCTTCCTCACCAAGCATTTGCCTATTTAATTACGTCAGAGTACTATTCACTCAATGATATCAAGTTAGTGAGGTAAGACTTGTGTTGTGTGCTTGACTTGCCAGCATCAGCATTATGAATCCAATAGATAATGTGTCGGCAGGCCAAGTTTTAATATTACTTGTCTATAGTATCCTTAATACATAACATTTTAATTTTTTCTTGAAAGGAATACATAATATTTTAATGACTTAAGTGTGCTTTTTATTTTCCTAAAATGTGCTTGAATTTAGCTTTGATTTTAAATTTATTGATTGAGGTTATAATCATTGTAAGATTTAAATAATTATAACATTATTAATAATTGTGTTATAAGCTATAAATGTCATGATTTTATAGAAAAATATACAATTAAATGTTTTATGTTTGTTTTTCTTTCTAAAATACATATATTTAAACAATTTTGTTCGAGTAGGAAAGAATAATTTCCTTCAAATATTTAATACGACGATGGTATATTTAGGGCTCGTACTTGAACATTGAATCAGTGGCAGTCCCACATTGGGCAAATGTTCACAAGTGTGGACATAAAAATTCACCTTATACCAGCTTTACTACCTCCTATCGCTTGTCCTGAACAATAAATATTGTTATAAAAATAACTACATCTTGAATGAATTCATAACTTTATACATAAAATATTGATTTAATTTTTTTTTAAATTTTTTTTGGAGGTTTGACCTCGAACCCCCACCAATAAGTGTACACATATAAATAATTTTTACTGGTCCGCCACTATATTGAACAATGCTTGCGCAACTCCTTTCATGTGAAATATGCCGTGTTGATGTAAATTGTAATACTAAAAGTGTTTGGGCCTACTCTGATGGGCTTAGCCCATCGGTCTATAAACTCCATTCCTGACTCGAAGCGAGCCGGTTTGACACATAGGCACGTAAAGCAACTAATTGGCGAACAATAGCTATTGGTTCTGTGTGAGCAATAAACTATTGCTCCATACTCTGCTGATTCCGAAGTTGCGAAAGGGAAAACCGTTGGCACAATGAGCTTCCAACTCTTACCCAAAGCGAGAAAGCGAACTGCGTTTTCGTATCTATTCTCACGCGGATTTTCTCACCGATCGGAATGGTTCGTCAATCGTGAAATCTCACGTTGCTCATTCTCTTTTTGCATTGTATCATCACTTTCCTCCTAAGTTCATGGTTTCGAATGCGTTTACCGATGTAGAGCTAGCAGGCCTTCATTCGGCATCGCTTTCGACATCGACGGTGTCCTTTTGCTCGGAAACTCCCCCGTCGGTGGTTCTCCCGGAGCACTGAAAAAACTATACGGCGCCGATGGTAAACCAAATAAATAAATAAAATAACAAGGAAGGAAATCTCTGTCTTTGAATGTGGGACTTTGTCCTAACTCAACCAAAAAAATTAGTTGATAGGGTGAGGGTTTCCCCCCCCTTATATACTTTATATTGACCTTATGTAACCAACGTGGAACTTGAGTTTTTCCCAATAGTCTGTTTCATTTCCGCCATTTCTTATCCACTGTCACCGACTCTTGAATTTGTTGAGCTGTGAATGACTCATCTGTGTGGGTTTCTTGAATTGTGAGGGTTTCCCCCCCCTTCATATTTTCTGTTTACAATTGTTTGTTACATCAGTGTGGTTCAGTTAATGACTCATCTGCAAGACCGGTCCCGGGCCCGTACTAATAATTTGTTTGAAATTAAGCACCAATTTTTTTAATGTTAATTTCAAGTTTTAATGTAGGTGGTGGTTATCCTGAGGCTAAAAGAGCTTTTGAACTAAGTAAACTGTTGGGTATAAAGGTCACACCTTCGCAGGTACGTTGGAATAGTCTTGCTATATCCTTTTAACGCATTAGATGAAAAAGAAAAAGTAGATGGCTTATGACCATAAGAAAATATTTCGTACTTTCTTCGTTCAGTAATCGTGTTGATTGGTGGATTTAGAATTGTTGATTTTGGAAATATATGATAATCTATTGTAAATGACTTTTCTTTCTCTTCTTCCCCGTGCAGTGATATATAATATGGGTTTGTTTGCATAAACTTCTACGTAAACACCTTTAGGAAAGGGGGGAAAAATGAAATAAGCTTTCCCTTAATTTAAAATTAACTTATACTTAAGTTAAAAATCAACTTTTGGAGAAATTAACAAGAAAAAACTTTTATAAATTAGCTTATGTATAAGTTAATTTTAATTTATAGAAAAATTTATTTCGTTTTTTTTATTTTTTTTCTCCTACAAATATTTATGGAGAAGTTTATCCAAGCAGATTCTATATATGTTTGTGGTTTTATTTTCCAGTTTATTTGTTGCACACACCTGTCTCTGAAACAGTCACAAGTGATTGCCATTTCACATTGTTGCCCTAAATTCTGTTGACATTCCAATTGTTCTTCCCTTACCCAAACCTGATTGCTGTGCAGGTTTTACAGGGCCATTCTCCATTTAAACAATTGGTCAAGAGGTTGGCATAGGCATCTTGTCTGTTTGCAAATAAATATTTCTTGCTGAAACCATCTTTTGCACATGAATTTTACATGTTGAAACCAATAAGACTAACATGCAGTTTAGGGGCTTCGTGCCATTTCGTTGCATTATGTTTATCTCATAAATTTTTCACTTCACACAAATTTGAGAACAATCTCATTGTTCCTGTGGGAAAAGGGGAACGTGCTGCCGTGATGACAGAATATGGTTTTAAGATAACTGGCTTGTTTGATGTTTCATAAAAATGTTGAGTAAGCAATCTGACATCATCTTCACTGTCTTATCATTATGTTCTTGTTGATTGTTGCCTTCAGATATGCTCTTTCAATTGATGAATATGCCTCGTGCTTTGAAAACATTGATCCACTGGCTCCATACAAGAAATGGACAACCAAGCTGGCTGCTACACAGAATGCAAAGTTTAATGAGAGTGTTCCAAGGAATGATGTCTTCTCTAAAAGGGTTCAAGCAGCATTTGTAGTTAGTGACCCTGTTGATTGGAGCAGGGACATTCAGGTTACACAGATTTTGTGAGTGATCCATATGATCTGGCTTTCTTTTATCTTCCCTACGTATTTAGTGATGGATGTACAGGTTACGAAATTCTTTGGCTTATTTAAATGTATCCCACAGGTTAGGAAGGGCAATAATATAATCAAACAGCTTATACCGTAAGCATTGAAAAGTTAATGGAAAGTTTAGCCATTGTGCAATCATTTTTTCTTCACAAAGCAGCATGACTTGTGTATGAAATTAAACAACACAATTACTAATTAGATAATAAGTGGTTTTGGTCTCTTCCTTTTTGGTGAACTAAACTGCTCATTGTTTTTTTGTTACATCATTGTGGTTCAGGGATCAAAGCCATCCGCTTTGGTGGATGTTCAATAGACAAAAATGAGCTAGTGTTAGACTACATCTATGTTTAGATTTTAATACACTAGATATAATATCATGTACACATAGCCATATCTTGAAAAAGTAATTGAGAGTGGTCTGTGTTTGGGTTATTCATGGGCATTGGCTTTGTCGGAATGAAATGAAATCAAAAGAAGCAAACAAAAAAGAGACAGGAAAAGTAAATGCTATAATATATACTTGCATTCTACAAGGATTCAAAATTAAGAGAAGCATACAACTAAGTTTGACACTTGAGACTTTCAAGCTGCTGGCAATTTTACTAGTTTTAGTTTAATCATATTTGAATTATGACTTGGCTTGTGTTTCTGATAAGTGAGAACAAATACAAATACATTCTCTACTTTGGGTCTTTAGAAGTTCTTAGCTTTGATTATTTATTTATTTATTTGCATGGACATGGATTTGATGGATCTGTGAATGACCAAGGCTTTTCATTTTGGTTCTCTGTGACATCTTAAAAACAGGAGGCCTTCCCCGCAGAAATGTTGGACCACAACCACATATATATTTTGCAAATGATGACCTTGAATACCAGGTTGTTCGATTTTTTCTATGGATAAGTCTTGCAGAAAGATACAGATTATATGGAACCCTTTTAAAATTCTATACTACTATACTTACTGACAAGGTCCCACAAGTTTGATTAGTTAACAGTGTAAAAATTTTACATTGACAGTATACAAAAAATTAAACTCTAATTCTTATTTCTTGCACTATAAATCTTTAGCATAGATCCCTCTGAAGAAGTCCTTTTCCTTCCCAGATTGTTTTTCCGTGGAAATTCCAGAACAATTTTTTATCCAATAGAAAATAGTATAAACACCATCACTTTTAGAATTTGATCACTTGCTTAGGTTGGCTCTTAAGTTTTCCCAGAGCTTTATCCAATGCTGTGTTGAAATCGTCAAACGGAGTCAACTCCATCCTGCAAACAGAGCGACCATTAAATGAAATTGATATGTCAAATGAATGAGAAACAGAAATGTGAGAACATTCAACGGCAATTTGACCGTATTGAGTGAATATAACCCAACCCATATTTGAAAGGTAGAATAGAAAACATACGTGTATTTTAACTTTCCTTCTTGTACAAGACTCAAAAGTCTGTCTATCATTCCTTTGCTCTCTTCAGCTTTATCTGTGCTCAACCACTTCTGCAACCAGAATCCCCTCAAGGAAAGATCCTGCAAATATGTGGTTCTAGACTATGGTTACATTTAATTAACTAGACCAATATGCTACCCTAGTTTGAAAGGTTAGACCATTAACAAGTTAAGAAATTAAGGGATCTCAATTCCCAATGTTCATGGTCCAACATGAGTAGATTTTTTTGCTATTTTCCCACTCATTTTCTAATTTTGATCAATCAAATATTATGCCTTAGAGATATCATTTCAAACCAAGGGTGCAGGTATTCTAAAATCCTCAATTCTGTACTTTCTGATTCTATTACCAACAAATATGGTGACTTAGTCATCCAATCCAAACAGGCATCTGAAGATTTGATGGGTAAACTAGAAACTCATTTTCACCCAATCATGCAAATATCTGGGCATCTTGATATCTATATTTCATTAATTCTTCAATAAGAGATACCATCCAGTACAGATTCCCAGCACAAAAGAACCACAACTCTAGAAATATGTCTTAAAGTTGATTACAGAAATTCAATTAATAGGATCTACTATACAGAGTCTTACATCACTCAAACAAATAAAAAAAGTATCCAGTGGATGAATAGCTATGTTTATAAACACGACTTGTATGCCCTGCATACACTAAAGAGAAGTTGCACACACCTAAAAATTCATATTTTGACTCTTTTTACTGCTAGGTTAGATCTTGTTCGTGAAAGGCTAAGGTTAATAAGCTAAAAATATGGACCTATAAGAAGGTTCATTAACTCATAAGTATTTCAAGAACACAGGTTAAGTGGCCTGGATTACTTTACTACCATCATTTATACCCAACCCCAAAACATTCAAACAGAATATAACATATCATCAATTTTTCAGAGAGCTGTAGTTATCTCCACAACTTCTTAACTTGAAAACTTGAAACCACCTAAATTGAACCACTTCCAAGTTCTAACAAGTGCAGTGCCTTATCAGGTATATTAGTGGAATATATAAACTCCTTGGAAGGTGTAAATTCCTCAGTCAGACAGTCAACACTTTTCATGGAGATTTTAATATGATTGAACTTTATATAAGATTGATTATCTTTATGCTTCATGTCATTCACAATTAACCAATATATATCATTCAAGATATTAACTAAAAATGGTGCTTTTGAAGTAAATTGAGAGGGAAAACAATGATCAGAAATATTGCCTGACCTTAAATATGAAGGTTGATGTTGACACAGTGACAGGTTTTTTAGACATTCCACCATAAGTCACCATTGTTCCTCCTTGTCTGCAAGGTATGGACTCAAATTATCATCATAGTAATGATATATATTAATAGAAAAGAATGTTTCTACTCTTAAAGTCTTCACCCAATATCTCATGTCATACCTCAAAAATTTGAGTACCAGAGAAGCAGCATTGCCACCAACACAGTTAAATCCCAAAACAGGTTCAGGTATACCACCCTAGCATGTCAATTTGATGCAAAATAAGTCACCTGAATTCAATATAGATAATAATGCTTCAAAAAATATTTTCTTTCAACTTCCTTAGCATCCCATAAAAGCAAGTTCAAAATTTCAAACAAATAGAATCATATCCAAAACACACCTCCCAACTGCTTAACCAATGACTATCAATATCACGAACATTCATCTGAAAAATTGACATCTATCTCATAGCACAGACCAAAACAACAATAACAAGCCAAGGTATACCAGGAGACTCTTGACATTCTTCAGTTCCAATTCGCTCTCAGTGAAAACTTCATCAGCACCCAAATTCTTAAGCCTTTCTTTTACTTCGTCGACCCCAGGCCTGCAGCAAAAGGATTTGCAATGCAAATTTAGTGTTCTCATTCTGCCAGAAGTGGAAAAAAAGGAGGGAATAATAAGGATATCTTAATAGTCACATTATATTTTTTAAAAATAAAAAATGTGTTGTAATGAACAAAACAATACATAGAAGCTAATAACAAAACGAGCAAAAAACCTTCCAATGAGCACCTGTCCCTTATAATATTAATATTGTGAATGCCACGCGATTTTGCAATCTGAATGACACACTGGCCAACCATGCTGGTCGCCCCATTTTGCACAATGGCATCTCCTGTTGACATTCACATCCAAATCCACAAAATTTTAGTCTGTTTTTGCATGAGCGTTCATAAATTGATTTTGAATGAAATTAATTTTGTAAAATTATTTTGAAGTAATGGGATTTGTGTTTAGATGTTTATATTATAAAAGCATGTTAAAATTCTGTATAACTTTTCTTTTTATCCGACACAAAAACTACCTAAATTGATTGAACCCAGAATTAATCTTGCTGAACATGTGAAAAATTTCCAAAAATCATTTTAACTGATATTTCAACATGAAACCAAAAACGCAGTTAATCCATTCACTAACCCCAAGTAAAAAAAAGAAACAGTACCTGAGTTCAAGGTAACCCAGTGTTCAAGCATGAGAAGTGCAGTCAAGGGATTAACAGTAATTGTAGCAGCATATTCCATAGGTACCCCCTTCTCTATCTTGTGCCAAACTTTCTCATCCTTCACAATATAAGTCTGCCACGTCCCTGCATATGCCAAAAATAAATATTCAAAATATAATACTCGCGGCTCCCCATTATAATTGTCTAAGAAAAAAATTACATCAAAATAATTATTATTTTAGCTTTTTAAGGTAACATTAATTATTATTTTTCAATGATGCGGGCTAGAAAAACAAAAAGTGAATTGACAAAGTCAATTTTGTAAAATTGATATTCTCCTTCATCTATTTATTTGTTTTTTCTTGGTTTGTATAGGAAGAAAATTATCCAGGAACGAAAATTGCAAAATGAAAAGAGAGAAAGAGTAAGCACCGAAAGAGGGTGGAGAGGGAATAACCCAGTCACCGGGAGAGAGAGAAGTAACTGAGGACCCCACAGAGTGAACCTGTCCAACGCCTTCGTACCCACCCACTGCTGGTGGGTCTGGCCGCACCGGATAAACGCCCTGTATTCTATTTATATCGGAGGGGTTAATAGGGGCAGCCAGCATCTTCACACACACGTCTTTTTCTTTCACTTCTACCGGTGGAACCTCCACCAACTTCGTCACCGTGTCCGGTTCACCGTGCGCCTCGTACATGATCGCCTTCGACTGCGGCGACAAGGCGGCGGCGGAGGACGAGAATGCGCGTGTGGTTAATGATTGCCTGCTGCCACGGTGAACTAACCTCTTACTGTAGTTGAGCGCCAAACGCCGCGCGTCAACGCTTAAGTGTCGCAACATTGCGATCACTCTCTCTGTCTCGATCTTTCTTGCTCCGGCGGTGGTTCAGGACTTGTTCGCGCTTTGGAACGACGTCGTTAGGGGGGACAGGGTGTTGCAGAGTAGTCATTGAAAATGTTGGGCCTGGATTGGATTGTTGCTTCGTAATGGGCTTGGAGCTTTCCTTTCGGCCCAATTTTTGTATATCTTCGGGCTTCAGATCCATGTTCTCTTTTGAGCATAAAGTTTATCTCAAAGCATAGGGCTATTACTTCCTCGACTTCCTTTTTCCTACTAGAATATTTATTCCAAAATGTAAAATTATTTCCTCCGTTTTAGCTCTCGAAATAATCATTCTAAAAGTTAAAAAATATTTCAGAAATAGTGCAAGAAAAAACATGGGAGTCCATGAAGCAAATAGCCAGCATCTAGGCATTAGTAATGCACTTTTAGAGTGCGTTTGATTTGATCAAATTTTTATTAAATTATAATATACTTTTAAGTTAAAATTAGAAAGAAAGAATGTTTGGATATTTTTCATATTTGTCAGCTTGATCATAGTTTAAATTACTATTGTGGACCATAAATACTAATGAGAATGGATCGTTTAGTTTAGTTGGAGTTTGGGAAGAGATATGTATTATTCACATGATTTTATTATATGTGAAATATGTAAGATTCTTCCAGACAAGCGTAGCGTGTATCTTGTTTTTTCTCTGTTGCGCTGCTGCTTTTTGGTAAAAATGAGGTTCCATTCAAGTTTCTTTTCTCTCCAACTTCTGTCTAATATGCCTTTAGGGTCTTGAAACTTTTATGAATTTGAAACCTAAAAATAATGATGTTCTAGGTTCTATTCATGCATGGTTGTGAACTTAAATGGATCCATGAATTGGCTACTTTGGGTGAGTTACTACTAATTTTTTCCATTTTAGTAAGGAAGTTAAGTATAATTGTCTACATATGTAGGAGTTATTGTCAGCTATATTACTTGCTGTTACTGTGGAGTTATGGAGTGGGTCACTATGGACTTAGGTAGCTATATTCTCCAATGGCCATGGAAATACCTTAGGCAGTTGTTGAATGGTGGTGTTAAAACGTGTTTTAGTGGGTTAAAAAAAGAGAGAAATGAGATAATTCTGTGCTGTAAATTAGTCATGCGAGTATGTGACTCATATCTATGTTGTACATGCATGCTGTGCTGTAAATTAGTGTGTATATTTTTATATTACCTTCAAGTCCCTTGCTCCATCCTAACATGCAAACAGAAATCCATCATTGATATACTTTTTTTTAGGTTATCATTGATATTACTTAAGACAAAGAAAAATGTTACCTGTACCTGATATTCACGTAATAATTTTTCATAATATATATATTTTTTACTTCTTTTCATTACCTTATATTATTTTATATTTCTCTCTCGTTTTTCATTATAAAAATCATTCTAATTAGATAGTTGATGAGTTTTTTTTAATCGATGTAATATGTGGACATGAGAAGTTGAAGTAGAGAATAACGAGATGGTTTGTAATAATAATTAAAGAGTAAAAAAGTCTAAAAAAATGAAGATCAAAACACTGATATCTCATTAATTTGTTATTGTTATAAATATAAAATTTTAATATCAATATAATTTTTCTGACTAAAATGATCATGTCCGCGAGTATCTTATTTAACTTTAATATTTTTAACATTTAAAAATAAAACTCTTCACCAAAAAAAAATACTTAACTTTTAGTTAAATATTTTTTCATTTTTAAACTCTTAAGAAGTGCTCAATAAAGTACAAACACTTAGCTAGTAGTACATGTTACGTGAGTATTTATAAAAGAATAATTCTAAATCCTTACATTCTATCGTTCTACTAATCCTCTTATTATCTTTTATGGAATGTTTAAAATAAGTTTTGTATTTCCAAGACATTAAATATATTTATTTTTCATTCAATACTTATCATAAAAATAGTAGAAGGATTTATAGAAAGATAGAGCAGGAGGATATAACATTAGGCGGCATCTACTTAACCTCACCTTAACCCAAAAATATGAATATATAACATCTTAGAGTTAGAGCGGAAGCTACAGTATGTGTTTTCTTCCTCCCAAACACCTACTTAATTAGTGTCGGATGTCACAATTCACAAATATACCATGGCAGCTTAAAGGACATTGATTTTGTTGTCAATTACTAATTAATGATATCATTGATTATTAATACTAATATCTTATTGATTAATGATATCATTGATCTGTAATGGCTTGCCCGTGTAGTACACAGCATGCCTCGCTCTGAACTTAGAAAGGAATCAGAAAAGAAAAAAAAAGTCTTACTAATTAGCATTCTTAGAAAATTGGTCAAAGAATTAAAATAAAAAATATTTATTATATAAATCACAAGAAAACATAAAAAAATCATCAAAAACACAATTTTTTATCTATTAATAAAAATATTTCTATTTTAAATTTTTTAACTAATATCTTTAAGAATATTGGTTGGATTCCAGCAAGTGCATTTGCTTAGTTGCTCTACCTATTATATAGCCCCCATGGAATTCCACCCGAAGGACATAAAAAGAAAAGAATATTAAATAAATTAGGTCGTCTTCAATGTGGCGTAACAGTTCCTTTTTTGTAGATCAATACTCCATACCGTTGGTTGTGGTGCACGCACAAACACTTCTCTTTTAGCCCAACCCATGGCTCTAGCTTTCAAATGATGGTGGAGAATCTGTTCACCCAACATGCATGCAATGTAGCCGAAAAGGTTGTAAGTTCTGACTTTTGTACCCAACTAAGCACTATTATCACTTTCCTCGAGTGTGAATATTCAATGGTACCGGTGTTTGCCATTTCTATAAAAAGAAAAATTTGTGAACGTTCCTGAATATAAGAAACACAATTTCAACCACCAAAAGTTGATTTAAGTCATAAATATTTGATTTCTAGTAAAGTTTTAAATTTAAGCACTTTATTTAGTAAACAGTGGAATTTATATTGTGGCTAAAATTTTATTATTTCTAAAATTAACAATAGAAAAACATTTTTAACCACTAAATTTAGTGATTATTTCATTATTTTTTTAGTGATGAGAAAGAACTAACCCTACGATATCATAGATTTATTTGATTTGAATAAATTAACTAGTTACTTATTTCAAAGAAAATATGTAATCCTAGTCTCCTAGACGAAAAAAAGAAATCCAATTTCAAGCAGCAAATATATGACGATGAATATTGAGTAATGATATGTTCACTTTTAAGTTTTAACTTTTGTACACTGTATTTATATTTATATTTTTTGTAATAAATGAGATAAATTTAAATTTGACTTTTCTCTCTTTTATTTTATTATAAAAGTATGGGAATTATATATGTAAGTTTGCATTAGAATTTATGGTATATTTTTTACAACACTCCTTATAATTTTTTTACTCTTAATTTTATTTTAAAGATAGCGGTTAACATATTCTTCATGTTTATATTTATTATCAAGTTTTTCATTTACACAAGATTATACAACTATTTTTTAACATTCAATATATTTTTCCCACATATTATCACTGTACGTGTTTAAAAATCTTGATTAAAAATATTTTAAAAACTCAATTAAAATTACGTATAACAAAAGGAACCAGCCGAATTGATCCGGTCTCAATGCATAAAGTTCTTATTAATTTTTTTACCTATTCTCTGACATGTAATTTAATGGATTTAAATCTCTTCAATGGAAGCCATTTGAAGTGGATTGGCGTGGCTGTACAGGTGCTGCCCCTTGCGGGAATTAGGGTTTGGGGTGGCAGAATTTCTTGGTGGATGACAGTATAATAAAACCAACGAGAGTTACCTCATTGAGGCAGAGGCCGGATGCAAATTAACCCAAAATTAATCTACCTCTTTAATTAGGTTCCGGACAATTTTGTCTTATTACTTTTAACCTAACTCAAAATTAATTACAGAGCTTTCCAAACAAAAAACAATTGCAGCAAGTGTTTTTTTTCATTTAAGTAAATTTCAATAAGTTAAATTAGATTTGTGTTGTAAGGATATGAGACAACTCAATCAAGTGTATCGATCCGAACAGGCGCTAAGACTATGTTTAATTTAAAGTTTGAAAAGTATTTTTATAAATTTTGATGTATAACTGTGAACTTTAATTTATAAATATAAAGGGAAAAATCATTGCTTTGGAAGTAAATATGCTTTTAAATTCTCTTAACTTTAACCTAAACGTACACTAAATATCTGATTAGTGACGAAACTTTGATTTGATGCTGTAAGATAGAGACAGAATTTTAACCCATTTATTTGTTTATTTATTGAGAGGGTAATTCACGCCTATTATTCAAAGTAACATAATGTGACATTTCCCTTCATTAATTACTAATTAATCATCAGTCATGGATTGTTTACTAAATAAAAAGGTCGATCCATATCGGTTTAGTTAATAAAAAAGACACTATGTTTAAAGGCAGATTTAAAAATTCATTCTCTTTGCAAAAGTGAAAACTGCACTTACCTGACTATCAGTACCAATAAACTAATACGTACTCCAATTCTATACAGTATGCACTTAATTTTAACATTGTTTCTATAAGATAGACAATAACAAATAACAATAAGAAAAAGTACTTTTAGTGAAAAATTCATAATCAAATTTTAGTCGTAGAACAAACATTATCTTAGCCTATTACTGAGAAAAAAAGACAAAATGAACTGACTGCGACAAAACTTGAAAGAAAGAAATGGGAAACATTTCTCTCCATCACAAGTCATCATGTATGTGTGGACAGCAGTTGCAGTGTTAGATGATTCAACACTTCTTAAAGGTTTCCGTTTGAAGGAATATGATCAATTTCAGTAGATGATGATGCCTTAAGCTTATGCAGAAGATATAATCCGTAAGCTCTAGTGCACAAGTGCCAGAAGCACTAGCATGCCTGGGGAATCTGACGCACGTCATTATGTTTATCAGTAAGAATAAGAAACTTAGAAAACACTGCTCCCTGAAAAGTCTTTAAGTATAAATTGGAAGTTTATTTAAGTACGTAATTTGTATAATTCGAATTAAAGATTATGCAAGCATAGAGAATTCCATCTGTATCATACTGTCATGATACCAACATTAGCATTATGCTGTTTTGAGGAATTCAACTCAGATTTTCTTATAAATTGAAAAACATAATTAGAAGAAAATATTCCATTAAAAATTATCAATGAAGTTTTCTGATAGAAATCAATTATAAATAAAGTCAAAAGAAATTTTACATGTAATAATGCAAAAGAAAAAACATGAAAAATAATAGTAGTACGTACTTCATTATCAATAAAGTTAAAGTGAGTTATTTATGAGCCAAATATTCTATTTTTATGGTTAGATCCAATCTCCTTGCCGTGTGGAAACATATTTTTACACATGTAACATGGAAAAAAAAATCCTTAGGATAATCATGAAAAATATACTTCATCTTGTTTTAAAAAGACATCAGTAAATTCTGTAGCTAGAAGAGCTGAGTCTGATTTTCTTGTTAGCTTTGGGAATTCCATACAAATCTCTATTTAAAAGGCCTTGATGTCAAGAGATAAAACGCAAAGAACAGAACTTCAGAATTTACCAAATTGAGAAAGAAAAATAGGCCTGATTGTTAATAAATATTTGAATTTTATATTTTTTTTATCTTTTTTTATTTATTTTTGCTTCATGGTAATTGGGAAAACAACAAATTTGTATTTGATTCTTGATAAGTTTTTTAGTCCATGACAAATTATTAATTTTTGTATTTATTCTCTGATTAAAAAAATTTGTTTATTATTAGTTTTTTTTATTTTTATTAAAGAACAAACATAAATTTTACTAATTTAACAACGATTAAAAAATGGTAATAATTAAAAATAAAACTATTATTTATTAGAAACTCAGTAAAAATCCCAAAAATAATTAAAAAAACAAATATAAAATTTAAATATTTATTAGATATTGAAAACATATCTTAAAAAAATTATAACTATTATTAATATTAAAAGAAAAAGACTCATTCTGCGTGCATTTATAGCAGTAATGGAAATCTCTCCTTCATGGTAAGAATATTACAACTGTGGTGCGGTGGAGTACAGTTAATCATACTTGGGACTGCAATCCTAAAGGTTGATAGAGGGCTTATTCCTTATACATGGTAAGCTTGTCAAATTGTGATAGTTTTCATGTCAAACAACAAAAACAAAAGGCTAGCAAATTAGTGAAAATACACTAAGGTACAAAAAACCCAGAGAAAGTAATAAAATACTATTCAGTTACCTTATAATTCTAAGAAAAGTTTTCTTTTTTATTTATTTACAATATAATGTTCAAAATAATATTTTGAAAGTGACCGTGTACGTGTCGCGTCCATGATATAACTGTTCATAAAAACCTTTGTATAAAATAAGGTCCAACAAAACCAAATTAAACTTAAAAAAAAAATGTCCACATCATTTTTCATTTCTAGCTAATAATGGATTCGTCAATATCCATCCAAACTTAAAAGACTTATATTAAAGTGGTGTGAATCATAACAATCAACCAACTACCAATCTATTCTCCGTGTCTCTTCCTCCCATCCCGTAAACAAAAAACCTACTTTACTCTTAATTTTCTTGTCTTATAATAAAAAAAATTAATCTCATATTATCTAAGCAATATATTTGTTGTCCTAACAAATGTGCAGTGGAGGTGAGGATATAATTAAATAACCCTTTCCTATTTCACTCTCATCCTTATTTTCCATGATTTGAAGGTATATTTTATTGCTAATGTTTACATAGCAGAAGTTTCTAGATAACTTGATCTCTAATGATCTGTCCTTATTAAGAAACGTTACTTGAGATCGATGAGACACTTGCACACGTAGTTTATGGGACGGCCTCTGACGTACGATGGATGGATTGTTTTCTGGTTCATATTTTTCGTTTGCGTTTTCATTCTCGATGTCAAGCGTAAAAATTGTGAGGTGTGTATAATCAACACATAATTGATCATTTTTATTATCGTCATTTTTTTAGGCTTATTTTTTTTCTAATTTATTTTTTATATTTAATTTATACTCTTATTATTTAAGGAAAGGTTCAATTAAAAATATTCAATTAGATTATTTATTGTTTAAGTGAGTTCAATTTGAACCCATTTAAAACTAATTTTAGTTATATTCACATAATACTGTTTTTTTTATCTATATCCATTAACTTGATAATTCATATTTAATGAAAAATATCCACACAATACTCTATTAATCTATTTCACATTCATGTGTAAAAAAAATAGTCTATTTCACAATGAAGTGGAGTTATAAGATTGTGTTATTGTTTCAACAAGATAGGATAATTTGGTCTTTGATTTCCTTTCTCTTTCAGTAGCTTTCTTCTAGTATTTGATAGTCAAAATATTTATAAAAGACATTTTAACGTTTAAGTTAAAACACGACACACATTAAAAAATGAGTGTAATAAATGAAACTGAATGATATTTAATCGAAGAATTCACTCCTATTTATACAAATCTATATTGGGCCTTACACCTATGGATTTTTGTGCATAATTACCATTTAAAATAATTATCCTTTTAATTACTTTTTTATGCTTAAACGTATGTTTTGTTAGGATAATCGGGAATCCATAGTTAACTAAGGGTTAGCCCATGTGATGTGCTCCATCTATGGGTAATTCGATTGTTCGGTTGGTTATGGCTATTGCTTTGCTCCTTGTGTTTCTTGAATTCACCAGGGGTGTTAGGCTCACCGAACATCTGGTTTGTACATACAATGCCTCTGTACCCACGGGAGAAGCCAGAAACTTTATATTAAGGGACTAATATAAAAAAAACATTTTAAATTTTAATATTAAGGGACTAAAAATCTTTTTTTTTTGGGAGTAGATGTTACGGTCATTGAATACTTATTCAGTATAGATTGATTAAGTGGTAAAAAAAAAGGTAAACAATATATTATGGGTTCAAATATTTTCTTTTATAAAAAATTTAATAATTAATAATTAATATTTTTGTATCAAAAATATAAAATTAGCACGTCTAAGTCAACATTATATCGTTGACATATGAATAAAAACTGCACAATTAAATTAGTGAGAGATTAATCTTTTCAAGTTGAAAAATAAACTAAATTCACAAAAAAAAACAATAACGAGAAAACAAAAAGTATAAATAAACTTGTAATCAAAATACATTTGTCATTCAACATATAATAAAGTAAATGATGTTGATATTTGAACATCTACAAATTATAAATATATCATCATTACTTCTTAATTTTTTTTAGTATCACATTATTAGTCATATTAATTATCTATATTTTTTCTTAGATTTAAATATGATTATGATTTTTCTATTTTGTTTGATATACAATTTTGTTCTCTTTATTTTAAAATTGAGATATTTAATTATCCTATTTTTAAAAAAATTATGATTTTAGTCTACAAATTTTAAAATAGATACATTTGTCCTCCTATTTTTAAAAATTTGTAATTTTGATAAATTTTAAATTTTATTTGTTTTATTTTAATCCAGTTTAATCTTAAACCTAACGCATTCATTTAAAATATCATTAAAAATTATTTAATTAATTATAAAATAAGAAATAAAAGAAATAAAATATAATAAAATTAAATATTTAATCAAAATTGTGAATTTTTTAAAATATGGGATCAAAATTATGGGTTTTTTTAAACTATAAGATCAAAATATTTATATTTTAAAATAAAAGCATAATATGAATTTTTAAAAATAAGAAAATCAAATACTTAATTTTAAAATAAAGAATTGAATAAAATAAAAATAACAAATTACATTTAAACTTTTCTTATCTCTTTCAAAGTATGAACACCTATTGAAATATATAAGAATCATTTTCCTATAATAAAAACAATGTTTAACATCTATTCACCTTTTCTCTTCATTATCTATTCATTCTTTTTGTTATATATTTCTTTTACTATCACATTACTGTTAAGAAATAGTATCCATTAATGTTAACATCCGTCAACTCAAATCTCCCTGTCAGTTTTCGCAACTAAAATCCACTGCGAATAAATAATTGTTTTTTAAACACTCTTAAGAAACTACTTCGAAAAATAAATTAATCTAAATACACATCAACAATAAAAAAAAAAGTTTTACGTAATTTTGAACCCAGTTTTTAATCCCCTGTGCAAGTAAAAAACATTCCATACATTTCACGTGTTTGAGACAAAAAGAATAGCTCATAAGCTTTTTTTTTAGTTGAAACAAATACATTTTATATATGTGTTATGTTTATGTGTCAGATAGTTAAATTAATCAATGGAAATTTTAAATCGAAGTAGTTATAAGTAAGAGGTTAATTGCAAGGGAAGTCATCATTCATTAATAGTTGTGAGATGAGCTAAAGAGACACTTCTTAAAGCTGTAAACGTTAAGCAACAGTATAATATTGTACAAAAGTCAAATAAAATCTTGTGCTTAACTTTACATTAATGCTAGATTTTACTAATTCTCATCGTGACATTCTGTCAAAGTCTAGGACGTAATAGAGTTGGACCTAGATATTTGCTATGTCCCTTCTGTAAATTTTTAAAATTATATATATTGCTTCCTCTCTCCATATATATATCGCTGATAAAAAAATAAATACTACTACTATACATTATTTAAATATTTCATTGTATTTTTTAATTAAGCTAAGTAAGCAGAATGAAGTGGTCCTCAACATAGGACTTTGAGACCGCGTATTTCTAGTGTTGGCACAGTAATTCTAATGCAAAATTGTGGACATAAAAAAATTAACTATATTGGGGTAAATTTTTACGAAAAGGGTGTCTTAAAAAATAATAATAAATGTTCGGAAGAAAATATAAAATTCTAACTAATTTATACTATTCATTAAAAAAGCATGGAATATCACCTCGGAAATTACCTTGAAGTATTGCATTAGGATAATGATTAACAACATCCTAACTTTTTTTAACCATTATTATATAAAATAATTAATAATTATAAATGACAAAGATAAATATGTATATACCAGTATGATAATTTTATACGAAAAATAATTCTCTTTAATGGACAATTTTTTTATAGTTATACTTTTAGTTTTTTAACTAGTTGTAAACTCTTGTAATTTTTATTCAAAAATTATGTAGATTACATTTTTTACTTTATTTCTTTTGCATGCTGTGCATATTAAACGGTTAATTTTATATTATATTTTAAAATATTTTAAACTAATTTTAAATAAAAGAAAATAGCATATACTTAAGTACATGTTATACTTTCATTATATTGATTAGTATAATAATAATACCAGTGCATATTTTTAGATAGTATTCTGTATTAGCTTTGTCAAACTAATTTATTAATTAAATGATTGTAAAAAATAATTAATGTGTTGAAATTAAGATTGAATCATTATGATAATATTGGATTTGATTTTTGACAAAAATAATTATTGAAAATATTTTATTTACCTTTTAATTGAATTTTGAATTAGTTAGAATCTCTTTCTCCTAATAAATTAATCAATGAAGACAACAAATAATTAACCCATTATCAAAATTTTGAATTATATTATTAAAATGAAAAATAAATATTGTTATATTTAAGAAATAGAGTGAAAATATTGATTAAGTTTAAGAATAAAGAGAAATAGAAGGAAAAACTAAAATTAAAAATAAAAAAATAACATAATCCATCCTTAATTGTGTACCATGTTGATAATGTATTATAGTCTTTTAACAATTGTTTATCAAAGGATTATAACAGATTCTTCTAAAAAAAAGATTATAATTAATTAATACTTAAAAAATCAAATTTAATTTTTGTGGCGTTCAAATTACCGTAAACGTAAATAGCTATGAATATTTATATATAATTTTTTGCGATTTCGAACCGTAAAAAATAAAGCATAAAAAATGTTAAATGTGCAACTTTTTTTTCGCATTTCTGCGCATCTCAGTGGAGAAATAAAAAGGTGTGACCCTTAAACTTTTTTATTTTCTTGCCTTATTTCTATTAAATCAAACACATTTATTATTTATTTTCCACTTATTTTATCATTGTTCCTTCTATTTCTTTCTAACCAACTAAACACACTGTTAATTTTTTTTCCTGTAAAAAAATGGAAAAAATTTAATGTAAAGAAAAATACAATATTAATTATTAATATAATTTTTAATCTCTTCTAGTTCTATAAATTATCCTCCACAAAAAACAAAAAAAATCAGGAACCTGCTTAGCTTCTAACCAAAAAAGGCACAGCAAATTTGCATTTATGTTTCAAAGTCAAAAAGGTAAACTAAGAGGCAAGAAAAGCAGAACGTGATATGGCTGACACATATCTACCCTCGAAATTCACGTACTATTTAAGTTTTATGACAAGTATGCCCCTCCGTCACCGCGTTCAACCAAGACAATAAATGTACTATTAACACACGTCTTTTATTATTAGGGGCACTCATTCAGTGTTGCCAGGCTCAGTTACAACGTTTGTTAAAGCTTCGTCACCTTGATCGAGCTGGAACGCGTGGATCACCGTTGGACAAAACAAAAGCACATGCGCGTTGACAGCGGGTCCCACTCCAAACGTCGTCGTTTGGGGCAAGGCGATTCCTTCGATACGCTGACTTTTCCTTTTCATACCAATCGAACGGTGACGAGGGCGTGTAGTTTGAAACACAAAACCAGCTCGCACAAAATCGTGGAACGTCAATTAAAACCCGCCACGTCATCAAAATAGTGCTTGTTGGTATTAATTTTCAACAGTTAACACCGAGTAGAATAAATATAGAAGTTGTGATGAAAGTGTGATTTTGATGATTAGTTTGTACAATTAAGAATATTTGAATAAATTTTTGGAAATCTTAGTTGTTTCATCTATTTGTTTCATTTGAAAATTGACATTAACGACTAGTTTAATTAAGATTAAAACAAGTAATTATGACGTAAAATAATCTAGTCATTAGTTTTCATTTTTTCAAAAAAATAATCATAATCCAATTTATGTTTATGTATATTAATATTTTTTCCAGCATAAAAAATATTCTTATTTTTCTAAAAAGAAGCAGTTTATTTTAATTTTACTATAAGTTATTCAAAATAGCTTTTTATAATCAAATTTTAGATTTTCTTAGCCTGTGATTATTTTGTAAAGTTGAAAAAATACTGGAAAAACTAAAATAAAGGAATTAAGAAATTTTAAATCTCTAAATATTTTAATATTATGACTTTTTTTTTTAATTTTACACTAATGTGATTGATGAATTTTATTTTCAACGACTTATTTAAATAGATTCTGCTAACCCATGTCCTATAATATTGATTAAAAATTTAAGAAATAAAAATTTTATTTTTAAAATTGTATTGAAAAATCACATGAGAAGACACTATTACCTTTTTCAAATAAAAAATTTGCACTTTTGATTTTTTATTAAGTGTTGTAATGATATATGACTAAAAGTTTTTATTTGAATTTTTTAGTTTCAATGATTAATGTAACACTGTTATAGTGGTATACTTTTAAGTTTAACTAATGAAATGATTTATGTAAACAAAATTAGATATTATTCATCCTCTTAAATATTGAAAATATTTAAAATTTATTAATATGAGATTTTCAATATATTTTTTTAGTAATAAAATTAAAATGTATTATTTTTTTATTTAAAAATAGGTTCAGATAAATTTAAATTTATGATGATTTTTTATATGATTATAACGTTTTCATATATAACCAAAATATATTTAAAAAAAAAAACTAAAATGTTGATTTAGTGGTGCACTAAAACTGAACTACCAAACAGGCCTTTTAGGTTTAGCGTTTGAAACCCACAAAAAGGACATAAATGCCCTTTACTTTTCTCGTGTTTTTTTTAATTGGCAACGCAGAACATTTGATTTTACAATCCGTGTTTCACCTTGGAGACACCCAGAACAGAATATATTAAAGCTCCAGGAAAATGGTCACCACATTAGGACCCTCTTTCTCTTTCTCTCTCTTTTTTCTCATACACAGTTCGTGACACTCCTTTTTCATGTTTGGGGACTCTGGTCTGGGCCTTCTTCGGTTTAAGCCTTAGAAGACGGAGATTATTAAAACATGGGTTGCTTTCGTTGCACAGGCAAATCAAGCAAAAAAGCTAACAACAACAACAACAACAACATTAATCACGCCGAGAAGCACACCAATCACAACGAGAAGCACACTGCTGCTGGTAAATTTCGCCAATGGATCTTCATTAGTTAATGTTCTCATGCATTTTACTAAAGTAGAGATGAAACAGGTTCACCCATGACCCATTGTTTGTGATCGCGTTCAACCTTCATCATTATTATTAAAAAAATTAAAATTTGGGACGTGGGTTTGTCCTGAATTGATCAAGGGTCTTTCTTTTCATCGATGCAAATTGATATATTTTTTCCCATTTTGTAATAATTTTTTCAAGGAAATATTGTTACGTTCTGACATGTGGAAGAAAAATATGAATTTGGTTTTTGTTTTATTTCTGTTTAATATTGCAACTGTTTTCGTTGGTCAACAATAACGTTCTCGCGTCACCGTTTCTGGAAATTTTAGAATGAGTTTTGAACGTGGATTGAATAATTTTGAAGGGACTCAAATTGTTCGAGTTCCATAAACCAAAATATGGGACTTTTTTTCAAAAAAAAAAATTGTTGTTGTTGTTGATTGAATGGTCCGATCTATAACCCAAAGTGGCGCTTGTCATTTTGTGTTTTTTTTTTTTGTTTTTCTTTTAAATTTTGATGGCTGTAGGGTTTTTATTATTTATGGTATTGGTATCCTTGGATGAATTTATGTGACGTTTTGTTTGATCTCCCTCCCTCACGTGATATTAATATTGTATGTATGTGTGTGTGTATTTTTGCAGATAAGGTCAAAGTTGATTTGAATGTGAATGATAAACAAGAAGATAATAATCCTAAGCCTGATCAGCTATCTCTGGACGTGGAGAATTTGAATTTAAAAGAGGTTTCCAATGAGGTAAAAGTTAACAGTTACCGGGCACAGACATTTACTTTTGCGGAGCTTGCAGCTGCAACAGGGAATTTCAGGTCAGATTGCTTTCTGGGTGAAGGAGGGTTTGGCAAGGTTTATAAGGGGCGCATGGAGAAAACAAATCAGGTTCGTTAAAATAGGTACCAAAATTAATATAATGATTAACGAAATAGAATCATGTTGTTTTAATCCAGCTCTTGTCATGTCTTGCACGTTTATGATCAGGCTTGTTATTGTTCGTGTAGGTTGTAGCAATAAAGCAACTAGACCCTCATGGGCTTCAAGGAATTAGGGAATTTGTTGTTGAAGTGTTGACATTGAGTTTGGCAGACCACCCTAATTTGGTCAAGTTAATTGGTTTTTCTGCTGAGGGAGAGCAGAGGCTATTGGTTTACGAATATATGCCATTGGGATCTTTGGAGAACCATTTACACGGTATATTCTGTTTTCCTAATATCTTGTTTTTTGTCGGATAGAATCAAGGTTTTAAATTGTGGTTGCGGTTGTGGGTTTGTAGCAATAACATTGAGGGAAATTGCTGACAATGTCGCTCATGTGGCCGCAATTGTAATCGCGGGGACTTCAAAAAATTTGATGTTGCAGCCAAAATCACTGTCGCAGATTGTTTTTTAAAACCTTGGATAGATTAGAATGTACTGGCAATGGTATTCTTTGTCCTCATGGTTTATATATTTTTCTTTCTTTCATTTTGCCAGATCTTCCGCATGGTAGAAAACCGATTGACTGGAATACAAGAATGAAAATAGCAGCTGGTGCAGCTAGAGGCTTAGAGTATTTGCATAATAAAATGAAACCTCCTGTCATATATCGGGACCTGAAATGCTCCAATATCCTGTTAGGCGAAGGATATCATTCCAAGTTATCTGATTTTGGCTTGGCAAAAGTAGGACCAAGTGGTGATAAAACCCATGTTTCAACAAGAGTTATGGGAACATATGGATATTGTGCCCCAGATTATGCAATGACGGGTCAATTGACGTTCAAGTCTGATATTTATAGCTTTGGAGTTGTTCTTTTGGAGATCATCACAGGCAGGAAGGCGATCGACAATACAAAACCTGCTAAAGAACAAAATCTAGTTGCATGGGTATGTCAATGATCTTTTACCAAGTTGGAATCCGTATCTGTTGTGATGTTGCTACACATATCTGTTGTCAATGCCTTTGATAAACTTGAATACTCAAATTAGTTAAGTTCTGATAATAAGAAAGTTGGAAGCTTTGATAAGCACTTCTCCTGCAAGAAGTTGCTTGTAAAGTGCTTACTAAATCTAGAGTCTGATTGACATGCAATAGTCATGCCACTACACAGGTTATTGCATTCGTTTTCCTTTCCTGTCAATGAATATAACACAATAATTGGTGAAGTACTTTATACACAAAACAAGTTGATTTTGCTTGTCATGTGTTACAAGTGAACTAGTGGCATTGTTTGTAACTTGATATCTTTATTTGTGTTTACTGGTGATTTAAATGCAAAATTTTATAGTACACAATCTCAAATGTACTAGCATTGATTGATATCATCCCAATTTGTTCCTTTGAGCCCTTTTATTTTGATTGCTAGTCTGCAATGACACTGCTTATTTGCAGTAATTATTTTTAACTCAGTTAGCCTTTATACTGTTACAAACATTAATTCATTGAGCTCCTTATTTATCCTTATTACCACCAAACACACTACTTTTCAAATTAGTTGTTTGATGATGTTGAAGAGAAGTTTCTGTTTTTAAGGTTGCTGATCTATTTTTCTCATTGACAATTGACAACTTTTTACCTTTCCAAAATCACTACCTTATAATGCATGTATATTTGTTTACAGGCAAAGCCTTTATTCAAAAACCGTAAAAGATTCTGTGAGATGGTTGATCCATTGCTTGAAGGTCAGTATCCAATAAGAGGTTTGTACCAAGCTCTTGCCATTGCTGCCATGTGTGTTCAAGAACAGCCTAATATGCGGCCTGAAACAACCGATGTGGTTACAGCTCTAAATTACCTTGCATCCCAGAAATACGATCCCCAAATTCATTCAATACAAAGCTGTAGAAAAGGTTTATCTTCTCCAAGAGCAAGAAGCAATGGTCATAGACGCACTGTCAGTAACGATTCTGATCCAAGAGCAAGAAGCGATGATCATAGACGAATTGTTTGTAATGGTTCTGAGACAAGAGCAAGAAGTGAGGGTCGTCATAGACGAACTGTTAGTATTAGTTATGGTCATAGTAGTGGTTCTGAGACAGAAAGCTCTCGAAAAGGTCTATCTTCTCCAAGGGTGAGAAGTGATGATCATAGACATTTTGTTAGTAATGGTTCTGAGACAGACAGTTCTGGAGATTAGAAATGTGATGTGTTTTTGGATATTCATATTGTAAAATGCTTAGTTATCCAATTTTGCTTCATATAAAGAAGATTCTTCTTTTTGGCTCCTCTAACATTGGAGTGCATGTGGGCTGGCTTTTTTGTATTCAAGATGGATGCCTCTCTTTGGGAATTTTTGTTTTGCTCCATCTTTTAGAATTTATCCTCTGCCACAAGAATCCACTTTTTGATCTTAATGATAATTGCAGTTCATGGGTCATCACTATCTTTACACTATATACCAATTGTACGTTTGCGCAGAATGATTTATGTTAGCAGTCTACGTCAATTTCTTGGTTTATGTTAGTATATTTGGTTTAAAAAATAATTTGGATGGCGTAAAGCTTAATATTTTTTTAGTTAAATAAACTTTTAAGAAAATTAATTAACTTATTTGTCAAATATGATTATAGTTCATAGGTTCTGATGGGCCAAATGATGTATTCTCGTTGCTTAATGTGAGCTGGGATTTATTTAGGAGATTACGACTCATTGATTGAAAATTGTTAATATTTTCCCTTGATTATATAAATATACATAAACGAATAACATTATATTTATAAAATTAATCTTTTTTTTATAAATAATAAAATTAATCTTATATATGTGATTTTGAATGTGTTTGGATAAAACACGTATAAGAAGGATGTATGGAGTTTAAGTTGCAAGAATTTGAGAAATTGGGTTATACAGAGAGAATTTTAAAAATATCATATTGTTATATTTTACTTTAATATTAAAATTAAAATATTTATATAAAAGGTTGAGTAAAAATTAGGAAATATTTTTTGTAATTATTAATAATAAAATAAAACTACAAACATTTTGTTAAGCTGAAGACTTTATTGTCCTCTCCCACATTAGAAAACATTAATAAGAACGTGTCATATTACATACATTCAAAGACAATTACACTCGTTAATATATTTTGCATAAAAGTACTGATTTTTAAACAAGTCATTGATACTCTTCATTTTTCTTTGTTCTTCTCTTCTTTCACGCTACTTATCGATCACAAATTTTTTCTCTATTCCTATCTCTTGGTGTCTACACCAAGAAAAGTGTACATAGATTTTTTTTCTTACTTTTGTATAATTTAGAGTGAAAAAAAAAGGAAGAAATAGTGTAGAAGGTGACAAAACATTAGTCAAATGAAGCAGTTATAATTGTGTCAAGTGGAGTAGGTTTGGTACAACTAGAGGCTAAAAATTGGAAATTAATATATTTCGAAGTTGAATTTCCATCCTATGTACTCATTTATTTCTATCTAACTTGAATTATATTTAGAAACAAAAATGTCAAACAGTGATTGAAGACAAAACAATATGTGAGGGTTCACATGCTATAATTCAGTAACTTCACCCTCTTGACAATTGCCCACCCATATGTATAGAGTATTTGCGCTCTTGCGTGATGACAATATTCTACAACAATCCCTCCTCGGTGACTGCAAAAGAAGAAAATCATTTCAATTAGTAAAAGGATCCATTTCAATGTGAATCAATTAAGTCAATTGTGTTTAGGGAAAGCCTATAATGCAAAAACATGAATGACTTCTTTCTTTTCTCTTGTTTGAAACATGCGCTTGAATGACTTAATTAGCAAACAAGTGTAAAGTGCTATTTCATAGTATGTTATGTTTGTATAAGTTTGTGTGTGTGTGGAAAAGTGAGTTTAAAAGCATCTTTACCTTTTTCCAGCGCAATGGATCTGGTCTTTTTGTAACTACAACAGAGGTGATTTTCTCTGGTGAATTCATTCTCCACCGACAGAAAGGGGATTTGGATTTGTCACGAGAGTAAACACCAACAACTTGTTTTGTGGTGGAGTCATAATGAGTGTTGGTCATATAGTAAACGAAGGGCTTCTGACAAGGGTGTTTAGCAACAGGCCTTGTGTTGAATGCATATGCAGTGTAATCAGCTCTTTTGTACCAATTGAGAAAGGTTCTTGATGGCATCTCCAATTCTCTAGGGGACAACACTCCCCTCAAGATTTGGACCACGTAGCCCCACGAAACAGATATTGACCAAAAATTTTGTTTGTCATAGCATATTGATTGTTGCATTATGCTGCCTGAGTCCTGATTCACAGACTCCATTAGGTGCCGCAGGGCTCTTACTCTTGTCATCCTTGGGAATATTGGTTGCACCACATCAAGGTGGTGCAGTGACACAAGTGGAGACACTGGGTGTGCCCCTAGAAGGCCTAGTAGATCTCCATATACATCATACTGCATAAGCAAGCCAAGGGAATTAACATCACAAAGCATTCCCAATAATAATAACATAAGATTACTAGTCACACACTTTTCACTATACCTTTTGTTATAGATTTTGTTCAAGTTTCACCGTATAACATATAGCTCTACATTCTCATTTACAAAATGCAAAATCCCATAATCGTATTTGGTATGTACATCCAGCTACCAAATAGAGTTATTGTAAATATTAATTGTCAGTTCATTAGTTTTTATTAATGAAATGACAATCGACTCATACACTTTTTTCATTTGTCAAATGCACTCATGGACGTACTGTCTTCTAATAACATTGTTTAATATAATGGGGAGACATATGATATTAAGATAAATATTATCAACTTATTTGTTAACACACTTTTTTTGTTGTAGATTTTTTTATAATTAACTGTTTGATCTCTTTTTCTATATAACAATTGTTACATGATTTTTCATTATAATAAACTTTAACAACTAATAAAAAAACGTATCAATAAATCTATATTAGAAAATGGGTTACTGTCATTTTGTTACCTGGTGAAAGCCAGGTTCTCTTGTGAGTGGCACCCCAAGCTCAGCCATGCAAGCTTGAATTCTATCATCACTACCATACAAAGCAGGGTAGCGCTGAATGCAACGATCTTGCATCTTTGCTAGTTCCTGGGCCAAAGGGTAGCTTATGGCAAATCCTCCTCCACCATATGCCATGGCATATGAGAAATGAATGTTTTGAACATGGCTTTCAGATGAGCTTCCAATATAATAGAAGTGTCTATGGTCATATTTGGAAAGAATTCTAACCACATTATCAACCATAAATATCGTGTCATCATCCCCCATCACGAACCATCTTACATCTTTCATCCCAAGCTTCAATGTCTCAGTGACAACCCTTGATATCCTTAACGCCGATCTTTGCCCTTGACGATTCGTATACCTAAATTTTGAAGTGTCCCCCGAGATATAAATCTCGGGTAACCCTTCATTGCTTTGACTCCTCACTTTTTTATCCAACCACACTACCCCTCTAGTTTCCTTAGGCCTCCACCATATCTTAATGTACTCTTTTCTAATGTGCCATAGGTTGGAGGAACCAGCTATCCCAAAAACAACATGTTTAAGCTCAGTGTCTTGTCTCTCAGACATTTGCTCGGGTGTTAATCTAACAACCACGGGGGATTTGTTTTCTTCTTCTTCTTTGTTTTTTTTCTTCTCCTTCTTCTTCGTCGTCGTCATCATTATCCTCCCTTGGTCGTTTCTCTACTAATGGTTTTTTCTCTTCAACATTTTCATCATCGGTAGCTATAGTTTTTGAGGATGTATTGTTGTAAGTACTTACCCGACGGTTTTCTTGGGTAGCCTCGTTTAAATTGGTGGTGATAATGGGGCAATCTTGTTGGTCATTGTTGAAGAGGATAATGTTGGAAGAATAAAGGGTGTAGAGTACAATGGTGATTAGGATCAACCAAGTGATGATGCTTTTGGAGCCTGTGTGGAGCATGCGTTGATGGGAAGAAGAGTACATTTGTTTTTGTTAGTCCTAGATCTTCAATTTCCTTTCAGAATATTGTAGATGGTGGTGGAAAAACCCTTCAAGCTGAGAATTGTTCGGATCATAGAAATGGAAAGAGGGTATCACTTTTACTATTTTGTTCTCATTTGGTGCTTTCTAAGTGAATTTTGTTGTGGTTAGAAGCGAAGTTGAATGCGATTTTAGTGGATGCTAGTTTGACAGTGCATTATATTGGTTCTTAATTGTGTATTTTAGTTGTTATAACATTATAAACTTTTAATTCAATATCTTTTATATTAAAACATATTCATTCAAAGTCATTGAATGTGTTTATAACCCAGCATCCAAGCATTGGAGAATCCCTATCTTAAAGCGCCGCGGCAAACAGCAAGTTTTCAGGGCCATAAAAATGGGAAAATCCAAAGATCCATTCACCTTGAGTTCCTCTAATGGCGCCCCATCGCTCCACCCATAGCATCGTGCAGTAACTAAAATCCATCAGTTCAACTTCACAAAGGAGTTGCGAAAACTATTATCGTTACATATTTATTTTATTATCTAAATGACGGAAACAAGTTTATGTTGAATAGAGCATATAATAGAAACTTATTTGTTATTTTCATCAATAATATTTTATAAAAGAAAAACTAAAAAAGAAGTTATGATGTGAACTTAGAAATAAGAGAGATGAGAATATAACGAATGGGGCCAAAATATATTGGGAGCAAATTGTCCATATTAAAGCCCAATCCCAACCTACGTGGTATGCCCAGAAAATAGGCCGTACATGAAAAGATTCACCACAATGGACCTTGAACTTAGGATTAGAGAGTTGCTATTCCCGGAGTAGAAATCCTCACCATTCGCGGAAGTTTCTATTAGAGAGGTACCCATGTATCTTGTGTCTTTCTCTCTCCTAATAGAAACTTTTATTAAATGGAAAGAAGACTAATTCTTATTCCCGCCAATCTTTTTTTTTTTTAATTTATTGGAATCAAAGACCTTGTTAAGTTGATTCCTTATAGTTGTTAGCTGTAAAGTTATTATAATTTTAATTTTTTCACAAAAATATTTTTTTACTTTAAACTAGTTTTTACTGTATCTCTTATAAAGATATACAACAAGAAAGTAGTTTTTATTTATTTATTTATTGTAATCAATAGTTATAAATTTTTATTAATTGTATTAGTAATTATTATTTTTCTTACACTTCACCTTAATATTTTATATTGTCGACAGATAAATTATCTTCTTATTATACGTATGTTTTATTAGATCATTTTTAATAATATTTTTCCCATTAAATTAAAAAATAATTTAACATATATTGTATTCTTATTTATTTGATTTCGAGATATTATTGCTGAATCAGATTCTCAAGTTGTTGTCATTTTGATTTTCCACCCTTGTCCCTCTTTGCATTCAGCTTATCCTCTTGTGAAGAAAATAGACATCTCATTCTCATGTTGGAAGACAAGCCAACCTAGCTGCTGATAGCTTGGCAAAGTTCAGTCTATCTTCTCAGATTCAGTCCAAGATTTTGTAAGTGACTTCTAATTTTATAAGTCTACACCTGTTAGCTGACAAACCAGTTGTTGTTTTACCCCCTGGATTTTAATCTCTCGTAGTTACCCTGTATCTCTCATAAAAAAGTTATTAGTAATTATTTTTAATTTAACTTTATTATGCAATGCAAGGATGATATATATACTACTAAAAAGATAACAAAAGTCTTATTTCAATGTGTGATGTCTGTTATAGGAATCATACAATACTATTCAACTTAGTTAAAAACAAGATGTAAAAAAAAAACTTGGTTAAAGACCAAATCTAAAAAATACTAGTATTGTATGTGTACAAAGTTATTTAATTGACTTTTTTTTATCATCTTTTCTTTAATCGTTACTACGGAAATATCTTCTCTAATACTAATAAAAGTATAGAAAAAATATCTAAACTATTGTATATAAATTTTGTTCTCGCTCAAAATTTTAAAAAAAGTTACGAATTTTATTAGGTTTTTCCGTAATACAACTAAAACAAAAAAGAATATGTACGTTTTGTTAGATCCTACCTACATTTGCTCCACGTGGGTGGTGTCTTAAATATTTCAATTTTGTTTGAGTCAATAAAGATGGCATTGATCAGAGGGTGATGGGCCATTACCATAAAAAGGGATAATGCAAAGATCTTTGTTTGCAAAGGATGAATTAACAAGAGTAAGTACACAGGTTGAGATGATGATGGAGGATAGGTATATAACAGACATAATTAACCCAAAGGGAGCCCATTATTCTGAAGCTAGCAAGCGAGTTAGTAATAAAAGGTGAAAGCGATGGATGCCAAGGACAGAACCGCTTCAAGTTTCAAAGTTACCTATGTATACATATATGTAATGTAGCAATACAATGGTCTCACTCTAGAAAGGAAATATGTATAGCAACAACTCTGAGTAGAGGTACATGACACGACCAGACTCACCTAAATGCGACCAACATGATAAGATGATTGTAGCACCTCACATGGTTAAGGGCCTACACGTGCCCACTACTAACATCCCCATCTCAATCTTTCTTTCTCTCTTTCTTAGCTAAGCCTCTTGTGCCCCCACTTAATTAGAGTGTTTCATTTCTTTTTGTATCGTTCAATATGGTTTGATTTTGATCTTCGTTTCACCTTGCTTGTAATAAGAAAAAAGAAAACGGTAACATAGGTATTGATGATAGTGAAAAATGCTATCTAACTAATAACTTTGCTCCTAAAATAGGAAAAGTAAAAGCTTAGCAAATATAAGTAAGAAGTCTTCATTAATATAAGTGGGAGACTCCTGAAAACTTAAAAGCCTTTAGATTTTGATGAATTAAATGGGATGTTGAATTCATTTGTATGTACTCATAATGTATAAATAAAGATATTTCTCCAATATTTTAGTTCATTGTATTTTTTATTATTATGGATTGTGTGATTTGGTGACTAACTCGTACATGAGTATTATTTATTAAGACATGGTAAAATTGGTGGTGCATGGGACCATGTAAGGGAATCTCTTGTATGATGAGTATTAAGGCATAACAAAATTAGGGATAGACTTCTTGTAATTATATCGAAAGCCTTTCTAGTTTCATTATCGAGGGAAACATATCGTGTGAAAGATTCACAATATTTATCAACAACAAATTAAGGAGTGTTATTTGGATACATGTATTACATGAAGCCAACCAAGTGGTTGATTTATTGGCCAAACATGGTATAGGGGTTGCCAACGCAAAGTCATATTCTCGAAGTAGTCTGTAATGTCTTAAAAGTACAGACTTATTCTGTGTAAATTTGTGCCTTTTTTTTTATCACCTGAAAAAAACTATGTAAAATATATTCACACTTAAAAAAGATTAAATTACATACATATATGAGCATATGATTTCAAAGAGACTCACGAAATCGAACATCAACCTAATGCCGTATGGTGTTTTACCCCGTATTTACCAACACAATTTCAACCTGAAAATTGTAAATGTGAAATGGGATTGGAAATTAGAAGGACAGCTTTAGCTTCGATTTCTAAATTCTATAAACAAAGAAAAGAAAAATATCAGTACGGACTATTAACCACTAGTTTGTTCTGTGACATGTGTGCTTCAATTTCTTGAACTCCTGAAATGATTATGATATGGAACTAATTACAATTTCCCCTTTTATGAATTTGATGGTGAATCAAGACTCAAGATATACTTACATCGCTTCCTGTCACTAATTATAGAGTGGCCAGCCACGTCAAACAAGGAATTAGGGAAACGTCAAATCTCCATTTCCATCCTACTTTATAGGAAAATTATTATTACACTTTATTTATTATTGATGATAATTATTTGTGGTGGAGGCATTCATCGTCCAGCATCAACCAACATGGCATCACGTGTCCACTTTATGTGCCTATCATTTGGGTGGGTGGGGTGGGAGATGTTAAAATTCAAGCTCCAGTTCTGAGCAAGATAGATATATATACTTTATGAATGATAGTACATATTTTCTCAATATCCAAGTACTCGTAGATATTTATTTATAGGTTGTCTCTTTTTGTTTTTATCTTTTGCCATAATTTAACTAACGCAACACACAAGCACAAAAGTCTTTCCCTCTGAACACACTGGTCGGGAGAGCATGCAAGTTAAGAGCAACGTGCCTGAGTGAGATAGAGAAGACTTACTCATTCTTTCTCTGCTCTTTGTTGCTTTTTTCATATATATATATATATATATATATGCTTGCCAACCCAACTTCCTGATTCTCCTAGAGTAGAAACAAATCATTGAAGTTTGAAGGAAGAGGGTTATATATAGGAAAGCAAAGCATAAAAGAGCAACTAGTAGTTCCTGAAAGTAATAATTCAGAACTTGAAAGTGAGAAGCCATGTGAAAAACAGTTCACGAAGATGTAGCCATTAGCCAAACCTTTTTGACAATGATTTAGGTCCTCTTGCCATTTCTTTCTACAAAAGTTTAAGTTCTCAATCATTCAATCTAGTTTACTGCGTCTGAAGAATAAGCTGAATACAACACAACAACCCATCATATCGATCAGCACAACCAGCTCACACTTTCAATCTTCCTGATCCACCATAATCACCATTCATTCAACTCAACTTGAGGTATATATTTTCTAGTACTCCATCTTGTATTAATTATACTCTGTCATATTATCAACTATGTATACCAAACTAAACTCTCTGCAAATAATAACAATAATACAAATCCTAAAAACTTACAAGGCAAAAAGTACTAGTACTATTTAATTGTGAGATTACTCGCAAATTTTCAATTTTAATTGCTCTTGCTTTGCGGCTTCAACTTAACTTTCACATTCCTACTCTCATTAATTTTCATCCCAGATAATTTGCTTCATTAATTTCATTTCCATTACGTGTTGACTAATATCTATGGGCCCATTCAGTGAGCAGTTAACTGCTATTATGGCCATAATTAGAAAACAACCTAAGGTCCCAATGATAGAAAATTCGACGCTCCCCCTCTTCCAATAGTTTGATCAGATCTCGTTTTCAGTTGACAAAAATACCCTAAAGAATGTGCGGCCATTAAAATTTCTTGCAATGATGCAACTACGCAAGGAACACAAACTAGTTAAATGAAAATTTGAAATTACCAGACAAACCCCACACCACTAGTTATTTTCGCTACAAGTCCAGTCCCACTGTATCACAGTACACAACACCATCGCTCTCCAAAGTCTCCACTGCAATTACTAACACACACGACTACCCTTATATCATGTCCCCCCCGGAAGATGAGACCATATTTTCAAGTCGTAATCCAATTGAGATTTAGAAGTACTTAATTAAGAATGTTTCCTATAGAACAAAAAATACATTCAAATAAGGAATCGTTATTCATTTATTAATTTATTTTGTGTCTGCATTATCATTATTAGTATATGTAAGTCTAACGAACAAATTTTAATTTTTATCAGAGTTGCCATATATTAGAGCAAAGTGGGAAGAAAGCAAGGTAGGTAGCGATGGAGCAGTCAGAAAAATCGCCTAAGAAAACATCATCGGTGAGATCATCATTTCCGAGAGATCCACGTGGCTCACTCGAAGTGTTCAACCCAAACACTTCAACTTCAACTTCAACCAACGTGCGCATGCGTTCACAGCCTCTTTGGAAATCGTGGACGGAGTCGGAAGAACCGCGCCATGAAATCGCCGCCACGTCATGGATGGCCATCAATTCGGCGGCTCCAGCGGCCAGAGAAAGCGGCGCGGCGGCGCAGAGGGCGGCGGAGTGGGGGCTGGTGCTCCGGACCGACACCGAAACCGGCAAGCCGCAGGGCGTGGCGGTGAGGAACTCCGGCGGCGAGGAACCTAACGCTGCGAAACTCGCCGCCGTTGCTTCGTCGTCCAGGAAGAACTCTCAGAACTCCGCCAGAACTTCCGGAGACTCTTCCGACGGCGGCGGAGGGATTCCGAGAATATCGGAGGACGTGATGGGGGCTTTGTCGGCTTTTCAACAGACTTTCGTGGTTTCGGATGCTACCAAACCCGATTACCCGATCCTGTATGCGAGTGCAGGGTTCTTTAAAATGACAGGTTATACGTCCAAGGAAGTTATTGGGAGAAATTGGTAGGCACCTTAATTTTTCTTTACAATTTAATTATTTCACATACACTTCTTGCACTTTCATAAATTTGCAAGGATGAGTACTTAAAATATCATACAGTACATGAGATGGTTTTAACCGATAGTATATTTGGGAGTGCGTGGAATGCACACTTAAAATCATTCTTAAACAAATTGATTCTTTAGAATGCATGAAAAGTTATAAATAAAGTTTGACTCTAAACGGGAAAAGCAAGGATGAAATATGTTTTAGTTATCTCAATTTTTAATCAAAATTCGTCTGAAATTTTGTATTTAAAAACAATGATTTTCATTCTCGTATTTTTTTTTATAATTAATGAACTTCATTCCTTTTCATGAAACTTAGGATGAGAAATAAAATCCAAAAGCTTAGATATAATTTCTTAGGACTTTTTAATTTATTTTTCAATCAAAATTGGTATTCAGTTTCAATAATATCAGAAATGAATATTATTATTAAATATTAATATGAATTATTAAGGTAAACACTAAATTTAATTAGAGATCGTGACATAAAATACTATGAAAACAGTATCTAAATTTTGCCCTGGCGTTGTACAAAAATAGGAAGATCAAATTATCCTTTTTATAATATAGGGATTAAAAACCATTTTTGAATGAAAATTGATAGATGGAAAGCAGATTTAAAAAAGTTTAATTATTCATTTAGTCGGTATATGTGTATCATTATCAATCTCTTGTTTTAATTTCTCTATATTTTTTTAATGTTTTATTCCATATTGTTAGCTTTCTAACAATGTGTAAAACCTTTACAAAAGAAAAAGAAAAGACAAAAAAAAAATTGTTAGTGAAAAGATTAAAATAAATAGTCGACACATGAGAACCAAATGATTTTTTTTTATCGTGAACCAAATTATGAACATAGCTAAGAAAATGTAACCTAGTTCTAACTGCCATAACGATTTTTGGTTGCGGGTCGGGTGGGTCCAGCCGGTTTTTACAGGGTGCGGACACGGATCCCGAAGACGTAGCAAAGATAAGGGAAGCATTGCAAAAAGGGCAAATTTACTGCGGAAGGCTATTAAATTACAAGAAGGATGGGACACCTTTCTGGAACCTTCTCACTATTTCACCCATCAAGGATGAAGATGGCAAAGTGCTCAAATTTATTGGGTAAGCTAACATTTCATTTAATTCATCAATGTCTAATTTTGGATTCCCATCGTGTGATTATGTGTTGTTAGGATTGTTATTGTCATCTTTAATTAGCTTAGTTGGAACTTGGAAGGGTTGGTTGGGACCAAAATTGACTTATCATTAGATTGCTCATGGGACACGAGGTGTCTGCTGCAAATTTTAAGAGAAAAAGAAAAAAAGCGTGGGCGCGAGAGCTGCATGCATTTCAACTTCGTCTCTGATAAGGACCACTCTATATATCGTTTTCTTTGCATTTAGAAACGACCATATATGGAGGGCTATGCTTAACTGTATATGTCAACTGTGGATTCGTTTAAAAACTCTTTTTTTTTTTCCCTTTTCTTTTTGGTTGGGGAAGCTGCTTGCATGAATGTGAGGAAATTTTAACCATGGAATCTTTTACATTAGTCTAGTTGAAGCAATGAAAAGTAGATTTTTTATCATCCTAAAATTGAGTCACAAAATGTGTTTCAAATATATCTTTATTTTGTTGAATACAAAAGATAGAACACATGTGCATGTATATTTTGATAATTTTATGTCCAAAATCAATTTTGATGATAAGTTTTCGAATAATTTTGTGTGACAGAATTAATTATTTAATATATATTATTCAAACAAAAATCATGAGTTACAACTAATTTATATCTATTTAAAATCAATTTTATAAATTCATATTGATTCAAAATTAATTTTACAAATGTATATCCAAACACATAATTAATCCACTAATCTCTCACTTTCAAAGCCTCGCAAAATGAAAGAATCATTATTTATAGTGTGTGATTTTGTGAATGTAAGCCCTTTTCAGATTTAGGCCAAAATGGCTACTTTTATCTTTGTTGTTGTACACTTCTGGATGTGGCTAAAGATTGGAGCCTTTGTATTGATTGTATGTGGGACCTTGATGTAATGTAACGAAAGTAGATGGCATATATAGCGAGATTCTTACCCAACGTGTTTTTTCTTTGTCATGGTGATTGTGGCAGAATGCAAGTGGAGGTTAGCAAGCATACGGAGGGGTCCAAGGAGAAGATGCTACGTCCCAATGGATTGCCCGAATCCTTGATTCGATATGATGGTATTGGATAAATCTTCCATTTTCAGTTCCAATGCAATAATCATTCACACTATTTTATGATATACTCCATATGAAAGGAAGAACAATGTCTCTCACTCATTGAATCTATTACTGACACTCACAACAAAGTAAAACCATACAGTGAATATGTCAGCCTTAGAAACTTAGGAATCATGCTTGAAACATCAATGAAAAGACATAGTAATTCAATGACACAAATGACTTTCTTTTATACATAAAAAATTGAACTGAAGAAAGAATAATGAAAATGTAGCAAAAAACAGTAGTAATGAAAACCACAGGTCAATAACAGTAAAGTGATCATCATGTAACATTCGGAATTCGTAGAAAATCGTTATATTTGTAAAATAAACAATTGATTGAAATTATATTGAACATGTTTTTTTTATACAATTATATTGAATCTAAATATAAGTAAAAATATTTGTATTTTAAAATAATTTTTAAAAAAATTACAATTTATTTTGGAAGAGTAAGCTAAGACTAAAGGAATGTATTTCAAATTTTCAATTACAAAACTTACTATCGAGTTTTTGTTTATAAAAAATATAATCTTAAAAATAAAATAAAAACATAAAAAATAAAGAGGAAGACAAAATAATTTATTTCATACCATAATATATAATGTGATGAATTATAACTTTTATTTGCTTATAAATAAAAAAAACTAAATGTGAAAAAAAAATTGTAACCACCTCGATGTGCAAATAGTTTAGCACAGCTGACCAAAAAGTTAGATTTTTTAATATAGAAATAAGTTAATAAAGTATATTTTAAATAGTTAAAGCTACAATTAACTAAGAAAGTATAGATCTACATAAACAAGTATGAATGTTAAAAATCTAATTTCCAAGTCGCATAGAGTGACATTATGAACTTGCAAATGTACAAGTTAACTATTAAAATGTTACATTATCATTAGTTACCATTAGAATTAGAATTTGTAAATTAATTAAATAGTTCCTAAATTTTTTATATTATATAAACCAAAAAGAAAGAAAAAATCACTATATTATCCCTTCTCGTCTTTTTGTTTATATTTCTTAAATTTAAATTATTTAACTAAAAAGAAGGATTTTATGATGTTTATATTTTTATTTTATTAACAAAGTTAAATTTAATGTTTAATAAATAAAATATTTTTTCTCAGGTTTAATCTTTCATAATATATTCATTAATATGTTATTTATTGGACATTATTTAAAAAAAATCATTAATTCAAATTACTTCTTCTTCCCAGTTATCGTTATTTATTTATTTATTTGAGAAAGTAAAAATATATATAATTTTAAAAGTACAAATTAAAAAATTAGAATGATTTTTTAAAACTTATAAAGGAGGAAAATATAACTAATTTTTGTAAGATATTAAAAAAATGAAAAATCATTAAAATTTTATATATCACTTAAAAGAATTTAAACTTATTTTTTTTCCAAAAAAAAGTTAAGAATGTTTTATGTTGTTCTTTTAGAAGTAAATTATGATACACGATGCTTTTCCCTTATGAGGAATAAATATATGACTGTCACCTTATAAATTCTAAAGAAACTTGTTTGTGCAACGAACAAGTCTATTTAGATTTTAGATATATGACTCACATTACCACACTCATATAGTCATATTATGCCGCGCCTAACAAACTGTTGATGGTTTAACGCAAGTCCTAAAGTTTTGACAGGATACATCACATTGTTACCCTTCGAGTTAACGATGATATCTGAATCCTAAAGTTTCCGTTTTTAACATTGTTACCTATTTGGGTTTGTTAAACTTTGAGAGAAGCCAATAACAATTCAAGTGAAAACCCTCAAAAAAAAGAAGGAAAAAGACCAGTTCAATTGGCATACACACATACCCAACAAACCCAAATGGTAAACATTCAGCATGGATCAAATTGACTATATGGAAATCCAACCATGTGATTGACCGGTACCATATATACCATGCAGGCATGCACATGCAGTAGTAGTTAATTAATAGATTTTCCATAGTGTTTACGTACGTAACAGCTAGTACTACTGCATGCATTGCATTGCAGCACGGCAGAAAGAGAAGGCTACAAGTTCAGTAACTGAGTTGCTGCAGGCCATGAAGCGCCCCCGAGCATTAAGTGAATCCGCAAGTCGTCCCTCCATCAGAAAATCCGGATCTAGATCTGACGAGGAAGGAAAAGAACTACCACAAGAACAACAAGAAGAAGACAAAGAGAAAGCACAACAAACATTAAGAAGAAAATCTGAGAGTGGAGCTTCATTTGGACGCAAATCAGAAGGAGGAAATAGAATTTCAATGGAACGAATCAGTGAGCTGCCTGAAAGTAAACAGAAAAACTCTCAGCGCCTTTCTTTCATGGGGTATATTGTTATTTAATTATCTTATTAATTAATGTTTCTTTCTCTATACCTAAGATAATCACAACAAAAGTTTATAATTATTTTCCAGTTTATGTATATATGATCTTTCTAAGGTTTTGACTTATAAAGCTCTCAGCGCGGTCACAATGCTGTCGCTGAAACTCCAAAACCTTGACATTGTTGTCATGGTTGTGGTTGTTGTAGTTTTTTAAAAACCTTCATCCATCCTATAACACAATTCACAGTGCTGCTATCTTTGTATGCTACAGATTCAGGAGGAAAAGTCAGTCCAATGATGAAAGCATGGATAATGAACTTATTGAGGATGTCAGCTCTGAGAGTGAGGATGATAAAGGGCCTGATAGTTTTGAATTAGATGACAAAGAAAAGCAGAGGGAAAAGCGAAAAGGTCTTGATCTTGCTACCACGCTTGAACGTATCGAGAAAAACTTTGTCATTACTGATCCAAGGCTTCCAGACAATCCTATAGTAAGACTCTCTGAATCATTTGTACTGCAGTACTGAAAAAGTGTTTCTCTAATTCTGTTGTGTTGGATTCTTGTGCTGGAGGAGAACATGTAACACTGTAATGTTTGTACTTGCTTTTTAATTTTTCAGATCTTTGCATCGGATAGCTTCTTAGAGCTTACAGAATATAGCCGTGAAGAAATCTTGGGAAGGAATTGCAGGTATTCTTCTGGTGATTCCAATTTAAATTCCTTTCTGAAAATTTAATAATATTGATTTACCTAGAAATGATCAAAAATATCGTTTCTATAATTAATGTCAAATTCAGGGTATTTACCTTATATGCTATTTGTCTATTTAGGTTTCTGCAAGGACCTGAAACTGATCCGGCAACTGTGAGCAAAATTAGAGAGGCAATTGACAACCAAACAGAAGTTACCGTGCAACTGATCAATTATACAAAGAGTGGTAAGGCTTTTGATTTTCTTCTGGGAAAAACCACTTTCATAAGCTAATTTCATATAGATTGGAATTTATAAGTATTATAGGATTATTTCGTATATCACATATGTAGTTTGTTATAAAGAAAAAAAAATTACTGTTATCTCTAAGTTTTTCATGAATAACATTTACTTGAACTAGTACTAGTCGTTAAGAAACAATTCACATTAATATCCTGTTCTAGAATCCTGAATATCTTTCTTAGCGTACAAAGGATATATAGCTATTTAACGTGAAGATCAATAATGTTGCGATTATTATTCCACTTGCTATTGAAGATTTCTCTGTTCAACCCAGGAAAGAAGTTCTGGAACCTGTTTCATTTGCAACCTATGCGTGATCAGAAGGTACAGTGTATGATAGACGATAGTCCTCTGAAGATGTTTCACCTTTTAAGATCTTGACGTGCAAATTTAATTTTGGATAGTTGATCAGATTCTTCTCACCTGTAACATTAACAGAATATGAATGTTAGCTTTTGTTTCTTTTCCTTCTTGGTTTAACAGGGAGAAGTGCAGTATTTTATTGGTGTTCAACTTGATGGTAGTCAACATGTAGAGCCTCTTCACAACTGCATCGCAGAAGATACTGCAAAGGAGGGAGAACAATTGGTTTGGTCCCTAATCTAATGCTTCATTAACTCATACATTATCTCAAATCATCGTCAACAACATCAATATCCAAATTCAGGCATTAAATTTTGATAAGAATTTTTTTCATAAGAGGCTTTAAATTTGAAAGTCTCTAAAGCCTATGATGGATTATCATTTCGACTGAAACTTTTTACATCTATTATGAGCTCCTTTTTTTTTCCTCCATATAACAGTAGGAAAGTTTGTTCAAATTGTTTATTATGCTTTGTATTTCCTGAGTTATAACAAGTGAAATCCATCCTCAGGTCAAACAAACTGCAGAAAATGTTGATGAGGCAGTAAGAGATTTTCCGGATGCTAATAAGGTAACATCTGCTGCTGTTAGTTATCTTTGTCAACTAAAGAGCTTTTGATTTCAATTGTGACATGATCATCCTTTTGGCGCTCTCCAGAAACCAGATGATTTATGGACAAATCATTCAAAAGCAGTTCACCCTAAACCTCATAGGAAGGATGACCCTGCATGGAAAGCTATCCAAAAGGTATAGCTTTTATTTGAGAATGTGTCATGTTTATCCAATTTCTTGTCATTTCTAGACTTAAATGTCACTTTTGGTCCATCATGTTTTCATAATTATTTCGTTTTGGTATATTAAGTTTAAAATGTTTCATTATGATCCGTAGTGAAAATTTTAAAATATAATATATCAAAATGAAACAATTACGAAATATAATGACCCAAAATTAATAATAAACCATTTTAAAATTTAAAAAAGTTAACAAAACACTAATGTTTTTAACGGCAAATTGTAAAAATAACCAAAATGATACATTTCAAAAACATAAAAAATCAGAATAAAACTTTTAAAATTTAATGTACTAAAATAAAATAATTGTGAAACATAATGGACTAAAAGTGATATTAACCTTATTTTTATTAACCACTTAATAATTTTGGATTTCTTTTACACTGTATATGATTTTAAGTTACATATGATGGATAGATGTGATAAATACTTCAAGTCTCATTTCACAGTTGTGCTAATTTGTCTATTTGTTCTTTGTCTTTCTGTATTTTCTTTATATTTCTGGGATGTAGGAAGTGATCATAATTTTCACTATTAAGTTATATTGGAGATTATTTTATTGAGTTGGTAAACATGCCATGAAACCATTATAGTTCCTTCTGTATTCAATGGGGTATTTTGGATTTTCCTAGTCACTTCTTGAATGTCTGATGCAATTTATGTTAATTTTACAAATTGTTCTGTGAACTTGGTTTTGCAGGTCCTAGAAAATGGAGAACAGATAGGCTTAAAGCACTTCAGGCCAATTAAACCATTGGGGTCAGGAGATACTGGCAGGTTTTTTTTACCCCTATTTCTCTATTGCATTTCCCTATTTCACAATTGCTATTATACTGGTAGCATGGACCTTAAATTAATTGTCAAGTGTGGAACAAATCGTAATCATACGATTATGATGCTGCATACAGCCACATATGACTGACACACTATTTTAAGGTTTCGTCATTTCTACAAATAATTCTAGTTTTTCTTTAATGGAGTTTCTGCATATACAAGAACCTTAGAGATGAATTAGTCTCTCTAGTTACCTGAAAATTCAAGTGAGATCAAGATTTTAAGATCTTAATTAGATTTTTTTGTTGATTGGGTGATAGACAGTTTCTTTCTGTCCCATTTTTTTTCCAAAGCAAGCTTCTGTGGCAGTGAATATGATCATATATTATTGGTTTGCAGCGTGCATCTGGTGGAGCTACGTGGAACTGGTCAATATTTTGCCATGAAGGCTATGGATAAGGGTGTTATGCTCAATCGTAACAAGGTTCTGATTGTGAAATACAAGACTTTTTATTTTACATATTATATTCTCAATTCTCAACATGAAAATATTAGTTCACTTGAAACAGTATATTTACATAGTCGTATTCTGTAAGTACCTTAAAGTAACAAAGTTATTATTCTAATTTTAATTGTGTAAATCAAGTTATAGCAGCAATTACGACTCTTTGTAATAGGATGGCCTTTATACACTTTCCACAGGTGCATAGAGCTTGCGCAGAGAGAGAAATTCTTGACAAGTTGGACCACCCCTTTCTACCTGCATTATATGCTTCCTTTCAGGTTTGAACTCGAATACTACTTTTCAATAAGTAACACAATGAATTATTTATCAATTAGAATAACTGGCAAGAACGTTAGGATATTTTTAGGAATTATAGAGTTCCAATATGTCTTGAGCTGGATTAATGCCTTTGTTCTATTACATTTAATTCTGAAGTTAAAGAGTAGCATGGATATTCTCGTGGCTGCTTTACTATTTACTGAATTTGTCAAATATTTGGAACTTGATTAACCTGCAGACCAAAACACACGTTTGTTTGATAACTGATTATTGTCCTGGAGGAGAATTATTCCTGGTTCTTGACCGGCAACCAACTAAGGTTCTAAAGGAAGATGCCGTGAGGTATATTATCCTAATGTATATACATAATTTATGCATATATAACTTAGATTTATAGAGGAAGGATCAAATTACACATGTATAATTTAGTTATTACACTACTTTTATAACATGATATAGAATGTAATTTTTATCTCTCTAAATGTTGAATTATATTTACTCGTTATCATGATTATTTGTGTCAAAATTAAACAATAATAAGAAAATAATGAAATGATTTATATTTTAATATATTTTTGAAATATTTATATTACATAGATTTTAATCTATATAAATGAGGTAGTACATGATTTTGGATTAATATGAAATTTTGGATATGTAATTTATGTGAAAGAAATTTTTAATTTAACTGTAAATCTTAAGAATATATTATTCAATTAAAAGTTATAGAATGTTGTAATAATGTCAAAGTTATACAGTATAATTTAATCTTTCCTTTTGAATATATATATCACTGAGTTTAGAGTTTCTTTTAAGATGATGGAATGGAGTAGATATAATGATGGAAAAGTATTTTGTTGAAAATGATTTTTGCATGTTTAAATAAGGTTATCTACCCCAGTAATAATAAATTATGTCCTGTAACACTATTAGTCTTTAACTGACATTAAGTTCTTAATTTTTTTAGATTTTATGCAGCCGAGGTAGTGATCGCATTGGAGTACCTTCATTGTCAAGGTAAACTCTTATTCGGTTATATACATGCATATGGCATCACGATAACCATTGTTTTTGCCTTCTCTTTTAACTCATGAAACTTCTTGCAACTTGGGAGATGTTTATTGACAAAATATTTCAAAATATCTGGGATGAATTTGTCATGATGAAATATTTTTTCTCTCTTTCAAGTCAAGATTCATATGCTGACGTATTAGCAATTTGCATCACAAAATTTCTGTCCTTGCAAGAAATCTTGCCAGTAAAAAGTTCTGATGTATACCAAGGCACGTGCTTTAGAACCAAGTTTAATATGACATTGTTTGGTGAGAGTTTACAGGGATAATATATCGAGATTTGAAGCCAGAAAATGTGTTACTCAATAGCAACGGGCATGTGTCTCTAACAGATTTTGATTTGTCATGTTTAACATTTAGCAAGCCACAGGTATTTTAGAGACAATAACTTGATAGTGTAGTTTTTAATTAGCAATACTATTTTAATTAAATTTTACAGGTCACTAAACAGTTTTATTTACGTCTTGCTGCCTCTTTGCAGCTTATAATTCCAGCTACCAATTCAAAGAAAAAGAAAAAGAAGAAACAGAAAAGTCAAGAGGTTCCAATGTTTATGGCAGAACCAGTCAGAGCATCAAATTCTTTTGTTGGCACGGAAGAGTACATTGCTCCGGTTTGTTATTCCTGGACATATTATACATTATTATTGAGTAGCAAAAACTACGGTTCAATATGCATGGTTCAAATACGTATTTTATTGTGTTGAATGTACCAATTAATATACACATAATGCATTTGCCCGTATAATCAATAATCAATACTTCACATTTTTTAAGAAAAATGTTTTATTGTGCAAATACTTGGCAAAATTGTCAAACTTGATTTTTGACTGACAAGTATGTAACATGGATGGATTCGTTATATTTTAAGTGTAGTGCATGTCAAAAGACAGTAATGGTTTAATGCTTAAGATCAAGTTGAATCCAATAGGAGTAAGAAGTTCTGTTTGTTCAATCACTGTTTTAAGAGATTGCGAATTAGACACGAACTATTCTTATTCCTTTATAGACCTTTTGATTTCTTGAAAGGGTAATTAAGGGTGGGATGTTGGTGGCTACGCAACATACAGAGAGTTTTATTGCAACTTGAACTTCTTTGGAAATTTACTTAGACTTTGTTGTAACTGAGTTAAACTGTATGCAGGAAATTATAACTGGTTCAGGTCACACAAGTGCTGTGGATTGGTGGGCTCTAGGTAATTTTTAATTCTTATTCTTATAAAAAAATAAAGGCAATTTTGAACAAAATAAATTTCTAACATTAAAAAAAATCATTACGTACAGAAAGTTTGAATGCATTAACATTTAAATTTCGGGTAGTGGATATTAATGTTTCAATAGATAACTAAATCAGTTTTTATGCATTCTATAATTCTCTTTATTATTCTCAACCATTTTCCTTTGTTGCGTTTCTCTCTTAACCCCAGGGCCATGCATATCCAATTTAATGATATGGAGTGTAGAATTTCCTGTTAAAATATTGTGATTAATTGAAATCATTGACCAGATGATATAACTGTTGGACTTTTTTACACACAGAGGTCTGCACTCAAATGAATATTTCAAATAAATTAAAATTATATCACATTGCTTGACAGTTGACTTCAATGACTTTTTTTAGGTATTCTAATATACGAAATGCTTTATGGGTATACGCCATTTCGGGGGAAGACAAGACAAAAAACATTTGCAAATATTCTTCACAAGGATCTTAAATTTCCCAAAAGTAAACCGGTGAGTGCTATCCTTCCTAACTTAGCATACATTTGTTGCTTACAGGACGTTGCTTTGCTACAGCTAATTTTCAATTGAGTTATGAAATTCACCTTTAGAAAAAATTCTTAAAACTAACCATTAATGTCCGAAGTCTAGTAACATTAGCTTAAGCTAATGAATAATTTTTCATTTGATAAATTAAAGCTTATCAAATAAGTATTTATTTAAGCTGTATATTAAAATGCAGCTAATTACAAAATCATAAAGTCCTCATAGGTTTGAAGGAAGGAAAAATAAAATAATAGAAGGCTCACATCAAATTGTTACAAAAATCCCATTCAGATATTCAGTCATACTTGAGTTTGGAGTTATATGCATTATGTTTTAATATGCAAAAATTGATGCAGGTAAGTCTCCAGGGAAAGCAGCTAGTTTACTGGTTGTTGCAGAGAGATCCAAAAGACAGATTGGGTTCACGTGAAGGAGCAAATGAAATTAAACGTCATCCTTTCTTCCGGGGTGTCAATTGGGCACTAGTTCGTTGCATGGTAACATAGTGATTAAACTTTGGATAAAACTTGAATATAGTTCCTCAGGTGGTTTTGCCTGTTTTCCAATTAAAATAAAAGTTTCATCTTAGTAATATATTTTAATCTTTAATGTAAACTTTTATTACAATGGTTATTGAGATGAAATTTTAATTTAATTTGATTGGAGAACATCATCAAAAGTACCTAAGAATTGCTTCTAAGTTTTGTGTAACAGTGGCTTCCGTGATTGCTACAATGTTTTCGATCTTCAACATCTAGTATAACTTTGTTGTGATTTTTCTACTTATCTTACCAGAAACCTCCTGAGCTTCATGCTCCTCTCTTACCGAAAACTGAAGAAGAAAAAGAAGGCAAAGATATAGATCCTGGGCTAGAGGATCTACAGGCAAATGTTTTTTGAAAGGTAATTTCTTCCTAGCTCCCTCTCTAGCTCTCTTTGTGTGGACATGTTATCATTCTATTGGCTAGTTTTTAACATGTTATTTGTGGCCTGTAGGATTGGAGGATGAAGTTATAAGGCATTCACGAAATACATGATGAATTCTTTGCGATTTTGAACAATTAATGGAATTTCAATCCCTTGCTTCAGCGGTGCAAAGTTTAATCATGTTCATTGTAATTTATGAATGGAAGACCTACAATATTTTCCTTTTAGATTTGGTTCTACTTAAGCTGCATGGCCTTCCAATAGGGGATTATGGATTGGGACCATCAAGGATTAGTCTAGTGTGGAAATTTGTGTATATTTTTAGAATAATGTTGAGTCATTTAAAACATGCCTTGTAACATAAAAATTAAATTCCTCTCAAAAAACATAAAAATTAAATCTGTATTGTTAAATCATTTTTTGGAAAATAAAATACTTTTGGTGTGACTCATATAATACCTGACTAATTCTTTTTCACTTCTCTTTAAAAAAAATAAGCTTGACATAAGCATGAAAAGCTTTAAGGTTTAATTGTGTTATTGGCCCCTATAATTTTGTCAAATGGGTGATTTTAATCCTTATGTTTCAATTACTCAAATCAAATCTTTATACTTTTGAAATTGATTAAATTTAGTTCAATATTTAATTTACAGTTAAATTTTTAACGACATTAGATGACATGAATCTTCACACGCAAAAAAATAAAACGGTGACATGAATTTCATTTAAACACGGGGATACATCATCAACTATGCATAATGTATAAATGCATATAGAAGTTCAATAATCATTTGAAGAACATACCAATAACATGTTCCTTCATCCATGTGGATCAACGAATAAAGATCCATTCAGTTGTCTTTAAACAAGAATAGCATAATTATCTCGTCAAGAATATACTTTTTAGTTATGAACATTTGATGGGTCATTTAAAATATCAAAATGAAAAGGTGTTGCAGGAAAAATTTCACTTAATGGATCCTAGATTCACTCAACGAAATTAAGTCAATACCGGTCCGACTTCCAAAGGTAAATTCATTTGGTGGAATTGAAGTTTGCCTAACAAATTTGAAATTTGTTCAACGAATCTAAATTCTAGACCAACAAATTTGTGACAGTGAGCAACCTTGACTTCTATTGGAAATCTGTCCATCAAGCACAAAAACCCACCAAACAAATTTGTGATAGAAAACCTTGCCCCCTGTTGCAAACCGTCAACAAATTTTGCAAAATCGGTGAGTGAACTGATTTGTCCCCTTCCCAAGTTTCCATTATTCAGATTTTCGAAAACCAATTCATTCCTCAATAAATTCTAAACAGTTTTCCATCAATTTTAACAAAAAAAAAAACCCAAAACAATTGCAAAAATTTAAAGTTTTCATCAACATTCATCAATCAATCACAAAACATGATTCCAAGCTCAAAAACTCCAACTTGCTCTAGCATTCATTTTCATACACTGTAACCTATTCTCAAGTAATTTTCAGACTAATACACAATAACAAAACACATAAGCAAGTTGAGCTTCCCTTATCTCGTGCAGCCTCAAACTTAGGTTCTTAGGAAGAGAAGTGAGAGGTGGATACTTCGAGGCAAAGGAAAGCTTTGCCTTAATCCACCAACAACTCAAACTACATAGCACAAACCATCCAAAAGCAAATTCACAACTTAGATTCATGAGTTCAAAGTCTCTCCATGACCAACTCATTGAAGATGATGATGAAGTATATAAAAGAACTAAACTTACCCACTATAATGATCTCCATAGCCTATGAGAAGAAGTGTTAGATAAATAATTAGGAAGTCATAAATAATAAATATAGCAGTAGATTAAGTTCAAATATAATCATAATACATACAAAGTTTATAAAATTTAATAATAGAAGAGTTTAAAAAAGTTTGGGTTAAAATGCGCTATGCGTTATCTTTAGGGAAAAAAATACATCTTATTAGTAGAATAAATTAATATGTATGATCCAATTGAGTGGAGCAAAAGAATTCCAAACCAAAAAATCATGCTACAAAACATATAATTATAATAATATAATTTTATAAAAAAATAAAAATAGACAAATGGTATTTTGTATCTTGCAAGAGTGTTATTTCCATCTCCCTTGTTGCTCATGAAGCAGATATATATATATAGGCAAAAAACATCGAGCAGCAACAAAAAAGGAACAGTAACATTAAGAAAAACCGAAACTCAAGCACCACTAAAGTGCCAACAAATAGCTTGTAACGTTAAGAAAAGAATTGAAACTGAAAGTCTTCAACGTGCTGCAACAACTCAACGGATAAAAATATATTTACCAAGTAAAATAAATCTTCTTAAAAAGATAGGAGTTAATTGATTAGTAATATATAATAGGTGAAATATTATTTAAAAGAGACTGATTTTAAAAAAAAATTATTTTAAATTTTAAGAGGAGCAATTCACTTTGAGTGGTAAAACAAGAAGATGAAGAGGAGAAAAGTGAGGGAGGATTTAGAGAGGATGTTCCTAATTTTGGATGTTCTGGGAAAATAAAAGGCTTTGGATTTTTCCACTAACCCTCTTACTAACATCTTCTACTCTAACAACTTACTCTAAACCCTCTAAGTTGAACTCTCAAACGTAGGCCTTTTTTATAATTAGTTAAATTTTTTAATGTATCTTTTTCTCAACCTGAATTATTTTAATTTTTCAATGTATCTTTTTCTCAACCTGAACTAGTCTAATGACTCGGTGAATTATTTTTTTAACGTTTATATTAATTAATAAAATATTTAATGTAGTAATCATAGAAAAACTAAATATTAAATAAAAATATAATTAATCATAAAAAATAATGAAATATTTTTTTTATCTTACATTAATATAAAATAAAAAAATGAATATTAAATAAACAGTAAATAAAAATAAATCTCAAAGATATATAATAATTTATATTTTATCAATCTAATAACTCAAACCAAACAAAAATACAGTTAAATATGAGATTTAATTTTAACAAACCTAAATGACTCCAATTCACAAAATGAAACACCCATAATTAAACAGAAGACAGCCGTGTTCAGTGAGTTTGCAAAAATGCTACTAGCAAAGTAGCAATAGAATTTTGCAGTTCCACTAATTCAGTGCAGTTCCGTTTGGTGTCGGTTATACATGGACTAAAGGAAAATGGATTGTTTAGGGATAAAAAAAAGAATTAAATATGTCTTTTTTTGTTATTATAATTTTTTTTTAATTTTAATCTTATAAGCTAATATTTTTAAAATTTTGCTTTTCCTAAGTTTTTTTAATCTTTATAAATTTATATGTTTTCAATTTTAGTTTCTTTAATTCTATATTTGATTGGAGAAAAAATAAGAAAAATAACAAAATATTTTTTTTACTGAAGAGAAAATAAAAGAAAGAAAAAATTGATTTCTAAATATAAAATTTGAAAATTTTATTTTCTTCCAACCAAATAGACCATAAGATTCTAATCATTTAATTTATAATTCTCACAAGTCTATGTGTACAGGAATTAAAATTCAAAAAATAAAAATTTAAAATAAGTAAAATATCACATTAAAATTACAAAATTGAAAGGAAAAAAAAGGTTAACTTATTTTAACCAAATACAAAAAAAAAAGCATAAAAGAAGAAAGGGTGAAGCGATCGAACGGTGAGAAGTTGGAATGGCGTGGGCCCATGGTAGAGTGGCAACTGACTCACAACACAATGGTCTGGCTCCCTTGCCTCGCTCGTTCCTTGGCTCGCTCACTCAGTCATCTTCTCTTTCTCTATCTTTCTCTCTCTAAAACCAAACCCTTTTTTTCTCACTTTTCTTCCTTGCGGCCTCACTCTCTGCGTTGCGTTGTGTTCATCCCTGTTTGGTGTGGTGGGAGTTTTTGGTCTTTTCGTTGCCCCCATCATCACACGGTCCCTCTCCATCCACGTCATCTACGTCTTCTTCGTACCCTCCCCACCTTCCTTTCTTCCTCTCCCTCTTCTCACTATATAACAATTTTTTCACCCCCTCCCCTTCCCTTAGGGTTTCTAAAAGCCATTCTCCAATTTCGCACTGCGCAACCCTTCCATGTCTCCTTCCACTTCCTCGTCTTCTCCTCAATTCCTTCTTCCACGCTTCTTCTCACGCGATTGAGGTATTCCTATATTCCCCTTCTGAATCTCCTCGCTTCCGATTATTTCACATGTTCTGTGATTTTTGTTTCTAAATTCGATTTTTTTTTAAAATGTGTTTGTGGTTTCATTGTTGTTATTACTATTGTTGTTGTTGATATTGTTTTGAGGAAGCTGAGATTGTTTCTAGTTTTGTTTTTGAATTTGTGGTGTTGCGTTTGTTAGGGTTTTGATTGAGATTTGTTCCGCGGGGGGTTCGAGTTTTTTGAAATTGGGTCCGTGAACGCGTTTTATTTTTGGCGGCAGTTTCTGGTGTTATGTTTCATGGCAATTGAGAAGAACAGCTTTAAGGTGTCCAGGCTTGATTCCGAGTGTTCTCCTCGAAGTAGGGAAAGTATGTCCAGTGACGAAGAGCTGATTCGGCGGCGTAACTCTGCCGTGGAATCCGACGACGATGACGAGTTTGATGATGCTGATTCTGGGGCGGGGTCTGATGATTTTGATTTGCTGGAATTGGGTGAAACTGGGGCGGAGTTTTGCCAGATTGGAAACCAGACTTGCAGCATTCCGTTGGAACTGTACGATCTTGCTGGCCTTGAAGATGTACTGTCCGTGGATGTGTGGAATGACTGCTTGAGTGAGGAGGAGAGGTTTGAACTTGCTAAGTATCTTCCTGACATGGATCAAGAGACTTTTGTTCAGACCTTGAAGGAGGTTTTCACTGGTTGTAACTTGCATTTTGGGAGTCCCATTAAGAAGTTGTTTGATATGCTGAAGGGTGGTCTGTGTGAGCCGAGAGTTGCACTTTACAGGGAGGGCTTGAGTTCTTTTCAGAAGCGACAGCACTATCATCTGTTGAGGAAGCATCAGAACAACATGGTTAGCAATCTTTGTCAGATAAGAGATGCTTGGCTTAACTGCAGGGGATACAGTATTGAAGAAAGGCTTCGTGTCCTGAACATTATGAGAAGTCAAAAGAGTTTGTTGTATGAGAAGGAAGATTTGGAAGTTGATTCTTCAGATGAGGAGTCCAGTGAAGGTATATGGAGCAGGAAGAACAAGGATAGGAAAATTTTACAGAAAACGGGGCGCTATCCTTTCCATGGGGTGGGTCCTGGTTTAGATATCCATTCGCGAGGACGATCAGCGGTTAGGGAACAAGAGAAGTATGGGAAGCAAAATCCAAAAGGCATACTCAAGTTGGCTGGTTCAAAGCCACCTTCAGTAAAGGACCCAACTGGTCGTTCGTCTTCTGTCTACCATGCTTTGGATGTGAATCCTGGGCTAAATGGTTCAACTTCTGCTCTTTCTCAACAGAATAAGTCAGTGGGATATGATTCAGGGTCAATGCTCAGGATGAGGGATCAGCTGTGGAATGGTGATAACGAGGAAATATCATATGGACTGACTGTCCATCAAGATCGGAATTTATCACGTAGCAACCTGATGGACAAATCTAGTTTTCGGAAGTTGGAAAAGAGGAATGACCGTCTGAGAGGTGATGAGATGGATACTGACAATATAATCGGTCTGTCTCTGTCTTCAAAGACTGATCTACATGGATACACTAGAAATGCAAACCAGTCTGCTGATATGAAAATTTTCCCGGCAAAGCCATCTTCTAAGAGAGGTTTGTATGAATATTCTAGAAATTCTAAGTATCCAGAAAATGTTCAACAATTTGTTGGTAGTGTTCAGGCTAAGCCTAGAGTGAGGAGTTCACAGTTACCACTTAAAGGCACTATGGTGGACTCAGCAGATTATGATGAACTTTTCTGTAGCAATGAAACACCAGGACAGGAATTTGGTACGGATTCTTCATTTAAATATGATGATTGGTATCGAAAAGGCAAGAAATGGAAGGCAGGGAGAGAGTCTCCTGATCTCAGTTACACTCCTTATAGATCTTCCTCGCCACAGGTTAGTGACAGACTTCTATCCTCTGACTTCAGGGCAAAATCATTGCAGGAGAAGATAAGAGGGACTTCTATGCAGAATGGAGGAAAAGATCCAATGCCTTTGAGGGGTAGTCATATGCTTTTAAGAGGTGAAGAAACTGAATCAGACTCATCAGAACAGTTGGGTGATGATGATGATAACACTCCTTTGTTACAGAGCAAATATGCTTACTTGATGGGTACGGCTGCTGGTTCTCGCACAAAATTGTTGAAGTCTCACCTAGATCCCAAGAAGGCCAAATTTGTTTCAGATTTGAAGCCACATGTAATAACACAATCCAAAAAGAAGGGTGGCTTTGCAGAGTGGGGGCAAATGCATGGCGTAGAAAATTACCTTTCAAAAGCAAAGCAGAAGGGTGAAATACGCAATGGTGGTCCTTTTCAGAAACAGGCTGGTAAATTTATTGAAGAAATCTATCCCTCTGGATCAGATATGATCGATGATGGTGATGATGATTGGAGACAGGTATACAAGACAGGCAAGAGTGGCCGAATACGAGGGGATCCTATTGAAAGGTTAGACATGCCCTCATCAAATGCATACACGTCTGAGCGAAAGAAGAAAGGGAGAACTGACCTTGATCAATCTATTCTGAGGTCTAAATATTTTCATGATTATGTTGGTGATGAGGACAACTCACTTGAAAGACGGTTGGTTGTGGATAATAATGAAGTTGGACAAAGTAGGCATGGGAGGAAAGGACAGAAATATGTTGCTGCATACAAGGGTGATCAAAATGAGAGATCTGAGGCACCGTTGCTTGGTTGCAACTCTGCAACGAAGAAGCGAAAAATGAAGGATGAGGTAGTAGATATTGGTGGAAGAGATGAACATGGCAATCTTTTGTCAAACACCCTGACAAATGATTTGACTTATTCAAAAAGAAAGTCAAAGAAAAAGATAGAGGCTGGGATGGTTAGTTCAGAAATGGATAATTCTGAATTACGTCTTAATGATATGGGGACGGCAGATATAGAACTGGAAACCAAGCCACAGAAAAAGACATTCACTTTGATCACACCAACAGTTCATACTGGATTTTCATTTTCTATTATACATCTTCTTTCTGCAGTCCGCATGGCAATGATTAGTCCATATGCAGAAGATGGTCTAGAAATGGGGAAACCTAGAGAAGAGCTTAACAAAGCACAGGAAGGCACTACTCCTAATGGTGATCTTTCTAACAGCAAGACAGATGCCAACTGTGAGTCCGCTGACCATCCGAACATGCCTTCTCTTACTGTTCAGGAGATTGTTAATCGTGTGAGATCAAACCCTGGTGATCCTTGCATTCTTGAGACACAAGAGCCACTGCAGGATTTGGTCAGAGGTGTTCTGAAGATATTTTCTTCCAAAACAGCACCCTTAGGAGCAAAGGGTTGGAAGGTACTATCAGTTTATGAAAAATCCACCAGAAGTTGGTCATGGACTGGCCCAGTTATTCATAATTCACCTGACCATGATACCATTGAGGAGGTGACATCTCCTGAAACTTGGGGTCTTCCTCATAAGATGCTTGTCAAGTTGGTTGATTCTTTTGCCAATTGGTTGAAATGTGGTCAGGAAACTCTTAAACAAATAGGAAGTCTTCCTGCTCCGCCTGTGGAGTTGATGCAAGTCAACCTTGATGAGAAGGAAAGGTTTAGGGATCTGAGGGCTCAGAAGAGTCTTAACACCATAAGCCCTAGCTCAGAGGAAGTGAGGACTTATTTTCGGAAGGAGGAGGTTCTCAGGTACTCAATTCCGGACAGAGCCTTTTCATATACTGCAGCTGATGGTAAAAAATCTATTGTGGCACCCTTGAGAAGATGTGGTGGTAAGCCAACATCAAAAGCCCGAGACCATTTTATGTTGAAACGTGATCGACCACCACATGTTACAATTCTTTGTCTTGTAAGAGATGCTGCAGCTAGATTACCTGGAAATATTGGCACTAGAGCAGATGTTTGTACTTTAATTCGAGATTCTCAATATATTGTTGAAGATGTTTCTGATGCACAAATTAACCAAGTAGTTAGTGGAGCCTTGGATAGATTGCATTATGAACGTGATCCTTGTGTACAATTTGATGGAGAAAGAAAACTGTGGGTTTACTTGCATAGGGAAAGAGAAGAAGAAGATTTTGAGGATGATGGCACTTCATCCACAAAGAAATGGAAGAGGCAGAAAAAGGATGCTGCAGATCAATCTGATCAAGGAACAGTAACTGTTGCTTGTCCTGGAACTGGGGAGCAAAGCGGATATGATTTGTGCTCAGATCTCAATGTGGATCCACCACCATGCATTGATGACGATAAGGGAATGGAACCTTTGCCTACTGATACAAGGCCAAATGCAGAGACACATGTTGATGTCAATCGTGCTTCTGAAGAAGGCAATGCTTGTGACGGTAATTCAATGGCTTGGGAGGCTCTTGATTTAAATCCTACTCGAGAGTTATGCCAAGAAAATTCAACAAACGAAGATTTTGATGATGAATCCTTTGGGAGAGAAAGGCCCGTTGGACTATTAAGTGCAAGCTTGTTGTGAAGAATTCTACAGGTAGTTATTTACCACATTTTGGTATTATTTTGATTGTATATTGCTCTTTTTGCCGTTTGGCTACTTGTTATCCAAAATTTCATTTGTTTATGGCACAATGGCACTAATGATTTCAAAGAAGACAGACCTTAGAGAAGTTTGCTTGGTTTTTTTTAGCTATCTGGGGGGGATATTCTATTGTTCCTCCTATATCCATTAATTTCCTTCTGCTGTGTTTTACTTGAAAGGAAATTATAGCAATGGAGCATCTATTAATACTTATGCAATCTATACATCTTTCTGTAGGTTTTTGGTCCATGGGCACCCGAGTTCGGTCATCCTGGTTGTAGCTGTGCCACAACAGTACCTTTGTATATTGATTGATTTGATCTCAAGGAATAGAATAGAATGTGATCTTGTTGAAGATTGTAGAATTTGGTTAGGTTAGCTGAATGTTTTAACGGCTTTACATCCCATATATACTACCTTTTGGGTTGAAATTTCTAATGATCTGTAGCCTTCTTGTGCGATGTAGCGTTGTTGTATTGCATCGCAAAATTCTTATTTTATCTGTAGATAGATATGGCTCAATTAAGACGATGACAGTACATCCAATAAATCTGTTCACCCAAATGAACAGGACAACATATTAATTACACTCAGAAGGAAAACAGAAGACGTTATTGGTCAATGCTTGATTCATATTTTTATTTTGCTTGGATGATCTAGTCTTGAGAACAATGTTTGCAAATAGAACCAGAGCTATACATGTAATTTGGAATGAGCTATCCTTTACTTGTAAAAGAAATTGATACCGTACAAATTACCAAGGAGAGATGACGGGATAAATTGATTCTGCTTAATGTTGCGCACAAAAATGGTCGAGAAAAGGGGAAAAAGACTTGCAATGAATTAATGTAACTATTTATTTACTTATCATTGTTAACGACAAATCGTTAAATTTTTAACATTCTTTGAACATTAAAATTTTTCTCATGTATGAGTTTCTTAATATATTATTTAATTTATTGTAATTTAAAATCAATATACTTTTGTTATTTATTTAGAAATTTATAAAAATAACTACAGAAATTGTTAAAAATTAAAATTTTGAAGGTTTAAAAATGTGAAATAAAAATTAATAAAATAAAATTATATGAAGCAACAAATTAAGAGAATTTTATAAAGTTTAGAAAAATGTCATATGACAATTTAAGTGTTTTTTTAATATCTATATGGACATAGATATTACATTTGTAGTTTAATTTCCAATACGGTTCATCAATTACCCATGACATTATTTTTCAAAAAACGCTAATTTTAGAGTCACAAGTAAATTAGCTCCTGTCTTACCAACTTCTCAATAAACTTCTTATATATGTTGGACTTGGGAAGTCGATAAGCCCCCTTTAACATTTTTTATTTATTTTACTCTTCGAGTTTTATTGTAAAATTAAATCAACTAACTTATCATAATTAAAAAAAATAGTTAAAAATATTAAATTTATTTTAAATTAATTATTGATTGTAAAACTACCCTTACCAACAAAACTTACAAACATTCTAGAACATACTTAAACTAAAAGTACTTTTATGAAAAATAAGACTTAAATATGCTTTTATTGCTCAGTTATTTTTTTAATTCTGGTTCATTTGAAAAATTATTTATTTTTAATTTCGGTAAGTTTGTGGTTTTTAATTTTAAACCTTGTAAGATATTTTGTTCATTTTTAATTATTGTAAGTTTGTTTTTTTAATTATTTTTTATCCTCATAAGTGTGAATTAACGAAGACTATAAATGAAAAAAAAATATTAAAGGGATTATATTAAAAAAAAACACAAACTTGCAAAAACTAAAAAAAAAAAAAAAAAAACTTACATGAACCGAACTTAAAAAGATGCCAACTTACAAGGATTTAAATTAGAAAAATAAATTTACAAGGATCAAAAATGAAAAAACACAAACTTACACAGGAATCAAAAACATATTTAAACCAAAAGATAATCATAAATTTTAGTTTTTTTAAAAGGAAGCATGTTATTTTAGGTTAAATTGATTTCTTAATTATATGAAAAAAAATGAATTGATTTGTTTATAATTTTTTACTTTTGATGTTTTGTTTACAATTTTTTTAACAAAAATATTTAAACTACTTTATTATTTGTATTTAGACAAATATATAATATAATGGATAAAATGATCTTTTACTAAACTGGTATTATAACTATGTATCAAATTATTCTTATTAATCCTTCAAATTTAGTAAAATATATCAATTCAAAGACTAAATTGATAAATGTTCAATATTTTAGGAAACATACATAACTTCATTAGTTTAGGTTAGAGAATGATACTTCAGAAAATAAATTGATGGTTTATTTAAACTAAAGCTACAAAAGCACTTTAAAAATATGAGAAAAGCTATCTTTTGAGTATGTACCTTCAGTTTGTGTATTACGTTCAATCTCAAAAACAACTGTTGAATATCAAAACCAATTGCTACTTATAGTAAAAATAAAAAGTTAAATAGTGATGTTTTCACATTCAATTGGTTGTATGTGTATGCACTATGCAGCCCTTTAAAGAAGAAAAGGAAGGAAAAGAAAATAAACAGGACAATATAGATTAACAGAGTTAGTCAAGGGGATCTTAATTGAGTAGGGTGTGGCTCAAAACCAATTGTTACTTATAGTATAAAAAAAAGAAATTAAATAATGATGTTTTCACGTTCAATTGGGTGTATGTATATGTACTATGCAGTCCTTTAAAGAAGACAAGGAAGAAAAGGAAAAATAAAGAGCTACAATATAGATTAACAGTGTTAATCAAGGGAATCTAACTCATTGATTAAAAATGATGAGTTATTATAAATTTTTTTATATTATTTTTTATTTTCATGAATAAAAAAAAATTAATAATGTTAAAAAAGGAATAATATCAGGATTGTAAAAGAATTTCCTGGTGTAACCTGGTGGAGTGAGAAAAAACTGTTTTTCTAATAAGAACATGTAGCTTTTTCACTCAGACGGCCTTAAAATGGGACCCAATTATCAGTACCGAACCGAACCTTGTTCAGTTGTTCCCTTTCCTTACCCTACAACACCCTAGAGAAGAGAAATCTTTCTTCACATGTTACCAGGCTGTACAAACCAAACCCCCCTTCCCTAGCTTTGGCTTTTGTCTCTTATTCCTGACAAAGCATTATCCAACACCCGTATATTTGGGCCAACCACCAAAGCAAATTCCTTTATCTGATGAAATGAAATGTTTTGGTGGTTCACATCTTTCTCCGTTTGGCTTCTTCCTTTCCTTTCAAACATTATGCGTACTATGTACTGCTTCTCCATGTGCGATTAAGTATCTCATTATTACATTACAAAATTTCATCGACAAATTTTTTTCTTCGTCGTCTTCAATGCGAGATATCAATCCCTTGCGGACATGGCAACGCGTCAAAAATTAGTTTGGAATACCCTAATTTTATTAATAAAACACCCCCAAAATCATATATTATGTAGTACGTACCAATCTCAGATGACATCAATAATATAGGTTACTGTAGAAAAGGGTAACCTTTTACATATTCCTTTTCAAAATTGAAAAATAAAATAAAACAAATGAATATATCATTTTATGGAATTACATCTGAACAAATATGCTATTTACAGAATTTTGACTGTGCCTAGTTAATAGCAGTAAGAGGAACTCTGGAATCTCTCACTGATTGAGCGGCTTCATATGCCCCGATATGTTTAAGATCGCCATTTGCTTGTTTTGGAGATCTTGCATCCCAGAATGACTTCAACAATTCCTCAAATGATGCGGTTCTTAGTTCTTCTATGGATGAAACACTAGATAAATTGAAGAGTCTCTTTCTTGGTGTTGAACAAGATGGTTCGTCGACCTGTATGTCATGGTAATTTAAATAACATAAAAAACTTGAATCCAGTAACCAGTGAATATTTTGTACATAGTTGGTGCCTTAAGTCTCTTTCTTACCATGTATTCGTTGAGAAGACACTTCCCTGCATTTTCGGTAATCTCTACAATACTGTGGTAATGACCATCCTTCAGTTCTCTCAAATCACCACAGCACGGAATGATCATAGTGTTCAGACTCCCACAAGCTTCATGATCAAGTTGCAACGAATCTGCATTTGGTTTAACTAGTCAGATGACATTCATGATATTACCTTCCTAGGCAACAATGATGATGCATAGATATAACACAAAATACTGACGGTCAATGGAAGAGTTAATATCCTTGTTTGCTGTTCCTGCATCTTCAAGTGCAGTTGATACAGCACTGGAGAATCGGGCACGTAGAGCATGATTAGCTTCCATTCCTCCCCTGGCCATATATAGCAAAAGTTTAAAAAAAGGTTGACAAAATGTATTATTGTCTTTTCAACTGTTCCATCTTATTAAGGAATACAAAACCTACCTAACAATACTATCTACAGAAGCAGCATTTCTCTTCTCCAAACTAATCAAAGACTCTTGAGCTTTTCTCCATTGTTGTGAACCTACTTTTGCCTTGTTGAGGCTGCAGTTGTTTGTTCAGCACAGGAATCGGTAAGTAGAAGAGAATATATTGGCGACAAAATAAGCATTGTCCTAGCTCATACATACCAGATTTGAAGAACCTCCACAAGGTCTTTCTTCCCAGATTCTACAGCGGAAGTATCCTCATGATAGTTGGATTCTGTTTTTTCCATGTGAACTCTCCATTCCGCCTTGACAGAAGAAGTGGAATCCTGCATGGTTAATGCTTCTTGCCGCAGTTTACTGGTTCTACAGTTTGCACTTTCTCGAAGATCATTGACTGCCATTTGAACCTGATAAATATCAGAAGTAATGTTATGTTCAACAGTTCAAGTACTCATGGACAACATTATAGGTAAACTAGCATGTTAAAAGCATATGTTACCAACTGTTTCTTTCTAGCATTAGAACTTGCTAGCATTTCTGCCACTTTCTCCAGTAGTTGTTTTTCTTCATAGGCACTAGACTCCTACACCCAGTAAAGAAGGAGGAGAGCATCAAAGGTTAGAAAAAAAAAAACAGGTGCAAAAAATTTCTGATCATGATTTATGTAATTCTCAGAAAAGGCACTGCAATCACCTCAAACTTCTTCTCAAGTTCACACAATTTCTGATCATTGACTAATTGTGCTTCTTCCACAATTTGGGTCAGACTGGATGCATGCCTATCTATTGTCTCAAAAAAGTTCACTGTTATTTTAGATACTGCCCGTGTAGTCTCCACTGCTCTGGCATGCGCCTGAATGGAAAAATAAAACATAAATTTCAGGATCTCTAACACAGAAGTTCAGTAAATAAACTAAAATAACGGACCTCTCTTTGTTGATGAGCATAAGCTGTTAAATTGGCCTCTTGCTTGTGGAGACTACTTTGAAGATCATTTAGTAACGAATCAGCTTCTAAGGCGATTCCTTTAAAAAGCTGAAGCACATAAATTAAGTTAAATGGGGCCAGAAATCTTAAGTAGAATCAACTGAGTAGAATCGGCTTCAGGGTAATACACCACTTACATCCTCCAAGGCAGATGAATGCTTGGCTACTTCAGATTTCAAGTCATCATAAGTTAACTGATTATTTACTTTAAGCTCCTCAGCTAAATCATCCAGAGCTTCGATACCAGAACCATACATGTTTTTCAACTTTCCTACCCGTTGTCTAAGATCTTCTGTAGCCTTCAGAATCATACGTAATGAATAGTTCATAAATCTGAAAATTGAAGTTTAACAAATAAATACAATTGCATCCTTTGTTAACCTACCTCTGCTTTTGTTGATACAAAAGACTGCATATCCTCCTCCATGTCCTTCAGTTGCTGCTCTTGATGCATTACTGAAGCTGAAACTGTCTTGTGCAACACTTCAAGTTGTTGAGCTAACTGAGACTGGAATTTCTGGATAAGTATTCTGTTTCCTTCTTCAATTTTATCCTTCCGCTCTAAAGGTTGAAAAAGGCAGTTTATGGGCAATTTCAACCCTGATGTTAGAGGGATGTGCTTCTCCAGTTTTAAAAAACCACTTGAGAATCATACTTACCAATTTTAGAAAAGAGGTTTGACACATCTGATACAGCATTCTCGAGCTCTGCTCGCAGTTCAATTGCACGCTCCACAAGTGCTTTCTCTGGAAAAGGTATAGAAAATTTGTTGAAAATAGAAGATCGGAAGTATAATGTTTTGCACATGTAACAATATTCAATCAACCCAAAACCCTTATACTATCACCAAAGGCATGAGACGAGTAGCATTTGAACCAACCCAGAAAATGTATTTAATAGGGAATACACAAATGGAACAATTACAGATGACTAACCAGATTTTAGGAGATTTAATATCAAAAATTCCTTTTCCTTAATTGTTGCATTTGCTTGTTTGTGCCTTTCCTCAAGATCAAACAATGACTGCTCAGTTTCTTCTAGACTTTTCTGAAAATACAGATGTCAGGTGTAAGTTTATGTTAGGATATTTCAGTTTAATTCCTGAAAAGATCAAAAGTCCAGAACGAAAGAATGTAGTAGTTAAGCATGGGCACTTTTACCTCAGTTTTTTCAAGTTTAACACTCAATTCATCAGTCAAAAGTTGCTGACAATTGTAGAGTTCTTGAAGCTCCACCAGTTGCTACACACATATGGCCAGTCATTGTTTCAATAGCCAAGCAATCAATAATCATAATAAATATGGGACTATAAATAATAACAAAATATACCTTATCCTTAGACTCTGCTTCTAGTTCTATGCGTTCTATCTTTTCAGTCATGGCCTAGAGAAAATAGTGAAAATTTAAGATTAGGAATGTTTCCAAAATTAAAACAGTATTCTAATTAATATTAAACACTTATGAGGAAACCTTCTTCTCTGCTTCTTCATGAAGGTAGCGATCACGTGGTATATAGATCCCATTCTTCTCTCTTGCTGCATACACCTCTGTAACAAAAATAGAAAAGTACTACATTTCAGCACTGAACCATCAAAGAGTGTGAGAAAGTGAGAAAGAAGTAACCAACATACTATTTTCTCTCTACTTAGAGGGAAAAAAGAGCACAAAGGAGAAAACAAAGGGACGGAAACTACATTAATATGGGAACAGTCAACAACCTTGCTTTAGTCTGTCAATTTCTGAATACAAATCCTTAATCATTGCAGATTTCATCATTTTCTGATTAATCTGAAAAAATAACCAACTTTAAACTATTAGATATGCTCTGCTGCCAGATAAAAGGAGCAGAAGGCTGATCAAAATAAAGGAGCAACTATAAAAGTCACCTCTGGTTTGTTCTTGATATTTTTGGCACGGTGTGCATAATCCAAGGTACTAAGGGTTTCTTCCAGACAGTGAATGGAAGGGGATATTGTGGCAATAATGCACGTTTTGGTTTTACCACCCAAAGAATCCCTCAACAATCTGGTTAATTTGCTATCCCTGATATAATAATAAGATATATCTTAATAATAAAATCACTCAGGAAATAATAATAAAAAAAATGAAACTGAGAATTGACAAGAAAAGTTGCAGTTACCCATACCTATATGGAACATGACCTGAGTGCTCAACTAGAGCATTAATCACTCGTCCAAGTGTAAGCAAGCTTTTATTTATCTCCCCAGCCTCCCTTGCTCTACCCTGCAAGTGCCAAGTATTTTCTTCTTAGTGAAGCTCTAAAGCTATGATTTTTTTTCCCAGACAAATGCGACAGAACTAGGCAGAGATGATGCCAGCAGTGAAAAGGACTAAATAGACAACGCCCAAATGGTAATTCAATTTCTGAAATGTGAAGGGATTAACACAAATTTTGGCATTATCAATATTCTTACAGCCTGACTACAATAAGTTATCGGCCATGATTGAAGTATTGTCAAATTTTACCATTTAAATGCCTGTGGCAACTCAAATCTAATCATTTGTACCTCTCTTGCACCAGAACGTGAAATATTCTCAGAGCCTGCGAGGTCCACAAGATTTAGCTTCCCACATTTAATCATTTCCTCACCCTCTGGAGTGCATTCCTTAATATGAATTGTGATAGAAAATATGGAGTGAGATCGGCTGCTTTGTTTGTTAAGAAGAGTCTCAGCTGTACGCCGCTTTGCAGAACCTTTTTCTAAAATCTTGTAAATTTCATTTGCTGTGCAAACAATCTCTTCTTCCAAACCCCTGACAAAAACACCCCCCTTCCCGTCCTCCATTAGAGCAATAGGTTTCCTAGACTTATCATCTATAAATTTCGTAGTCTCCTCAGGGGCCAAAAGATCTGTTATTTCCTCATTGTAAAGCTCTAGAAACGTTACTTTCATGTTATACTCTGCATTCTGAGCTTCTAATATATCAAAAATCTGTTTCACAGCTCTTGGGATTACACCAGCATCACTCGGAAATTCGCCATTCTGAAGAATCAAGTAGCAAAGAAAAAAATAGATTTCAATAAAAAGCAATGGGAAAACACCATAAGGAGCCTATGAGGTGACACGAATAACCTTCTTTCTTGCACCTCCTTCCATGGTGTATGTCTTCCCTGTCCCGGTCTGTCCATATGCAAAAATAGTGCAGTTATAGCCCTCAAGCACTTCATACACAATAGGAGACACTGCCTGATCATACAGTTCTTTCTGTTGAGAGTTAGGACCAAACACCTACGGCAAAACATACCAAAATCAGCATAATCACACAGGACAATTTATTCCGATAACAAGGATAAACAAAAAACGTGTAAGGTCTTCCTTATCAATATCATGATTACGATTTACACGAGAGTAGGTACATAACAATTAAAGAACTTCACATTCAAAATTTAATTCCCGAACGATGTTATCTCTGGAAATCTGATCGCACATTTAATGAATTTTCTCTCTCCTAACTCGAGTCTTCAATTCATCGGAATAATGTTTTCCTCAATTTTACCATCCCGCAACAATTCAAGTATTCAAAACTCCAAACAATTGCTTTTTTTTTTATAAAAAAAAAAGGAAGAAGCAAGAAGCAGAGAACCTTGTCAAATGCGAAGGTTCTATCGATCTGTTTGTTGGCGATATTCTGAACAGCTGAAACCTCTCTTCTACCTTCGTTACACGAAATCACAACCGGCGTGTGCAGCCTCGTTTCATCTTCACTCAACGGCCTGCAAAGACGACACCGAACTTTTTCTCAGTTTCGGAGCGGTGAAGCATTAAAATTTAAAACAAACTCAATGATCGAGTCCGCGACGAGTTAGAGCGTGTCAACTCACCTGCACCTCAAGAGGACCTGCACATTGACGCCTTTGTCCTTGTCATACTTGCTGTGACTGTTGGAATTCGAATCCGCAGATCGCAGATCTCGCACCGGCTTATCGCTGGAGCGCGGAGTCTGCGACGGCGAAACCGGCACCATTCCTCCTCCCAATCTTCTCTGCGCTGCCTCCATTGCGGTTCCACTTTCTAAATCGGTTCGGCGAATCGCGATCACTCTCGGTGCGATCCGCGTGATGGAAGAGTGAAACTATGAAGAACAATGAAATGTGCGGATCGAGAAGGAAGGAAGAATCGGGTGTGAAACTGAAATCGGAACTTACAGTGTGCCGGCCTTGGCCTTCTAGTGTGTTCTGTTTCAAACGGAACTTCACGTGAGAAATCGTCAAGTCAAAGACTGTACTCACTGCACACAAACCAATTGCTTTAAGATTATTTCTTTCTAACTATTTTTAATGCTTGATGTATATATCAGCAGAGGGAGTGCCGAGCTGAAAGGGAAAAAAAAAAGTGGTGCAATTAGACAAAAGTAAATTATATATAGAAAAAGGAATATGGAAATTGAATTAGGACCGTTACGGAGCGTTTCAAATTACGTGACCAGGAAAAGAGTGAGGATGACGGCGTCTGTGTGGGACGTTTCTCGTATCATATCATCCGACCGTTATAAAGACGACAAGCTACGTCAATAGAAAAATCATTAAGATTTTTTTTTTGTTTTGTTTTGAAATTGTTTGAATTAAATTCACAACTGAAGAGCCAAGCCAACAATGCGCTCTATCTTTCTCTTATTTCAACTCTAATTATTTTTTTAAGTGCGCTTAGATTGGGTAATAGAAATACTTTTAGAAGAAGTGGGTCCTTAATCACTGTTTTAGAAGAAGTTGGTGTTTCCTGCGCTTATTGCGTGGTATTATTATTATGATGATGATTCAAAGAATTGGAAAATTCTACAAAAAAAAGGGGGAGGGATCAAGGGTTCCTATCACTGAGGAGGAAAGCATGCCCCAAGGACCCATTGCAAAATTTAATTTGTTGCTTACTAGAAATTACACGGGAGATCTTTGTTATTCTATTTGTCTCTAATTATAACATATAGTTAATTAATTTATGTTATTAAAAAATTAATTTAATTATTAACATTAAATTTGTGTATAATAATAATAAAAATATTTTATTCTTAAGTTTTTGGGAAATATATTCATTTTCTCTCATCTTTATAAAAGAGAGAAAAGAGACAATTCATAATATATTAATTAAAAAAGTAAATAATTCACAAGATAATTGAAATAAAATTTTATAAAAAGAGACAATTTTGTTCACAAATTATTGTTCAATTAAAAATTATTTCACAAATTATAGCAATACAATGTATGTGTGTTTTTATTCGTTTAAACTTTTACTCTCACTTTTCATTTTTCAAATTACTTTCAATGTGAATTTATATGTCTAGCTAGCTCATTCACGTTAACGAAAATTAACACCTATTCAAACACACGTATAGAAGTTAATAACATGAAATCTTTGGAGTATATATATTTCTCTCTCGATCGAGATTCCGTGAACTTGAGATGAAGTATAATTAAAAGTGACTGATAATGTCTAAATCTTCTTTCTTCCTGTCTTTCTCAATAGAGAACATAATAAAAGTATGCAAAGTTGGTGTCTAATTGGGGTGGGAAAAAAATGTCTATAAAGTGATTTTTATAATTAATATGTTAGAGAAAGGACTAGGATGAAAGGGAGTAGGAAGGTTGGTGGCTCAGAAAAGAAAAGACAGAGTGGGGTTTAGCATGGTGGTATGCTGATAGAAGTTACCCCACTTGATAAAGAGTGAGCCACATGCCAGTAGGTTTGTATGATTCCATCTTGCATTCCTTCTTCTTTTTCGTTTGTTACGTAGCTTCTAAATTTGATGGTTGACAGCATCCTATGGCCGAATATGTTTTAAATTCATATCATTTGGTAAGAATTTAATTTGTGCTTTGCACGCTATTTTAAATTTAGACAAAAATTAAAAGGCATTTACATAACAAAATCTTAAAATTATTAAAAATATAAAAAAGGTGTGAATAATCTATTAAAAATTTAGAGATGATAAGTTAAGAATGACATTTGCCATTCTTCAAGTAAGAATAGACTTGGAGTTATTCTCAAAATACTAACTCTAATTTAACGTGTAAGAGTTAAAAAAAACTCTAAATCTGTTATTAAAAATGTTGGAGAGAAATAGTTGAAATTAATTTAGGGGATAAAAATAAATTTTAATCCAAAAATATTAATAAGTGTGAATTTGAAGTATAAGAATAAATTTGAGAAGACTGAGAAATTTTTAACATAAAATAATTAAAAGAAATTATTTTAGAATTACAGCCATGTGAGATTTAAAACAAAAAGTTAATGTCAAAGAAGTTTAAGACTAATAATAATTTAGAAAGATAAATGTTAAAACAACGGTGAAACAATGTATATAAGAACACATATTTTTCATGCGCGACAACTTTTTTTTTTCTTCTGAAAACAAAAATCATGTGCCACAACTATAAATTACATATTCAAACTCAAACTTGAGACTAATGATTAAATTATTACAACTTAATGTTATATTATTTATACACATGATGATGAAAGAACATAATTTTTAAAGAGGAAGAGATACTACAACTAAAAAAATATAAGATTGAAGACTATATATTTTAATCTTCTCTACCTAGCTTACAGTTTTTTAGCATTTTATTCCTTTTTTTCTATCATATCACACCTAGATTTTTAGAATGAATAATACGTGGTTGCCATATTTGATTTTATTTTTTTGTATGTTTTTTTCTATCATATACATTAATGTCGAGTCTAAAAGTCAATTCTTGTAAATGAAAAACTAAATGTGTGAAACCTTTAGACAAGTCTGCTTCAAAAAAAAAAACCTTCAAATAAGTCCACACAACTTAGTTTAAATTCTTTAGAGCTTTAAATAATTTGATACAAATTACTCAATTACTTCATGTTGAATTAATCTTAATTAATTGCTTGTATTAATTATATACTGTTATTCGATGTTTTGCCATTATTTTGGAAATAAAATTATCATATTAAATAAAAAATTTAATACTTAATATATTAAAAATTTTAAAATATTTTTATTTAAAAATTATTGACAAACATCTTAAAGATAACTATTAATTAATGTTTACCTATTTTAAAATAAGAAAAGTAAGTTTGTATCCTAAAAAGAATATTGTCAAGATCGAAAACCTTGCTTCATGTTCCAAAGCCTCCCATATAGAAAAAATTGTTTTGATTTTTCTTTTATGCCAAAATTGTTTTTGATTTATGGTTGAGTAAATGCAATTTGGCGTGGAGAGAAAGGGAAAGATTTTTCGTTTTATCCATCATGTTCAGAATGTGTGTCAAAATCACCATCCAAACTATGACATGTATCAAGGTTTCCCTTTTATCCTACCCTTTCCCTTCTCTGAAAACATGTACTGCAGCCAACTAAACTGGTAAACAAATGGACGATGCAGGATTGACACTTCCGATTCAAAGTTTCTCTTACACTACCTTGCGACTTGGATTTAATTTTCCGCGGTAGTAACAGCAAGATTTTTTTATTTATTTATAGAAAGTAATAAATTATTTTTTATTCGTATTTATAATAATTGATTATATTATATAAATGGAGTATGAATTGGATTAAATGCCTATTGGACAATTGCCACCAATTGCAACGGCCGAAATTGATAGTTGATAGTTGATACTATCACTTTGGATTGATTTGGCTTTGACGAAAATCATTTTTAATTAAATTTTATTTATTTTTGATCAAATTTTGAATTAGTTAATATTTTTTTCTTCTAATAATTCGGAGAATTAAGATAAAAAAAAAAAAAAAACTTTAACTTGACCTACAAGGACGTTTAACCCGAAAACAACTTGAAACGATCATTTTCATCTTCACATTGAGACATTAATCAGAGTCTTCAATAAATTAGGAAATTTCATAAAGACTCTAGGACTGGTCAAGGTTGAATTCAATTCACCTGAACTGGCTAGGTGTTTGGAAACTTCGTAAATTAATACTAGTATGTACGTCCATGAGAAATTACTCTATTTAATGAATAACCAACAGGGTAGGGATACCTGATAATAAGTGATAACTATATATAAAAGCTTCACATAAATTCAGTTTATGGTCGATGTCTTATGCCGTGTTTGTAGAACACTTATGTTTAACGTAACTTCCGTTCATTTCAGTGAGACAAAAGAGTCACTTTTACGTTTTCCACATTAGAAAGTGTGAATATATGTTTAACGAACTGTAAATAATTAAGAATCCAGACATATACTTAATATCCTTCATAAAATTATACTACTATTAGTACATTACACATTGCATGAGGTTTTATACAAAAGACGTGTCCGGGAGACATGATGCAAAGTACATGTTTGGATAATGAGAAATGTTTCAAAATTTTATTACTTTAAGATTAAAATACTTTTAAATCTTTCAAATTGAAATACAAACATGCAGAGTGAAGAAATAAAGACATATGTAAGCATTTCAGAAGCAATATATGTTTTCAGTAGTTTAAAATAATATCAGATCATGTGGAAAAAAAAAAGTTTATGATAAAGTGATCATCTCATATGTTAAAAGTGTATATGTTCATGCAGTATCCACCGCCCCACTTGTTACAACTTGAGTCCATCCAATCCAAACCTAAGTACGAAAGTGATACGAATTATATATCCTTCAGTTCAGTATTTATACTTGGGACATGCACTATGTCTATATATGCTCCGTACCCTTCACGTCACTCCTTTTATTTTATTTTCTGAACACTTGTACACATGACGAGGTTTTCATTGTTTCCGGCGGATTTGGATTTTCTCCATTTTTTCTATTACTAATTAAGCTTTGGAGATAATAAATGTCACATTTCATAAAATATATATTATATCCATTTTATTCATTATCTTAAAAACTTATAAAATGGAAGAGATAGAGGGGGGGGAAATGAAGAGATCGAATCCATTTCCGTTTCTGACTCAATTTTGCTCTCCGAGTGTTATTATTTATGCTCTCGGAAAGTTCCCAAACTAACAAGAACCATCCATAATGTCCAGCATTCCTTCAAATTACGCGAGGTTGTTACGGGTGAAATTAAACTAAGCGTCTAAGCCTTTCATCTCTACATACCTGGCAATTCAATTACGCATGCATGCTATGTGACTCTATATTTTAATTATATGGAATTTCCAAAGGTTTTACACTACATTTCTAACACAAAATTCCTCTTTCTCTTTGTTTTTTATAATCAACTTTTTATTAAATAAAATTGAAAAAAATTATAATACTTCAATAGTATAATTCAATGCAAATAAATGGTAATTCTTCAATAGTATAATTGATTCAAATCACTTTTTTACATAAAAAATATTGAATTGTGTAAATGTAAATAAATCTTATATTATTACGTTCAGAAATAATAGAAATAATAATAATAATAATGATGATATTCATAAATAATAATAATGATAATAGTAATAATGATAATAGTAATAATAATAATAATATGATAGCTAGAATTGGAATAAGAATATTATTTATGCTATTGCACAAGTGTTTAGTTGTATTTACAACTGAAGGGGTATGTGGACTGTGATACCACTGAATATTGCACAAAGGCACAAAGCACAAGTAATTAGGATTGGAGGGGCATGGAGACATTAGAGACTACAAGCAAGGTAAAGAAAAAGGAAATATATAGATATATTGGTCTGATTTTGCTTTCGAGGAAGTTGATGAAGTTCGAAGCATGCTTTCCATGGGACGAGTATATAAATTGAGTAATGGTCCCTAACGTAAATCATCATTTTATATAACGTCTGAGAATGTACAATATTTGAAGAAAACAAAAACAAAAGCCCCGTTTTTTTTCCTGGTTTATTTCTCAGCTCAGGCCTACAAATGAAATAATTAATTTGTATAAGGAAATGTTTGGTTTTGATTGAAGTATAAATGAATGAAGGCAGTTAATGTCAGAAGGATACGAACGAGGGCCGGCAGCATTAAATATTTAATATATTAAATATCACTTATTTAATATTACTTTTTTTCCTTAATCAATATCGTAAGAGGTTAAAAGCAGTAGTGATATTTTTTTATATAGTTTAATAACTTAAAAAAAGTATTAACTAATTAATTTTATTTACTGGATATATATATCAAATATAATTTTTTTTCATTAAGCATTCTCAACTTTTTTTTTAACAATTCATGTGAATATTTGTTAACATTATTTTAATTTTATTACATATCTTTTTCCTTATAAGGTAAATGTTAATCAATTTCCTTTTTTATAAAAATTATTATATTAGTAAAACAGAAAAACAAATATTTATTTTTTAACAAGTAATTTATTTAATATATGATGTATTAAATACTCCTTAACTAATATTCTTAACATACTTGTTAACAAATTGCTAAAACCCTTCCAGGCAGGTACATTTTTAGGCTCTTATTTGCAATTTTGATAGTATCTGACAATTTATCGTGAAATATGTGACCGTTGAATCTAAAAGGCGATATAAGTATTACTTAGTACATGTATAATTAATGTTCGATCAAATTGGCTATTGATTTGAGGCAGAATAATAATAAAATAAAAAAGTGTTTAAACTTTTTATCTGAAAAAAAAAAAAAAGAGAGACTTCATAGACGTATTTCTATATATGTAACGGTTGACATATTGTTGTCAACCTGGTCAATACTTATAAGTATTTCTATAATTATAGGTCGTGGCAGTAGAATAGTTTAAATCCTATTGTATATAATATAAATATATATTAATATTAATGCAACAATTTTTAATTATTAAGATCTTATATATGTAAACAAAACAGTTGCTTGTACAATAAGCATAATCACATTTCAAAAGCTTTACTTATTCAAAAGATAACTATTTTATTTTAATAATAGTATTGAACCTTTTTGCAAATTAAAAATGTTTTTTTCATCTCACAAACGAAGTCATGTAACTGCCTATCGAAACATAACAATTATTAAAATGGATTTTGTCTCTTCTACTAAAATCTTTTCTATATACATGATAAGAAAATTTAATTTTATCTTTTCTATGAGTTTTCTTTATTACAAAAAGATTGAACTTATGTCAGCACACTTAAAGATTCTAACCATTTATCAATTATGTTGAATCTTGTTGCTAAAAATATATATGAACCCAACATGCTTAAAGTATATGAAAGGATAACATTTATTTATTTTTATTTTATGACTCTTACACTTGTTTATGGGATCATGAAGACGTATTACAGAGAAATAAAACCCAGCCGCATGCAATAGTAGTATATTCTAAACTAGAGCGAGACACGGTCACAGTTGATATCATAGTTATTATTAGTTAATTGCCTCTCTTCCTTTTATACCTAGCTTTTCATGGCCTTGGCAGGGTAATAATATAATCTTATATAAGTATTACTTTAAAAATAAGAGGCATCGTTATTTTAATTCTTTAAATATTTTTATTCTTCAATCATCCTTTAAAAAATAATTTTTTTTATAATAATCTTTCAAAAATTAATTTATAATTATTTTCGTTCAAAATGCAAACTAATTGTCAAATTAACTGATGACAATGCAGTATAGAAGGATAGACTTAATGAAAATTTTATATTTTTGAGAGACTAATTAAAAAATTATAAAAAAAAAATTGTTTGATGACACATTAATATACCAATGTGAACATTTTCGACTAAAGCACTTAATGTCATTTTTTTTATTGACATAATATCAAATTATTTAGTATTATCATTAAAAAATTATCACACACGTAACCCCCAAAAAGAATACTCCATCACTGACAAATTTCACACTATTCAGCTTTGGGTTGAAAAGTCCCTTAGCTCATGCATTCCTCCTTGTAAGAAAACTTTTTTTGTACTTTAGTTTTTTGGGCCTTTATCACAGATATTTGACAAAGATTGCGGAATTGATATTGACACCTCCAAAATTGCTTTTGGCCTCTATTATGAATACACAAATATCAAAATGTCTTTTTGCTCTTTTCCTCCCATATTGGAACTCACCCCACCCTTATAGCAAACCAAAATGGAATCGTGATTCATTGTGTAACAATTTATGCACCAAAATCATATTTCCATTGTGTTTTTTTTTCATTAAAAAAAATCCAACAAAATCTTACTTTCTTAATTGGTCCCCACTTGCATGACAAAACCGTGACTCCTTTGTGCATTTTTTCCACACACCCAATTAGACAAGAGAAACACACTTCCACTAAACTAGTGGAGTGTGAAAAAAGAGTACAACGAAATCATGATTCTATTGTACATTACACAATAGAATCGTGATTTCATTGTACAATATTTTTCACACCCTCACTAGTGCAACAAAAGCGTGTTTTTATTGTGAATTGTGGGAAATTGTATATGTGGAATTTGAGAGTGTTGTTAGGGGCCAAAAATAATGTTGTTGGGTCCAATAACAACCCCCCAAGGACTGAGAACCTGGAAAGATGGTTTTGGGCCTTTAGGTTCTAAAATGGCCTCAAAGAAATCTAATCATTCGGGTTTTACATCCGGTTGGGTTATTCTTCTGATTTATCATTGTTGATACTTAATATATGTTGTACACTGTTATAGCGTTCTTTTTAGCATCCTATGTTGTGCTTATGCAAGTAGCCATGATATCCATTGAAAAACAAAACAAAACATTAAACACAAAAATATCTTCCAGATCGAAAAGTGGTTATGCCTAGATTGTAGATTTGTAATATCAGTATTCACTCTCAAGTGACTTCATCTTCTAGAAAAGAATTCTCATTAAAATGATTGAGGGCAGGTTAATTAAGATTCGGGATGCTTTACCTTCGAAGACAAATTAGCTTAGCTAGAATTTACAAACTACTAAGATTGTCGTCCACTCCCTCCCAAACAGAACAAGCAAAACTCCTACCAACTCAATTTCATAAGAAGTGAGACCCTATCGGATTTGAAGAAAAAATGCGTCTAAATAAATCGATTTTATGAAAAGAGTTTGAGCTAAATTTGGAATTTTGGATAGAGTTAATTTTTCAAACATTCCTAACAATTTTGGTTGATTAGCGGTATTTACTCTCCTACCGAGAAAGTTCAGAACTCTTAAGTGGACACGAAAAGCAGGAGGAAAAATCAACTTTGGTAGGCGACTTGCGGTTGTGGTGAGATACATGGCACTGGGAAAGGCAACCAAATAATACTAGTACTATTCAACACAAACCATATTAACATGATTTGGTTTCCTAAGGAAAAGGATATGTCTACTGACTCAAATCTTATGGCCAATGATTGTTAAATAAAGTAGAATAAATAAAACACCACCATAGAGAAATGACAACTAAAATATTTGCTTGCTCCACCATCCCTACTCCTTATCATAGTTCCTTGTTTAATTACTCTCATATCATAGCAGTTGTTGAATCTAGCTTTTCTAAGCTTTTTTCAAAAATCAAAATTGCACTTTCCAAGCTTTGTTTTGTAGTTTTATTCCTAAAATTTTCCTTCTTTTTCTCCTTACATCAACCCAAGTTAGAGCAGCTTCCTCTGACTCAAACTTGTTCCGAGAATACATCGGAGCTTTGTTCAATGGTGTCAAATTCTCAGATGTACCCATAAACCCAAATGTAAATTTCCACTTCATTTTGTCCTCCCTATTGACTACGACACATCATCAGGTTCACCTTCTCCCACCAACGGAAAATTTAACATCTTTTTGGGACAACCAAAATCTCACCCCTTCCCAAGTTTCATCTATTAAGGCCAAAAAAACCAAATGTTAAGGTGGCCCTTAGTCGCGGAGTAGACACTGTTTCAAGTGTTTTTGCATAATTTGATCCATCTTCAGTTGATTCATGGGTTTCCAACGCGGTTTCTTCACTCACCAACATAATCAAGGAGTATAATTTGGACGGAATCAACGTTGACTAAGAGCATTTCAAGGCAGATCCTGAAACTTTTGCTCAAAGCATTGGAAGTGATACAAACTCTGAAAAGCAACGGGGTCATTACTTTCGCTTGCTCCTTTTGATAATGATGAAGTTCAGAGTCATTACTTTGCCTTATGGAAGAGTTATGGACACATCATAGATTACGTTATTTTTCAGTTTTATGCATATGACAAAGGCACCACCGTGTCTCAGTTTATTGATTACTTCAACAAACAAAGCTCGAATTATAATGGTGGAAAGGTCTTGGTAAGTTTCAATAGGGATGGAAGTCGTGGGTTGACCCCTGATAATGGATTCTTCACTGCATGTAGTATGCTAAAGACTCAGCAAAAACTTTATGGTATCTATGTGTGGTGTGCTGATGACTCCAAGGCAAATGGTTTCAGCTATGAGAAGCAATCACAGGACCTGTTGGCGACTCCCAATTAGGTTTTGAAGTTAGTATACTTCCTATCAATTTTAATATGTTAGTGTGCTTGATGGCTATTGCATTTAAATTTATAACGTTTGTGTGTGTAACGATGTATACATACATGTAGCTTAAGCCTTTTCTTGAATATGTGTAAACAGACGTGTGTTGGTCTTGTGAAAGTTGAAGTTGGAATCACAATTTTACTTTACTCCTTTAATAGTTGCTTTATTTTTTTTGAGAAACCCTTAAATAGTTGATTTAGGAACCACATTTTACTCCACTCTCGCGAATAAACACAACCATAAGCAATTTCTTTTCTCATGTTGAGTCAGATCATCGGACAAAAAAAAAACACCTTACTCTGGGTAATGGGTATTTTCGTTTGGGACGCAACTCCATTTTCTCCTCCAAGTTGCCCATTAAGACTTGAAGAGTACTATTTGACTCTTTCTATGTTACTAGTAGTTTTTATTTTTTTTATTAATACCTCTTTCTTTTTTATCGGTTAAAGAAATGAAATAAATTATGAATGTTGAATTAGATTAATGGTCTAAACTCTACAGAAAGTCCTAAACTCTAAACAATGATTAATTTCTTAAAAAAATTATTCTCAAAACTTACAAAGCAAAACATAAAAAATTTATTCTTCAAATTCTAATTTTACATTCTATGAAATCATTTAATTTTTATCAATTTTTAAATCGTTTTCTAACTTTTAAACCTTTGAAAGTATTTCTTAACCCAAATCAACATGAACGTCAAAATGTTTGAATATAATTGAAGTGGTATAAAAGAACCAATTACATATTTCATAATAGTTATAATTGAATTGGTAAAAAAAAAAGAGTAGTAAATAGTTATCTGACAAAGTTCATTGCTATTTTCTTTTTCTTTTTCGAGTCGTTTTACGCAAAAGACGTTTTATGTCATTTGGCATTTTTCAGGCAAAACTAAACAGTTTCATTGGTCTATCGAAGAGAGGGACATGTGAAGGACGCGTAGAGATTTACTAATTATATAAACGAGTTTGCGTACTGATAGGAGATTGTGTTTCTAATGCGCAATGGCAATTTCCATTCTCTCAAGATTTTGCCACGTCCGGTTATAGCTTCAGAGACGTTTATTTCTACATTTGCAGGCTTCCTCTTAAAATCCTCACATTCTTTGGGCATAGGGTTTGTTCATTACATGCTTGATTTGGGCTCCAATCCAACTTATTTTGATAATTTTAGTATGAATCACTATTATTTAACTATTTTTAGGATGAAAAAGATTAATTCGTTTCATATGTTAAATTAGAAAGACTAAAGGAGAAAACTATTGGATAGAATATTGAAATTAAAAATGTTTTAATTTAATTTAAATCATCCAAACAACAGAATCTGATATTATTATTTTATTCTATTCCTTATTATCAATCCAAGTATAGTTTTAATATTTCCTTGATGGAGTTGCTATTGTAGTGTTCTTTAAACTAAACATTTAATTAATTCGTGTTACAATATTAGTGGATGAAGAGACAATTAATATATGAAGCGTACATATTGTCTCATGCAGCCCCTCCCTTCCGCCGTCTTCATCATCTCTATCTTTCTTTCAAACTTAAACTTCTCTGTTCTTTCTCTTTATGGATTGGTCTGTTGAATCTAAAATGATGACAAAACATATTCTATTAACATTAAGTGGTATAAAAACTTGTTTCATTATATATAAAAAGATAAAAATTAACAAATTAAAAGAACAAGAATGAATAATATATATACCATATTACGTACGATACAATTTATTTGATTTGATTTTTATAAATATATATGGAACTGATTTGATTACCCTGGAAAGGGTCTTACATGAGTAAATAATAATAAACAGAATATATGTGTGTGTATATATATATATATATATGATCGAGTAAGGGAATTAAGATGATAGTAGCATGCAGTAGCAGAGTGGAGTGGCTGCATGACGTGCGATGCACTCAGTCCTTATTAGGAGCATCTGCATAGTAATTATGGTAATGAATGGAAACTCCAGGAGCCTTTCTCTTCTTGAGAATGTCCATGCCACCGAGAAAGAAGACGATCGGCGACAGCGTGGCCCAGTCCTGGTTCTCAGCGCTGTAGCCAGCAAAGAGTTTTCTTCTGGGATAAAGTTTGGTTAGTTCATTGTAGCGCTTCACCAATGTGGTGGGGTCGAACACAGGATTGAGCTCGCTTTGGAACTGGTAATCGACCCAGTCAACGAAGCAGGACACAGCGCTGTACAACAACGGATAGTATTCTTCGTTGAGAGCAAAGGAGGGAGAAATAGAAGCCTCGGTGACCACCCCGTTTTCCTTGAGGTTCGTTATGAGCTGTCCCACGCACTCGATAAAGTCACCGGGGGAGGCATCTATGTGCTCGTAAAGCACGTCGATGCCGTCCACGTGGAGGTTGTAGTCTTCGTTCTTGATGAGGTGCGTGAGGGACTCGGTGGCGTTGGCGATCCAGGTTTTGTTGTTTAAGGGTTTGAAGGGGTGTTGGGTGCCGCGGTTGCCGATGCTGATGAAGACTTTGATGTCCACGTTGGGGTTCTTGTCCTTGAAGAGCGCGATGGATTCGGGGGTCACCTTGGTCAGGTCCCAGGTCGGTTGGAAAACGCCGTTGGTGGGGACGCCCTGGTCGTCGTAGTCGCTGGCGAAGGTCAGGGCGATTTGGTACTCCTTCAGGAATTTCGCGGACACAAACACTTGCGAGAACGAGTCGTCGAACGTGTATTGACGGAAAATCGACAACATTCTGGGAAGAGAGGACTTTATGGAATTGCAATTTGGGTGTTGTGCGACAAATTAACCAGCCCAAGGTGGCCTTATATAGTGAAGTTGTGTGCAGGGCAGCCGAAGGTGTAAGTGTAACATTAGAATGGAGTATCACGTGAGTCTAATATGCGGTGAGTAAAAAATTATGTTTTGTTATTCTATTAAATATTAGTTGCTGGAAAAATGTAAACAGCCCTTGATTTTGTTGAAAATTGTGTATATCTCATTTTTTGTTTAATGAATTTCGTCCATGACTTTGCAATTTCAATAATTTTTAACTGATAAGAAATGTGTGAGAATGTATTGTTAGCAATTAAGTTAATATATTGTACTTGGACAATGAAATTTATACAATTCATTGAAAAATAAAAAGACTCGTAATAAAAAAAGAGAGATTTGATTTGCGAAATTACATAAAGTGACTAAATGTTCAATTAAAAGGCAAGCTTTAATGATATTCAAGGGAAACTTATTGGAACAGCAAGGTGATGTTAGGATAGCGTGTCACCAACTTCCTACTACTATATAGTGGCTAAGTGAAAATAAAATAGTTCCTACTCATTGGCTACTTTTGGATGTGGTCCGGGATTTCCGAAAGCTACTTTCACTTGCTCTTATGAGTAAATGACAATGAAACTGATCTTGGGCTTCTTGGCAAAATATATGTCAAAATCTTCTCTCTGTTTCTATTGGAAGTTTAAATTTATATTGTGAATTTCACGTCTAATTCAGTTAGAAAACTTTGTTTTTTTTTTCACTAACATGATTCAGTTTGAGGGAAAAAATTATATTTAGAATACCTAAAATTATCTGGCAATACTGTTACTTCATGTCAATGCTTATAAAATTAGTTGGAGATGAGGTGAAAAAAATATCTAATATAAAATCATTCAACGAATAAGATCGAGTGAGTCATAAAGTAAAAATGCATTGGACAAAATTTTAAATTTGTAAATATAGAGAGAAAATGAATACGTTCAGAATCAAATACGTGTATTTATGATTGGATTGTATATATGGTTATCCAATATCATATAATCTTATTTTTTAAATATGAGTGAAGAATCTCAATATATTAGTACTTAATTAACTTTTAATTGAGGTTACCCTAAATTAAATAAAAAAATCAATGTCAAACTCAATATCACCCACCCTACACAAGGGATTTAAGTAGTTTCCTTTCACTCAAACCAACACATTTTTCTCCTTATTGCAAAATCAAATTAAGAAGATCAAAACAATAACAACTTTATTCTATAGGAACTGGATAATTGTTTAAGCTAAATTAATAAAAATTAGACCTTCAGACACTATAAATGCATTGATGGAGAACAGAAAGCTTAAACCTGCAACAAAAGTATTGATAGGTAGCGGGAGCGCATCAGCATGGAATAGTAATAAAATAAAAACAGAAGAAGAATGCAAATAATAGTAATAATATTAGCAAATGCTAAATGTCAAAATTTTGAATACATAAAAAAAACAAAGATTTTTTACTATTTATATAAAAATCTTGGGTGGAAAATGATAGTGAAAAATGTATTTATAAACTTGCTAAAATGAGGGATAAGAAAAGTAAAGACCTCAACCAAGTTAGATATATTAATAATAAAAATCAAAAACTTTTGGTGAGATGTGAAGATGTAAGTGAAAGATTGATGAACTACTTTAACAAACTTTTTAATGAGGATGACAATAAAAGCGAGGTGGATTTGGATAACGTTTATGATGATCCGAATAGAAAATTTGTGCGCAAAATTAAGACGCATGAGGTTAAGGAGGCTTTAAAGAGGATGAAAAATAATAAAATTTTGGAACCCGATGTCGTCTCTATTGAAGTGTGGAGAGGCTTGAGATGTGACAATAAAATGGTTGACCAAATTTTTAATAAGATTCTTCAAACAAATAAGATGTTTGATGCTCGGAAGAAAAATATGTTTGTGTCTATTTATAAAAACAAATGAGATATTCATAATTGTTATAACTATAAAGGCATCAAGCTCGTGAGCCATACTATGAAGTTGTGGGAGAAAAATATTGAACATCGACTAAGGAAGGAGACCAATGTTAGCGTAAATCAATTTGGATTTATGCAGGAAGATGTATCATAAAAAAATTATTTTCTTCATACAACAATTAATGAAAAGGTATAAGGAAAAGAATAAAGACTTATATATGGTGTTAATAGATCTTGAGAAAGCATATGATAGGGTTCAAAGAGAAATTTTATGGTGGACTCTTGAGAAGAAAAATGTAGTATTAAACTATGTTAATGCAACGAATGATATGTATGATGGAGTTACTACATGTGTGAAAGCTTGTAATTAAACATCACGGTAGGTGTTCACGAAGGTTCAGCTCTTAGTCCGTATCTCTTGGCCTTAATGATGGATGAACTAACAAAATATATTTAAGAGGAAGTGTCGTGGTGTATGTTTTTTGCAGATGATATCGTGTTTATTGATGAAACCAAAGATGATGTTAATAGAAAATTAAAATTGTGGAGAAACACTTTGGAATATAGAGGATTCACGATAAGCAAGAGTAAGACAGAGTATATAAAGTGTGAGTTTTCGTGAATAAGAGATGGTGATCAAGACACCGTGTATTTACTTGGTTAAGAGGTACTAAAGAAATATGTTTTTAGGTACTTTGGATCAATTTTGCAAAAAGGTGGTGAAATTGACGATGATGTAAATCATAGAATTCAAGTAGGATGGATTAAATGACCTAGTGCATTAGGGTTTTTGTGTGATCGCAAAATTTCCCTTAAGCTAAAAGAAAAATACTATAAAACAACTGTAAGACTGACAATGTTATATGGAATGAAATGTTGGCCAGCACATAGACAACATGAACATAGAATATGAGTAGCAGAAATGAGAATGTTAAGGTGAATGTATGATTATACGAAGATGAACAAGATAAGAAATTAGGATATTTGAATAAATGTATTAGTGGTACCAATATGTGAAAAGATGAGGAGTATATATTGAGGTGGTTTGAGCACACTATGAGACGACCACTGGATACTCCCATAAAAACAATAGTTTGTTATCAAGAGCTCGACATAAAGAGAGGTAGAGGTCGACAAAAACTTAATTAGGGAAAGGTAGTGAAACAAGACTTAATGAAATGAGATATAGATTGACGGACAATATGATTTAAGATGGAGTGGAGAAAAACTATAAATTTGGTGGAAGGTTAAATTCATTAGTAGTTATATGTTCCAATTGTTTCCTTTGCTTTAGTTTTTTCTCTCTTTATTTTCCTTCTCTTCCGTTCACTTTTATTTTATTTTAGTTTATTATTTTTCTCTTTTATCTTATTTTCACCTTTTTATTTTTCTCTTTTTTTTTTAATCTGTCATTGGATTCATCTATCACTAATTCTAATTAATTTAGGTTAAATGTATCATTAATGATGATGTTGATGTGATAAAAAAAAACTAAATTTTTAACAAATTTATATCTAGTTTCATAATTCACCCGCGCGTTCTCATAAAATTCATATAATAAATAATTTTCTTTACACGGAAAATTGATACATTGGCGGCACCCAATCCATGCCCGAAAAAAGATTAACCGCGGGACCGAACCAGCCAACCCAAAACTCACTTTTTCAGTCCACGACTCAAGCCACGTCACCGATCCAAATGAAGTCTCTTCTCCCATCTCTATCGTACATAGCAACCGAATCAACGGTCCAGAACGCACTTGAAAAACCAGCACACGGATCGACACACAGTCCTTGCCTCCTTATAAAACGCATCCGCATCCACATCCAAATCCTATCACAACACTCATTTCCACTCTCCAACACAGGTAAATCGAAAATCATTTCCACCACCACAATTTTGTTTTTTTCATTTGATTTTATTTCCCGTTACTAAAGGTTAGTAATTGTTTGGTTAGTGGCTTTGTGTGTAGATTTTGATTCGATTCAGCGGAGGTCTTAAGCAGCAGCAAGATGTCTGGGCGTGGAAAGGGAGGAAAAGGATTGGGAAAAGGAGGAGCAAAACGACACCGTAAGGTGCTCCGCGACAACATTCAGGGAATCACGAAGCCAGCGATTCGTCGCTTGGCTCGCAGGGGTGGCGTGAAGCGTATCAGCGGTTTGATCTACGAGGAGACTCGCGGTGTTCTCAAGATCTTCTTGGAGAATGTCATCCGTGACGCCGTTACTTACACGGAGCACGCTAGGAGGAAGACAGTTACGGCAATGGACGTCGTTTATGCGCTCAAGAGGCAGGGAAGGACCCTCTACGGATTTGGTGGTTAGGGTTTTTGCTTGATTTTCCTCGCCGGGGAAAAGTCTTGCTTTCAAGAAAGAAAGAAAAAGAGGCACGGATTGAAGTACATTTGGTTATTTTGGTGGTGTTTGTAGGGAATAGAGAAAATTAGAGCGATTATGTTCTTACTTGGTGGTGGAAATTATGTGTTGTAACTACCCCCGTTGAAATGTAGAATTATTTTGGCTTTCTGTTCTGCATTATCCATTTCTTGTTGTTCGAGTCGTATTAAACTAGTTTTAGATTTGGCGAAGACATCTGCTCATTTGTTACTGGCCAAAACCAGTGTTTTTGGGCTTTAAAAAACGTTTCGGAATTTAATTTATATTTTCTATTTATGTTAGTTATATTTTGCTTTCCGCCCCCCAAAATATTTCTTCCCGTTCTTCCTTGTGAAAAGTGAAAACTATATCAAACATCATTGAAGCATTGAGCATTCACATTATTGCTGGTTTTGAAGGAGATTCAGCTACATGAGGAGTTCTAAAGTGTAGGAGAGGGATGCATGCCAAATTGTTTTGTGGGTAATAATGTTTGTATTCCTTTCCCTTTTTTTGCATCTTTTCATGTATGTATTTTGGAAACTTTTTTTTTTTTAAATTTGTGGAAATTTGTAGAGAAAAACTTTAAAAAAAAAAACAAGTGCAAAATGAAGGAAAAAATAGTATTGCAAATAGAATTACTCATCATTGTTTATTATCATTCATGTGCAGAAAATGGCCCAATTTAATGCAATGGACTGCCGATCTTGGGCCTTTTTTTCCTTCACCTTTTGTAGCCTATTTATCTGTGCAGATATGAGCTGTAGACAATCTAGCCTATTGCAAGTGAAGTTAAGTTAATTTTGGCCCAGTTGGATTTGGTGGTGTGTTTGCAACTTCTAAATTGTGGAGTAAGCATCTGCCTTACAAATCCAAAGTGGGGCACAAATATGGAAGCATGACGTATGTTCTAAGATGAAAATTATAGTAATCTAATATCCCTTTAGTGGTTATTTGACCTTCATATATTATTTTCAGATTAAATTTTGCCTTAAATTTATTCTTTGCAAATTCACATAACTGTTCTCATGATTGCAAAATTTGATTTGTAAAGAATCAAATTGATAATGAAAATTTCGAAGAGAACATTAAAAGCTTACACGAAATCAGAAAACGATTATGAACGCCTTGAACAAGCAATATCATATTTTAATGCGTTAGGATATAAGCTATATACAGAATAGGACCACTCATAATATTAAAAGATCATTTCAAGTGACAGATTCACAAGGAATATCATATCCCGTTGGATAATTAAAAAACTGATTCTGTCACATCCCCACGCACTTATACAAAACTATTGCACTATATTGTTTCTTCGGACTGAATTTTATAATAAGCTTCAAGTTAGTGTTATGCTATGCTGTGGAATTAATCTTTTCCAAAACGCATGAAACCCATGGCCTCCGTTTACATATCAGATTGTGCGAAGGACACACATCTTCCCCTTAGGCCAACCTTCGTAAACCTCAACAAGTGGCCAGAATCCGAGGTAGAGTTTGTGAAGACGGTGAATTCTAACAACCTTTTTGGTTCTCATGCGCACCCAAAGGGAGTTGATAGCTTCTCGTGTAGGCAAATGTACTTGAGGAGTTACAAATTCTCAAGGGAGGAGAAAGTGGGGGTCACTGAGAAGACCCTCAAGTGTTTCAATAAACTGAAGGAGAAGGTTGATTGTGTCAGAAATAAATTAAATTTGAAGAACAAGTATAAGGTTCTCGTAAGAGCCAAGGAAGTCACTTATGTTGCATTCTCAATCTTTCAGAGCTTTCTACCCTGCTCTGCCAAGGTTGATGTGCTTCATGATTTCTAATCCAATCTCACATGGTTTTTACTTTTTAATTTTTATGTTCTGCTGCTTTATACTGTACTATGTACTATGAAGTATGTTTTTTTTTTTTCTCCCTCCTTTTTCTTTTTCTGAAAGAAAAAACACAGGAGGGAATGTTAAAGGTTGAATATATGGTTTACGAAAATTTCGAGCAGAATTACAGCAATGTTTTGTCAATTGCTTTCAGCGGCAGATTATTACAATAGTTATCACCTGTAATTATGCGTGTGAGCTTGAATAAAATTTACTGAGCTTTCGTACGTGTGTGTCTATGAATTATTATTATTGTAGGTGGAAGATATGTAAATGTATCTGGTTGACTCGTAAACCTTTCATATTTGTTTTCAATTATTATAGATAAAAAAACCTATAACTTATACAATCAAATCAAGGATGAACTTCTAACTATTGATTGATTTTATTATTATCATTTTATTGGAAGAGTTGACATCTCATATCTCAACTAAAAAATTATATATGTTATAATTTGTTTTGAATGATATAATGTTTTGAAAGTTAAAATAAAATGTCATAATAGTTTATAATAATTTAGGATAAAATTATTCAGAAGAAGAAAAACGACATCAAATAAGATTATTTTCTTTATAATAGTTATAAATTATTTTATTCCAATAGAATTGAAATATAAAAAATGTCATTTACGCTATTTTGGATCCTCTTATGTTAAAACTTTTTTGTACAAGGCGAATTTTATTTCTTTATAACCGGTAAAATTTTGTACAATATTTAAAAACAGTTAGAATTTTATCTGTATGAGAATTATTTTAAAATATATTATCACTTTTAAACAATATTTATACAATATATTTTGTGAATCAATTTTTTTACAATGAACTCAAAAGAATGGATATAATTTTTATCCTTATCAAATGCTCAACATTAATTTTTTTAATTCACTATTTAAATTAGCGTCTTAGATTTGTGTGGTTAATTAGGTAAAACATTTTAAGTTCTGAAGTTGTACTGTTGTAGAGTATCTAGTTAATGGCATAAATTTCAACAATAACAAGTATTTATCTCTCATAGAGATAAAAATTATATAAAAAATATTAATAATATAAATAATTAGAAGAAGTAATATCTCTTATACAAAGATAAAAAAAAATTAAGATTTAAAGTTAAATTATTTAGATCACATAGTAATAATAAATAGTTGACTGAAAGGACATTAATATTAAGTTATAAGATTGAATATTAGCAATAAATATTTTTATGTATATATGATATATTTACATTTAAAATAAAAAAAATTATATTTTAATATTTAAGCATTTAAATAAAAAAATTATATAACCAATTTACGTTAAAATGAATAGAATTTTAATTATTAATAATTTAAATTTTAAGATTAAGATTAAGATTATTTAAAAAAAAAATTAAAGCATGTCATTATTTTATGAATATAACTTGATTAAAATAATATAATTTTAATTATTAATAATTTACATTTTAAGATTAAGATTAAGATTTTTTTAAAAAAAATATTAAAGCGTGTCATTATTTTATGAATATAAATTGATTATTTGTACTACTTCCCTGCCTCTGTCTGGGATTGAGACTGGGATGGAAAGGATAATTCAAATTTTAAGATTAAGATTAATGCATGTGTAGTGATTATCTTTAGTTAATAATAAAATAACTCTTCATTTAAAAAAATGATAAACAAAAATAAAATAAAAAACAGGATCACAAAATTATCTCATATTCTAGGTATCAATCGTAATTATATTTGTTTATTTAATGTTGGGTCTATTTTTTAAAAATATTTAATGTATTACTTTTTATTATAATTTTATGAATTTTTATTTCCAGATATAATTTTTAATTAATTTAAACAAATAAAAGATTTTAAAAATAGAAATTATTTAATAAGTTTTTTTTTTAAAAAATGGTGGTATTGAGATTATAATTTATTATTTCATGTATATTACTACTTTAACTTCTTGCGACTAGATCAATCATAATCGGTTAGGCAAGGAAGCTTTCAATAAAATTAACAAAAAAAAGTAATTTATTTTTATTTGTAAAAGAAAATTCTTTTAAAAAAATAAATGTATCGTTAAACATTTCATTTTAATCTCCTAAAAAAACATGTCATTTAAAAATATATCAATGATAATTTGTTATTCACTATGACCGCAATTAATATTCTTTTTTACGAGGACCCAATTAATTAAAAATCTCAAAAAGAGACAAATAAAAAATTTAAATTCACATTATTTCATATTACTAATATTTTAGTTTAGATAAGAGATGTACTACACATACAATAATTTATATATTATTTTTGTATTTATCTCATTCGATCACTATGACATATAATAAATGATGAGTATAATAGATATAAACACAAAAAATATTTTTGCTTAATTTATTATATGAATTGTTATATAAATAATATTTTTGAGTAAAAAATGATAAATTCAAGTATTAATCACACAACACCAAAAGCCAAAAATCATTCAATTGGATTCTAAGAAATTACATTGCAATCGGAATATCTTCTCTCTACAATACCAAAAGCAAATTCTGATTACTTTTTTTAGGTAAAATTGCACATCATTGTCTGTAAAGAATTGTGTGCAAGTTATATACTTACAAAATAACATATTGCATCATGCTAAAGCTCTCTCACAATAGTGGTTTTATTTGCTTCATTGTTATTTATTTTAGTTAGTTTATATTTTATTTTAAAACTTATTTTCTAAAATTAAATAAAAATAATTGACAAACAAATTTACTTTATTTATTCACAATATTTGTACCTATAAGTTGTTGGTCTAGATGGAACTATGCTTAATCTTCCTAAATAAGATTGTTTTTGAACTTTGTAAATGAAAAATATGATTTAAAGTAAAAAAAATTATTAAAGTTGGTTAGTTAATTTTTTCTGTCTATTTTATCCCTTATTATTATTTTATTTATAATTATTATTTTTACTACATTTCTGTTTTACTTTTATCCATTCACAAACTTGAAAAACTCTTACCATTTATTTGTTAGTTATTACTATTTGTTCCTATCATTATCTCCTGTCTCTTTCTTGATATGTTTGCAAATAAGAGTATAATTTAAAAATAATAATTAATAATATGCTAAACTTTTAGAACGGGGAGCAAAAGTTTTGTTTATAAATGGCAGATAATAAAACAAAAAATAGTGTATATCGGTTTTGCTAATTATTACTATTACTTACATTCCAAAGCATGTTATATATATATATGTATATCCCCTTGTTGTACATGGACAACCAATATCTGGGTGCTCAATTAATTATCTATCTGCAAAATTTTGTTTAAGTAATTAATAAAATGGCAAGTTCGCAAGAGAAACGAGTAATGGTGTTAGCCATGGATGCACATGAGCATATCAACAATGCCATGGAGTGGAGCCTAAACGATTTCTTCACCCCTTTTGGTGCAAATGCTCCTCTCAATCTTGTTTTTGTCAATGCAAAACCCACCACTTCTTCCTTTCTTTTTCTTTAACCATTAAGCAACCTTCAACTGATGATAAATTGTTCTTTGTTAGGGAATAGGGAGACACAATTGTGTATACAAAGGTAAGGTACTAATTAAATTTGTTGATGAAATAACAGGGGCCCTAGGATCTGAAATTTTTCCTGCAGTAGAGGTGCAGCTGAAAGCGAATGCTGATCAAATAGCAGAAAAGGCAAAGTAATTTTGTGCCAGTAAATCGGTAGTTCTCTTATATTATGTAATTATGTGGTGTGGTGACTTAAGAAGTTTAAGATCGATCATACCCTTTTTAATTTGTTGTTTTTAAATTTTGGTTTACACTGAGTTGCAGGTTCTTGAGGTTAGTGGAAGTGGTCGAAGGTGATGCTAGGAACGTGTTGTGTGATGCTGTAGACAGACACAGTGCATCTGTATTGGTTTTGGGTAGCCACGGCTACGGAGCTATCAAAATGTACCCTATCAATTAACTATACATTAATTTATCATATAATACTAATAGTAAGAAGCTCTTTATTTAATTTTGGATAAATTTCAGTTTATATATTTCCATTGAATCTTGTTTTTAATCTTCAAATTTTTATATTGTACATTTTAGTTTCTAAACTTTATAAAAAATATGTTTTTAGTCTTTTCTTATAATCTAAAGTTTAAAATGTGTAAAAATTAGGGAGTAAATCTAGACCTTAAAAATATTTTTTTTACGTTCATTGACTAAATTGTATTATATGAAAGTTTAAACACTAAAAATAAAATTTAACAAAAATATAAAGATTAAAAACATATTTTATCTATTTATTTAATTAATATATTTTGCCATACAGTAAATATTAGAGAGAAATATATACCATTTTTTATTTTTAATAAAAAAATATTTTTCTTTTAGTTTTATCCAATTAATTTTGAACCATTTATTAATTAACATAAGCCATGGTTATTCATATATTGTGCTCGTAACGCTCATTGTTCGCTGATGATTGTGAAGAGGCCCAAGTTCAAATATTAAGCTGCTCCCTGCCTTCCTACTGTACTTGATAATTATCCCTATTATAAATTATAAATGCATATAAAGTTTATATCTGAATTTCATAATTCGTATCCTATGCTTTCAGATGAACTTTTGACAAAATTTAATATATTTTGTATGATTACTTACGAACAATAAGTTAATATTACTTTAATATATTGTGAATAATTTGTTATTTATATGACACGACATTGATGCATACAAGTAAATTTTAAATTATACCTAAGACTTGCCATTCAAAATTAACATGATAAACACAATTTTTAAAATAAAGTAAGGTTTTAATCGATATTTTATAAATTATCTTTATCAATGTAGATGCAACAAATTACAACCACGTTGTTTATCTATTCACTGTCATATTTCAATTGTATCAATAACTTAATATAAGAAAATGTAAAAATAAAAAGAGGATGCATAATTTAAAAATACAAGGTAAAAAGTATTAACAAACAATTGATAAATATTCGATAAATAGTAAAATAATAATTACTTTGAACTATCAGTATTTCTTAATTCAAACGCTACTATTTTCAAATTAAATATGAATTGGATCCTGTATGAGGTCATTTATTTATAATTAAACTTATACTTTTATCAAATACTTCAAAATTTCATGAATTTATCCAATCTCACATTGTTTACTATGTGCCAACCTTGCTG
>CM023955.1:3710523-3749610 GCA_013407115.1 Glycine latifolia | reverse complement strand
CCCCCAAACAAATGAAAAGAAGTGCATTTTTCATGATAGGGATGGACACCAGCTCTGGAGAGAAGATGCCAACAAAATAGAGCCAACAGAACATCATTTATATTTTGGTTTTGATCATGGGTTTGTGCGTTCTATACTTTTGTTGGTTCTTCTAATGGTAAAACCGGTCATAATACTCATCGTGACAATTACTTGTCTGCCATTTGCAACTTAAGAAATTTCTAGGTTACACTATTACATAAATCACATGTTCCTTGATGAGTTCTTTTACTTCATCAAAAATTACCAGGCTTCTTTTGCAATCTGATGAACTTATAAACAGAATTAGGAATAAATCATACTAGTCAGGAAAAAAAAAAGGAATAAATCATACTAGTGAACTCAGTGTTACAATTTTATTTCAAAACTACAAAATATTAAGTTGACGGGTCATTTAATCTTTATATACTTCTCATTTTATCATTCATTTTTTGTGTGACAATTTTTTTAGAGATTGTGAGACATTTTTTAAAATCCTTATAAAAAATGTCATCTTATTTTTATTACTTTTTAAAATCTTATATAAAAAATGATGATAACAACATTTTAGATTTGTTTGAATTGTGATTTTTTTATAAATAATTATAAAAAGATGTTTTTTTTCTATTTTTTTAAATTATATTATAAATGGAAAAAAATAACAAAAACATTTAAAATAATTATGATTTTAGAAAAATTTTTAAAATCTTTTCACAATCAAACAAAATTTTAGTTAAAAAGAAAAAACTTTATAAAACAGACAGTAGATTTAAAAAAAACACGATCAGACGATGCAAAAAATTTTGTAGTAAACGATGTTTTCAAAAGTCTAAAAGCAAACTAGGTAAGTTAAAGTAGTAAGGATCAAACACGGGAAGTTATGTTGGTTTGACTCTACCACTTAGATTATATTCAATTCTTGACAAACCACAAAATTTCACCAACTTCACAAGTTACAAGTATTATGTCATACCACTTCTAGTTTTACAAATCAAACTCTATCCCAAGTTTGATCGACACCTAGTATTTTTTGTATATAAACAAATCATTGTTGGCTCTAAACAAATTAGAAGACATCTGTTAATTATGTTTGCACAATGGCTAAATTTATAATCATCTTAGACGGATTTACAATCAGCACTTAAGCTTTTTTCTCCATATGTTTTAAGGTATATTGAGAGTTTTTTCTAACTTTACAAGAATACACAAAATGTTTTTCTACAAAAAGAATAATGAATGTTTTCACGCAAGAGTTATTTTTTATCTTCAAAGCTTTGGTATATATATAGGACTCATCTTAAGTGTTTGTTCTCTCACAATGAGTAATGGTAAAATTCTTCACTTGTTCTTCATGAATGTGAACATTGGAGTATTTATTGCTTGCATTGAATGCACGTCCCTTTTTCACTCTTTCCCGCTTGCCTAAAATCCAGTCCTACAATACCCTCCTGTCTGGTCACAAAAAGTATAAAAGATACAAATCCAAAACACCTAACCCAACTCTATATGGCAATTTATTCAGAGAACTTTGCCACACTTGTTGATTCAGGTCTTTCTCCAGCTAATAAGGTACACCTGAGCGGTTACAGTTGCACAATTTACACTGGCTTTTCAAGACAGTTCAATTCGAACCAGAGAAGCCATAGTTTTTAACAAGAAGATTCTCTTATTACCAATTAAGCAAACATATGTTTCATTAACTCAATCTTTCTTTATAAATCTATGATATGAAGAGCCTAATCTTCTGAGTCGTCGCAGGGAGCTAGTGATCAGAAGACAAACAACAAAAATTATAACAGAAGATATTGTCACACAGAATTTATAAGATAGGATATCCAAAACCATCTATCCACCCTCACAGATCATCAAGGCTTGAACCTGCAAATTGTGTAAAAGAAGCACTTGCATCCTAGTTGAAATTATTGTTCTGTGGAGAGTTCACCAATCATATTGGTGTTGTTTTCTTCAGGATACCTTGAACCACAACCTCTTAAAGTTGGAGAGCATATTCCAAATTCCACAAGACATCTCCCATAAAAGGCCTGTCCACACCATAGTCAGTCAAGCATTTCTAAGCAGTTTCTCCAAACTTCCTTAGAGAATTTGGTCTTATTTTGCCTGCAAGTGTTTGATCTATGATTTGCTCCAACTGTCCTTTCTTCTGCCATTTCATCGCCTATTCCGCCAAGTTTGCCATTTCTCTAGGAAGTGTTGGATCTACGACAACCCTTGCACAAAGAACTTCAAACAAAACTACCCCAAATGAATACACATTTGACTTTTCTGTTAGTTGTTGCCTCCTGACATACTCCAGATCAAGGTACCCAAACTACCTTTGACGGTGGTGCTAACATGTGTCTGGTCGATTTCAGGCCGTGTCTTTGATAATCCAAAATCAGCAACTTTAGCCATCAGGTTCTCATCAAGTAGGATATTTGCAGACTTCACATCGCGGTGAATAACTGCTTTAGCATTAGCCCGTGTGAAGGTAATGAAGCCCTCTAGTGGCTCCAATGCATATCTCAAGCCTCTCCTTCCAGCTTAAGCTTGGAAGACCTGAACCATATAAATGACCCTTGAGAGTTCCCTTCTCCATATATTCATATATCAAGATCATTTCATTCCTTTCATTGCAATAACCAATCAAAGACACCAGATGGCGATGAGGGAATTGGGAAAGCATTTCAATTTCAGTTCGGAATTCCGCAAATCCCTGCTGCGACCGTGGATTCCCCCTCTTGACTGCTACTTTTGTGCCATCACTTAACTCTCCCTTGTACACTATACCAAAACCACCAATGCCAATAACCCAACTCTCATCAAAATTATTTGTAGCCTCCTAAACCGCCACAAAAGGGACACAATACTAAAAGTTTGAAGCAACACTCAGTGTTGTGCTATTAGAATATTTACTTCCCATGGTATGAGAAGTAGTTCCATCATTGATGGATAAAGGAACCCATGTCTTTGACTGCCTTCGTGCCAACCTTCTTTTCCTACCCCAACTACCCCAACACTCACACCCACATTCATGCCAGTTTTCTTAGAAATTGAGCCAAAAGTAATAGCCACAGCTCCTAGGATAAGACTACCCATAGAATTGTTCATTTTCATGATCTCCAGCCCATTCAAAGTGGCATTAGGGTACTCCTTATTTACCTCAAAAGGGCCAATACTTATGCAAACTGTTTTGCTGACAGCCTCGGCGGTAACTAGATCCCTGTAGTATGGAACACCCAAAGCATTCCGAGTGTTTCTTAGCAATAAAGTATTGCCATTTTTGTTGGAATTAAAGCTTGAAATGGAACATTCATTGCTTAATTGTCATCCCAAGAAATAGAAGAATGGAATCAACGTATGATTTCTTATTAATTGATTGTGTAAATACTTTTGCACTAACATTGTGCCTATTAAACTCATTATATTTTATCCTAATAAAGAAATATAACATGCACGTTGACAAGCATGCAAAGCTGGAAATTATTCTAGAATAAATAGATATTACAAAGAATTATCTCACATCTAAGCAATATAACAATGATAATCCCCCAAAAAAATTACTTTAGCTTAGTTCTACTCTTGCTTGTTTTACCTTTTTTCTTAAAGGGCATTGGATTCAGCAACCGCTTGAAGGGGAATAAAGGTAGTCCCCGAGGCATCCTTCGCTTCACTCTCAATCCACCTGGAGATAATGTAAATATACTTCATTATACTTGCATTACAAAACATAAAATGCTAACATGCAAGTGAATAATATGCACATACAGGGAAATCTATAGGGAATAACACAATTAGGAAATAAAATGATTAATACTAGTCAAACTACATGTTCTGGGAATGAAAGAGCAAAAAATAACAGATTTCAGTAACCAAATAAAGATATTAGTCAATGAGTGGAGTACCTGAGACAGAATGAACTGAGGCAAATTGATCAGAATCAGTGCTCACTTCACTAAGCTTTTTATCTTTCATTATAACATCTGGCAGTAAATGTTTTGCAGCACTGGAATCATCTTCCGTTTTCATCTCATCATAGGGTGTTCGCAGTTGCTTCTCATCAAGTTCACGTGCATCAATTTCCCGTTTGTCAAATTGTTTGTCCTCCATCAAAGTATCAGAAATTGATGTGTTTAACTCCAAGTCTGTTTGCTCTGCAATTTTTAAATGTTCATTTGGCAAAGCTTCAACTTTGCCATTTTGTTTATTTAAAGTAACATCAGAACGCTTCTCATTATTATGTTTATCATGAACCGAGGTAGGAAAAACAATATCAAAGATTTCTGCTTTATGATCAATAATATGTGCATCATCTAGTTTGGCATCTTCTGAAGATCTGAATAGTTTCTCGTTTTCATATGGTTTTTTAGTATCCAACACATTGCTTGAGATGCACAAGTCTGATTGTGAATCAAGTGCTTTTGCTTCAAACAGGATGAAATTGACATCTGAATCAATAGATTTCTTGAATTCTAGCTTTGTGGCATTTGTCAACATGTCTATCTCCGTAGAATTGAAAGCTTCAGTAGTTCCACTATACATATTTTTCTCCAAAAAGTCATAACTTTGTTTCAATGATTGAGAGCTTTCATCTTGCTCAGGACAAACATCAAGCCTATCAGGCTGTACAAGTTAAGTTGTTAGGTACAGGTGTTGACTGATTTATTTTTTTGGCAACAGGCAGGACGTTTACCTCTTTGTCGGGGAAGGCAGGTAAAGCACTATTTGCAGGGAAGAAACCCTTGATTTGAAAACCATGAGATGGAAGGCTGTCGACCACTGAAGCAAAGTCAATGGCTTTTGCAGGTTTTGATGCTTTACAGGAGACTAGAGAAGATTTTTGCATGCCATCCAACAGGATATCATCTTCACCACTGGAGATAGGGTCCCACTTTAGTAACTCTTGATACCGGTCTTCCTTATTAGAATGAGATGCTGCATCTGATGATAAAACGTCTACTCTTATTGCCTCTTTGTAAAATCGCTTTTTCCTTACAGAATTAGATAAAAGAATCCTACAAACCATTCAGAATGATATTCAAGACATCTAAACATTGCCCGCCTGTAAAACCAAATGCAATAAAGGATTTTAGCAATAATCAATACCTACAGTTTTTAGAAATAGCCGCATTAGCTCGCTCCTTGGAAAGCCCAAACAATGACAACAAGTTTGCAACATCACAAGGTCCTCTGAGCTCATTCACCGTAGGAGCAGCACTTGAAAATACGATGTTTTGTCCCCGAGTCCAATCCATCAACAACTACATGCTTAACCACTGTGTAAGTTTGTACATGTCTTAATATTGTAATCATGTAAAGGTTGTAAAAATCATAGATAGTACCTATAAGATGGAGTAATGAGAATAGTAAGATAAGGCAATGTGAATCAAAACAAAAATTTTGTGCAAAGTCTTGTAATTTCAGGTTTTTTTATATATATTATATAACTAAACTTGACTAAAGAAACTAATTAGTTCCTTCCAGTTCCCAAGGAATCTCTTTACCTACCATGTCCCCACTGACTTTTAGCTTAACAAAATCAACTAAAGTTATTAAGTATATGCTGATTCAAATTATTCAATCACGTCCAGGACCTAAGACAAGCTTATATAGATCTAGACATGCCTGTGCTTAAAGCTGTTAATCAGCCTATTTTGAGTACCCGCTTATAAATACAGAAGGTGAATCCCACTCATATCTCCTTCAAAAACAAGAACTCTGTGAGGTACATATATTTAATTCAAAACATAAAACCTTTCTTAATTTGTATTATCATCCCTCAAAACTACAACAACCTGTTGCTGCAAAACACATCACCACCTTACCTTAATGAAAATGAAAACCATCTAAACAAATACTCATGTTACAATTGTGTGCTTGTCGGGTTCAAGGAGTTTAATGGCCCAATTGAAGCAACAGGGCATTGGGGTGGTACAACTCAATCATGGGCCTAATACTCTGCAAGCATATACTATAAGGGGTAGGAATAGAAATGTTAAAAACAAGGATGGTGAGATGTCACACTCAAATTAGCTACAGAAGAAAGGGATCTGTCATAAGTTGAGCAAAGGTGCTTTGCAATCTCTAAACTAAGGAGCTAAGGGTTGGGTTTGGTAAATAATACTCCTCAGTCCCTAACAGTTGGAACTTGACATTTTTATTTCTTCAACAGTTTTACAATGTGAGCCTACCATATGATATACCCCTATTGCAGTGTGCATAGATGGGTGAATCTAGCAAAAAACAAGATGTCAAACCTCTAGTTCAAATCCTTTAATTTAAATAACATCAGCATGCTTGAGCGTGAAGTAACTCTACTAAACAGACACCATGAAATTTATTAAAAAGCCATAATACATAGCTTGGAAACAATACTAAAAACTTCAATTACGAGAAAGAAAGGAAACAATCAAGCACCAAAAATCATCTACTCTTGCAGCGAATTCAATAAAGTAAGCAGCAATCACCTTGGCACTGGAAATTAACTGTCTCCTTATTTGAATATCTGCAAATAAACCAGAGTAGGTGACTTCAAAACAAACTCCACGCTGCATATCAATAAGCCACGTGTTAATTTTTCACATTCTTTTTTCAGGTTTAGGAAATTAAAAGGCGGAGTAAAAAAAAAAAAAAAAAACCTTAGTAGCAGCTTTAACCATAGATTGCTTCAATCTAAAGGGCAACTTAGCTGAGAAATCAATAGAGATAATATCCACCTGCAATTATTTTCAACATAATTAGTGCTAAAAGAAAACACTTCCAGTAATCGACGGCGTCGATGAGATTTAACGAACCTCCATTCTCTCGCATGCAAGATCGAACGCGATCTGATTCAAGGGCTTAACAGCGACCAAATCGTAGGTCTTCAAAATAGGGTTACCCGAATTGAGGGCCTGGGCCTGGGAAGCGCCATCGACGCAGACGGTGAGGCGGGTGTACTGGCGGAAGGGGGTGAGGAGTGGGATACGGAGGAGGTGGCGGTGGAGGTTGGCGGAGAGGGAGAGAGAGGGGAGGACGTTGAGGAGAGAGGAGAGGGTGAGCGGACAGATGGAGCAACGGTGGTGGTCGGACATGACGCCCTTGATCGTGCGGTTGTAAGCGATTCCGGTGTAGCCCAACTCCATGGCCTTCACTGCCAGCCTCGTACGGTTGCCTTGTTCGGTGGCCTTGTTGGCGGGGGAAGGTTCGGGGTAGGGGATGTTAAGGTCGAAGTAACCCATGGTTGTTGTTGTTGTCGGCGACGCTTGCACGGGGAATAGGAAACTACCAAGGGTTTTGGAACCACACCAACACTCCTTGTCAAGTTGGTGAATACTGGATGAAGCAGAAAATATGAGAAGGTTTAAACAAAATTCATAATTTTAGGGTTTAACGTTTCAATAATTTTTTTCATCACTATAGGCTTTTTCTTTTGTTACAATAATCACTATAGTCTATAATATAGGAACTTTTTATTTTGATTAAAAAACAATTTTTTATTTTATTTTTAATAAATACTCATTTTTATTCTTGAATTTATTGGACATTAATATTAGGTCCTTTAATGATAGAAAATTAAAATTTTATTATTGAATTTTCCAAAAGTACAATAAATTAAATCTATTATTAGTTTTTCTAATTAACTCAAACATATGCATATACTTGATAGTTTATCAAATCACATCCAAATAATTATTACATATCAAAAATTAATTTTTTTATTTGATATCTGAATTTAACAATTTATCATCATTTTAATCCCTTAATTTAATCATTTACTAATATTGTGTTTCTTGAATTTAACATGTATTAGTCATTTTAGTCCCTAAAAATACTTTTAAATCTTTAATTAACTCTCATGCCTAAATGAATCCAAAAACTTATAAAGGGGCTAAAAAAATCTCTAATTGTTTAAATGCCTAGTTTTTAATAAGTAATATTTTTGAAAAATATTTATTATTTATACACAAAATTGAAACTATTTTTTATTTTAAATTATAATAATTTTAATCATTATCATAAAAGCAACAAATAAACAATTAGAACTATGTTTGACAAAACATGTTAATTAGTTTTTAATTTTTGATTAGCTAAAAAAATTATTAAATTAGTTTATAAGCAAGTTTTTTTAACCGTGAACTCATAGTTACAAATTTATTTCAAAATTATAAAATTTTAAGTTCACAAATCATTTTATCTTTATATACTCCTCATTATCATTCATTTTTTCTGAGACAATTTTTTTAGAGACTGTGTGAGACATTTTAAAAAAATCTTATAAACAATGTATCTTATTTTTATATTAATTTTTTAAAATTTATACATAAAATGGTGAAAACAACATTTTAGATTTGTTTGAATTGTGATTTTTTTTATGAATAATGATAAAAGTGATATTTTATTTTTTATTTAAAAATTATATTATAAATTTAAAAAAAAGATAAAAAAATATTTTTTTTAAACTTTTGGTATAAACATTTAAAATAAAAATATCGTAAAATTTTTAAATTATTTGTAAAAAATAAAATAAAAACAAAATATTTTCTAAGATTAACCAAGTCTTTATAGGTTTCAGTACTCATAAAAATTTAAAAATAAAGAACAAAATAAGATTAAAATACTTTTTCTGTGTTAGTAAAATAAAAAATGAAAACATAAGCCTATTTAGTTTGAAAAAGTAAATCTTTTGTTTTCGCTAATAATTATGAAGTGAAAGTATTTTTATTTTATTTTCATGAGAGTCTTTCTATTATTTTGATTGATTCCTATATAAATATTTAAGAATATAAAGCAAAGTAAAAATGAGGTGACGGATAAAAAAAGAGGTGATATTTTTATAATTATTAATAAAATAAAAACTAAATATTTTCTCAGATATTTGAAAACTGAAATAAGGTATCCGCAAACTCAAAGGATTGGGGTGGTTAGACATATGGCTCGGGATTGGTTGTGGTAACAATATGTTCTTTTGGTGTTGGGCATAGCAATATTAAGGAGGGGAACAAGAACAAGCTTTATTATTATGCAGACTACTGCTTTTTCCTATAGTGTCATTAAGTTACTCCCTATGTATCATCTTGTTGCATCAGACTTGGCATCCCTTGTGCCAATGTAAAAAGATTCTAACCGCACTTGTATTAATAGCAAATACATAAGAAAAATTGGAGGAAATAAATGACTGAAAATATGATAAACCATGTAGCTTGTATTAACAACAAACAAATGACTGAGAATATAACAAACCATGCTTGGCAATTGCCTAAAATCCACTCCTACAATACCCTCTCGGGTCACAAAAAGTATAAAAGATACAAATCCAAAACATCTAACCCAACTCTATATGGCAGTTTAATTGGAGAACTTTGCCACACTTGCTGATTCAGCTCTTTCTCCAGCTGATAAGGTACACCTGAGCGGTTGCAGTTGCACAACTTACACTGGCTTTTCAAGACAGTTCAATTCGAACCCGCAAAACCAGAGTTTTAACAAGTAGATTCTCTGATAACCAAATAAGCAAACATATATGTTTCATTAACTCAATCTTTCTTTACAAATCTATGATATGAAGAGCCTAATCTTCCGAGTCGTGGCAGAGAGCTAGTGATCAGAAGACAAACAAAAGAAATTATAACAGAAGAGTACTGTCACACAGAATTTATAAGATAGGATGTCCAGAACCATCTATCTACCCTCAGACTTCACCAACTGTGAGAACACCCTACTCATAGAAACACCAGACAGATCATCGAGGCTTGAGCCAGCAAATTGTGTAACAGAAGCACTTGCATCCTGGTTGAAATTATTGACCTGTGGAGAGAGTTCGCCAATCATATTGGTGCTGTTTTCTTCAGGATCACCTTGAACCACGGCCTCTTGAAGTTGGAGAGCATACTCCAAATTCCACAAGACATCTCCCATAGAAGGCCTGTCCACACCATAGTCAGCCAAGCATTTCTCAGCAGTTTCTCCAAACTTCCTTAGAGAATCTGGTCTTATTTTGCCTGCAAGTGTTTGATCTATGATTTGCTCCAACTGTCCTTTCTTCTGCCATTTCATTGCCCATTCTGCCAAGTTTACCATTTCTCTAGGAAGTGTTGGATCTATGACAGGCCTTGCACAAAGAACTTCAAACAGAACTACCCCAAATGAATATACATCTGACTTTTCTGTTAGTTGTTGCCTCCTAAAATACTCCGGATCAAGGTACCCAAAACTACCTTTGACAGCGGTGCTAACATGTGTCTGGTCGATTTCAGGCCCCGTCTTTGATAATCCAAAATCAGCAACTTTAGCCATCAGGTTCTCATCAAGTAGGATATTTGCAGACTTCACATCGCGGTGAATAACTGCTTTAGCATAGCCAGTGTGAAGGTAATGAAGCCCTCTAGCTGCTCCAATGCATATCTCAAGCCTCTCCTTCCAGCTTAAGCTTGGCAGACCTAAACCATATAAATGACCCTTGAGAGTACCCTTCTCCATATATTCATATATCAAGATCATTTCATTCCTTTCATCACAATAACCAATCAAAGACACCAGATGGCGATGACGGAATTGAGAAAGCATTTCAATTTCAGTTCGGAATTCCGCAAGCCCCTGCTGTGACCGTGGATTCCCCCTCTTGACTGCCACTTTTGTGCCATCACTTAACTCTCCCTTGTACACTTTACCAAAACCACCAATGCCAATAACCCAACTCTCATCAAAATTATTTGTAGCCTCCTGAACCGCCACAAAAGGGACACGGTACTCAAAGTTTGAAGCAGCACTCAGTGTTGTGCCATTAGAATATTTACTTCCCATGGTATGAGAAGTAGTTCCATCATTGATGGATAAAGGAACCCATGTCTTTGACTGCCTTTGTGCCAACTTTCTTCTTTTCCTGCACAGTACAAGGAAAACTCCAGCCAAGACAACTGCACCAACTACCCCAACACTCACACCCACAATCATGCCAGTTTTCTTAGAACTTGAGCCAGAAGTAATAGCCACAGCTCCTGGGATAAGACTGCCCATAGAATTGTTCATTTTCAAGATCTCCAGCCCATTCAAAATAGCATTAGGGTACTCCTTATTTACCTCAGAAGGGCCAATACTTACGCGAAGTGTTTTGCTGACAGCCACGGCTGTAACCAGATCCCTATAGTATGGAACACCCAAAGCATTATTGCTAGTAGTACTGGGATCAGCACGTGAAGCAGCCAGCTGGGAGTCAACATAAGCATTGAAGTAGAGTTCATTGAGAGCAGTACTGACTACATCACAGAAGTGAAGTCGAACAAGGTACTGAAATCCGGGACTCACATCAAACTGCCATGTTACATTGAAAATATTACGGGGATCATAGGTCGAGTTCATCTGTGTGAGAGTCCCATAAACGGTAGGCGGAGCAGTGTTTTCTGTTGCTTGCCCATGGTTCTCATACTTAACACCCTTAATATTGGAAAAAAATGAGGCAAGGTTGGATTGCAGAAGGAAACTTTGATCTGGAACCCAAGTTCTTTGAAGGGTGTCATTTATAGGGGTCACAGTAGGACCACCCATGTTAACCCTCCAAACTGTCTCAAGTGCTTGTGTCACCAACCCAGAAGAGGTTACTGATGGATCTAAGGCAAAACCATCATCAACAATTAGGTCATCAGGGACAGAAACAACTTCAATGGCATTCACAAAAGCAATGGAACTTCCTGAAGGGGCAAAGGTGAGAACAAGAGTATCTGAGGCTATATTCACTGAGTACTCCTTCATCACCGGATCTTTCTGCATGTTGAGGCTTCTGAAAAGGACATGGTTTTGGGTGGAAACAGTGAAATCTGCAGCACTCAAATTGTACTTTTCATAAGCGAATGGAAAGAAATAGAGACGGATCCAGTGCCTCCCCTTTTGCTTAATTTTAAAAGTGTACTTTGAGGAAGCAGTGAAGACTCTTGCAGTTTGATAGAGAGGTGAATCATCAGAGGAAGAAGTAACTGGTTTTGAGGAGGTAGTGGCAACAATATCTTTTTGTGTGGAAAGGAGATCCTTGTTATCTGCTATGAAATTGCGTGTACCTACTGAAGTACTCGTAGTTGCTCCACAGTCTATAAGATAATTATCTACTGGAACAAAGGTGGCACAGAAGCATACAAGGGGAAAGATTGATAAAACACATATAAAGAAACCAATATTTCTCCAATCAGTCATTGTGGCATCTAGAAAGGAAAGGATATACTTTTATCCTTTCTAAAATTTCTCTCTTTGAAGCTAATTGAAGCCTAGGAAGTAGGAAGATTCTGGTACAAGCAGGAAAAGAAAGTATATTGGTCTTCTACTTAATCAAGCAAAAAACTACACAAGTCAAACACACAGAAAGGGGGATAACAAAGACAGAAGATGGCACCTTTGTTATTACTCTTATAGTTTCCAGCAGAGGTTGCAGAACCATTATGAACCAAACCAGGTACAATAAGAAAAAAACCTGAAGTAGCCCCTATTTTGTGGTTTAGAAAGAAACTTTAATACAGAATTACAGATACAGACAGGAGAAGAACAAATCCACTTCAGCAAGAATCTAGCTCAGCACAAGCTGGAATAATCTCGATGACAATCTTAACTTTTGACATATTCATACTTTTTTTATTATTATTTCGATTTTTTTAAAATAGAAAAATATATAAAGCGGATGAAGGAAAATAAACGGTGGAAGCAGGGTCAACACACAAAAGGATTGGTTGCAAGATTTTTCGGTGAGGGCATGTGTGATGCAATTATGCAAATGGAGAGATTAAACAAATTGAGATTGGTCAGGTATAGTGTGTTTAGGTAAGTTGTTCCAGAGCAATAAAAGAGGAAGATGAATTAATTAATTATAATTATTAAAGGAATATAGAGGAAAACAGATGGACAATTAAGAAAGAAAACCCCACTGGATTGATTTGACAATTTTGGTTTTTTTGGTAAGGTAGTTTGAACTTTAATACTATTGTATTAAAGTAACGGACGTTTACATGTGAATATGGAATAATGGATGAGCCAAATAATAGAAGGGAAAGTCGTGCCTGCCGGTGTGAAAGTGTTCATATGGTAATCGTTCCAAATTTTAGGAAAATTGACACACAAAATTGGAAATTGAATCAAGCGTAATCTTATCACGTAAAATTGAAGTTTCTCAGACTCCACTAAAAACATAAAATTCTAAAAGTTGGTATTAGTTAACTAATTATTTAATCATACTCCCTTTAAAAGTAATTTGCGAATGTACCCTTTTTCGTACCGAGATTTTGGCGTCTATGGAGAAATACGAGAAATTTTTACGCCCTGAAGGCATGAACTATACTAATTACTTATGTCAGGTTTGAAAGTTAATTAGTATCATATCATGATACCAAACGTGGCTGAGTTTACACTATAATCGTATCTCCCTAAATTGTTACAATAAAGTTGAAAGCTTTCTCACTAATAATTTAAAGGGGGTTTGTTGTTGACTGACTTCTAATTGGAATAAATAATGCTTGGTTTATAGGTTCTTATTTTATGTTGATTTAAATTTGTTAGAAATGCCGTCCTCGAAGATTATTAGAAAAAATATGAATTGTAAACGTTGAATCAGCAAACTTATGACCACGGAGTTCTAAACAGTATCGGATGGTCCAACAATAGTGGTGAACTGGTGGTTAATTTAAGAACTCTGTCAGGCACTTAACTGACTAGTAATTTCAGCTAAGTTTCAACATTAGATTGTAAAAAAAGTAGTTGATAGAGGTGTTTGCTCCTAATATTTGATGAGTGTTACTAATAATACATTTTATACATTATTTTATTATTCGTTAAAATTGATTAAAAATTGTAACATTGAGTGGAGACTCATTTAACGTGGAGTATATTTATATATTTTTATGATTTTTCTAACAAATTTCAGTTAATAACAAATATTATTTTTAAGAGAAAAACATGCAACAAAATATCTGATCCTTTATTATAAAAGAAAAATGAGGTGACTTATCATCAAACATGCTTAGTTACATATCAATAATAGATCATGATAATGGACGAGATTTTAGATTCACCAAAAAAAGTATGATATTTTTTTCTCTCTCATGTATCCTTCTCTTATATGATACTGTAAATATTTTTTATAATATCACCTCATCATGAATTATCATATATATAATAAATAATTTTTATAATAACTACTTAAAATTTATATTCAAAACACTTCTTAATATTTTACAATATATATCTTTAAACCGATAATATATTAAAAAAAACAAATTTTAAAAAGTTTTGTACGGTCATTCAATTAGAGTATATTATGTATGAGTTTATTAATTTTTTAATAATTACTTTAAAATTTATATTAATAATAAATTATGCTTAAAATGACGGTGTAAAAATATTTTACATTATTAGTATATAATTATTAAATTTTATATTAAAATTAAACTCTTTAAAAAAACAGATAATGATATTAATACATAGATATATTTAGAGATTTTCTTATTACTCGTCATATTATTCACCTAATAACTATGTGGAACAAGTCATTTAAGTTAACTTCTAACTTTTTTAATTAGGTGAAAGTTAGTTTGAATGTTTGATAAACAAGTTTTGTTAGTAGTTTTTAACATTTTTTTAAAAGCTATTTGAAGTAGTGTTTTTTAAAATGATAATTTCTAATTTTTTATATTTTTTTCATTTTTATTCTCAATATATTTATCCAAATTCTTTATTATCCTTTTTAAACAAATCATGATTTTATTACTTATATAATTTTACATTTTTCATGTATTTCAACAACTAGTTTACCAAACATTTATAATTTAATAAGTTAAATTTTCAGTTTTTAGTTAACTTTATAGTTTTCAACTAGTTTTTAGCTAGTTTTATCGAAGATAACCATTATGAACTATCTTTTCTTCGAGGGCTAATAATGAAACAATATAGTAGGGATTTTTTTTCCATAAACAATAAAAGCATATTTGAGTTAAATTAGTTTAAGTACTGTATGGCTTGAAAAACTCAGCCCATACTCGGATCGTGGTAGCACTCGGCTCCCCACGATACCTGAGTAATTAGTCGGCAAGATCAATGAGCCCCCTTAAGTAGTTAGTCGGTGGCTCAACATGGCTCCTGAAAAAACGTAACTTCCCCATAATCGAACGTGTATATGTAAACCTAAGTGCAAGACCACCGGGTACATTTTACTGATCCCACATATAGACACATAAACACCTCAGAGCACCACTGACTTGCTCCTCAAAGTCCCTTTTTGCAGGTACTTCCCCCCAATTCAACATTGGAGATCGAAGATTCCACTGAGAGAAAAAGGACCAGACTGTTTGGTCAAACCTCATCGGAACTTAACATGAACATTTGACGTTCATCATGGGGTCAAGGAAAAAATTTCCTACAATTGCAAAATGGTAGCTACAAGGAGAGGCGATCCCAGTTGTTTATGCAATCCACACGAGCTGAGACATGAACAATATGGGGAATTCGATAATAGATGGAGCAATTACAAAATAAAACGAAGGCTGATTTGGAGGCCTCGAGGCAACAACATGAGGCGGACATGCGACGATTAAGGGATTAAAATGTGAATCTCAAAGCCTGACTTACAATCTAGCACCCACCTCCACCACCCCGACCACCACTATCTCCACCTCGCTCCCCATCCCCACCACCCACCCATGTCGAGACACATACCCAGGGAAGTCACACTCAACTCTCCTTATACAATCACCACGAGCAACCTCCAATCCACTCCCGACTCAGATCACTCAACATCCACAATGACGCCATTCACTGACACCCTTTCGTGGACAACATTATGGATACTCTGCTACTCGCTACCTAGAAATCCCTTAACATTCAAGCAAGTCAACTTGTACTCCAACTACAACGTGGTGATGTGCAAGGTCTTTCCCACCTCCCTCAAAGGACCAACACTGACGTGGTACAAATGCCTTCCCCCATGATCCATTGACTCTTTCTTCACCTTAGCCCAACGCTTAAGAGCACAATATGCAACCAGCTGCCCTCACCACATACATTCGTCACTTTTGATAAACCTCTACCAAGCTAATGCTGAGTCCCTACGGTCATTCATGGAGTGGTACGTCGTTATCTCCATTTGAATCAGAGACCTCGACCCTGGTGTTGTGCTACATTCTATGATCACGACGCTCAAGCCAGGGTTGTTTCCAACATCCTTTGTCGGAAGTAGCCAAAGTATCTGAACGAGCTTTGAGCACGGGCCACGTGGTACATCCAAATGGAGGAGTTATTCGCCTTTCGCAACCAAGTACTCTCGACGGAGCAAATATAAGATGACCACAACAAGGACAGAACGAAGCCCATCTGGGACAAATGTTTCAAAAAGTCCAGTTGACAACCAAAGTACCAACACTACAAAGCCACTGAATGTCAGGCGAACACGTTTGTTGAAGGAAGCATTCAACGTGGAAGTCTTATCCCTACTGCCTTTGGCCAAGTTGATCAACTCGGCCGACAGAACGAAGACATGTCGATATCATCAGAGTTAGGCCATACCACAAAGGAGTGTGTGGCCCTGAAGGACAATATAGAGGAGTTGATACAGGAAAGTGCCCTTGCCAACTATATCTACACCCCTGCCAACAGCAGAGGCGGTTACGAAGATCGTGACAGGGGCCGAGGAGGTCATTGTGGAGGCTAAGGACAACAATCCCATAGCGACAAGCCAAAAAAAACTGATATCAAGCTAGATCAAGTCGACACCTTAGCAGTCGGTGAAGTGGGGAGACGTGGAGTCATCAACACCATTGCAGACAACTTCGCTGGCGGGGGTAGCACCAAGCCAATACGGAGGAGGCACTTGCACTCCATCAAAAGCGTGAACCACATTTCCGCAGTGAGCTCGAGGAGATCAATCCCACCAATAACGTCCACCGATGCCGACTTTGCAAAGGTTGATCTTGAGCAAGACGACCCAATGGTGATTACAGTTGACATCGCCAATTGGGATGTCAGGAAAGTCCTGATAGACGGAGGCAACTCAATCGGCATACTCTTTTAGTCCACTTTTCAAAGGTTAGACGTCTTGCATAAACTCATAAACCTCATCCTGAACCCTTGATTGATTTTGCAGAAGGAAGTCCACGCCCAAGGTGCAATAAAGCTGGTGACAACCTTCGGAAGAGGAAAGTTGTCGATAATGTTACTCGTCTATTACTTCCTCGTTGACGTCGACACCTCCTACAACATTTTGATCGAAAAAATGACGTTGAACGTGCTAAGCGCGATCGTCTCAATGCCCCATCTCGCAATGGAGTTCCCCAACCAAATTGGCAACATAATCACCGTCAAAGTAAACTAGGTTGAAGCTTGTGAATGTTACGCCAAAAACTTACTTGTCAAGCCCTACATACTCACCTCCGCACAACACAACGATGCAACGGATGTCAATCATGTGGAAGATGCTGCACCTAGCTAGTTCATTTTGACCCAAGGAAAGATGAGGAAGATAGGAGGCCTGATTCACATAGTGTGGACCATCCTAAAGGAAATTTAGATAGTGTGATCTAAAGCCCAATCATTGAGTCTAATTCCAAAATCACAATTGCAACCATATGTTTAGAGAAGAAAACCAAGTGGTGGACGTACTTGCAAAATATGGTTTAGCTAGATAGGTACAAGTTTATATTTTTCATTTTCCACCTAATTTTATAAGTGATTGAATATGATTGATGTAATTGGAACTTTAATAAAATCAGCTCTCTTGGGGTGTCTTAGCCCAATGTCCCCCCCTAACCCCCCAAAAAAAAAACTCAATTATCAATTCATTATTTGTTATTTTTTTAATTTAAAGCAAAAGCATTTTATTCCATTTTCAACTAGATTTGTAAAGTTATGTCTCAACCAAAAAACATCATGTAAGAACCACGATAGCAAATCTGAAATCCCTATTAGGCCCACCGCATAGGAATCATCAGTTAAAAAATTAATGTTACATTATGATAGTTTAAAAAATTTATACACACATATTGAGTTTTTATCACAATCTTAATAATTGTGAATACTCTTTCAAAAATCTTGAATGAGAATATTAAATTTTTATGTTTAGTATTATTTCTTTAAAAATAAATCATTAAAAACCTACAATTTCTATTTTTTTAACTTTGTTAGATTATCATTTTGTTTGTGTTTTTCTATTGTATTTTATGCATTTCGTTTTGAAATCCGTAGACCTTTTTTCTGTGGAGGGATAACAGCAAAAAAATAGATGTTCTCCAAGATCCATTTTCGTTTGGTGAGAAAATGAGGAGAATCAGAAGTCCCATAACAGAATTGAGATTTCATTTGCTTAGATAGAAGATGCTAAACTAGTCACTGGAAGTGAAGGTTCAAAGGGTGATCGACTGCCGCCGCGTTGGGTTTGTGAAAAGGGAAAAAGAATGAGATAAATGATAATGTGAGTTTTGATGAGTTGATCTCAACCATTCATTTTAATCCTAAGGTCTACATTAATTAAACTGGATACTCTCAGTTATTTGCAAATTGAGCGAAGCTTTTCTTCTATTCTATTTCTACTTGTCCACTTTCTCTCTCTTTCCATCGCTTTCTGGTTCCGATTTAGGGCTCCTTGACTTACATCACAACCTTATCATTCTTCAGGTACTCTCTTCCTCCTTTTTTTTCTTCTTCTTCGCGCTCCTTGATCCCCAATTTCATCCTTTTCTTCATTCCGATCCTCCTCCTTCACCGTCACTGCATAACGTTCTCATCACTAATCACTCATACAATTTTATTTCGCTAGCTGTTAGGTTTCTCTGAGGCACTTCCCGCACTTGAATTTTACTGTGGCTTTATTATTTTTCACTTCATTTCTGAACGGAGCGAGGACTGTAAAATTCGTCTGTTGATCAATTTACGTGGAGTTGCTTGAATTTGTGGTCGATGACTAGGGACCAGTACATGTAATTATGTTGAATTTTGTATCAATCAATGCTGCATTTGTTCAAACCTTATAATTTTACTTACTCTTAATTTGTCCCAAGTCCTCTTCGTCATTGGTGCGCATTCTGTTTCAACTACATTTTCTTCTTTTCAATTTTGCATATTGATTTCATGTTTTGCTTGTAGAGTCTGCACATCCTTAAACCACAACACAAAGGGGATAAACATGTGTTTATATCTGATATCATAACGGTCAAGGCTGAATGTAACTATAAATTTTACTGTATGAACTGTTGTGCTTACTTTGTTAGTTTGTTATAGAGTTGGATGCTTCCTTCCAACTGAATCTTATCTCATCTGATGTTGTTTTTTTGGCATTTTATTGCACTCAGGTTATTGATTGGTTTTGAGGACAGGAACTTTACATTGCTCACACATCTGTTGTCATTGAAGAAAAAAAGGGACTGGTGTGTTTCAGTGCAGTGATGACATTTGGCTTGGCGCATTAAAATTTATGCAATGTCGAGCTTACTTAATGTAATTCCTTATGTCCTGCAAAGCAAGAGGCTATGTTCGATAGTCTCTCTCATGGATACCAAGTTGTTATAATTGAGAATTTTGATTCATCTTCATAAATTGAATATGTTTTTCTTTTCTTTCTTTTTTTAATTTCTAGATTGAAGTGCCTTATATGATGGGGTGTGTGTGATTGTTTGTTTCAACCATCAATTGTTAGTCTGATGTTCTTGCTTGTATATTTTCATTAAATTCAAGTTTAGTCTCCTTGTATTTCTGTTCCTTGTTCTTTGGTACATGGTGTTTACATTCTTGCATGACTGTGTGATTTGAATTGTTTAGGGGATTACAGAGTGTCTTCTGGCCGAAATATGCTGTTAAACATCAATGTGACATGCTATAGGATTATTATGTTTCACATTGATGTGTAGATTAGAATGTTTCACAGACATTTTGATAAACCAGAATTTGGATATTTAAGATATATCTGAGGATCAAAGTAGCACCCTAGCATGTAGAACAATAGATCTAGAGTACTCCTCCAGGGCAGAATCCAAAACAGGAAATTTTTTTAAGACCAAAACATGAATTTCAGTTGTTGTTTCTCGTAAGATTTTGATTTCCACTTCTGGAATGTATCTATCTTCAATGTAAATTGTAACAGTGTTCTATTTGCAGTCTTCTCTGAACGGGTCTGCTTCAAATCTTCCGGATGGTGCTGGGCGTTCTTTTGCTACGTCATTCTCTGGTCAGTCTGGTGTAGCCTCCCCAGTCTTTCATCACTCTGGTGGGGATATTTTGCTAGAGTCAATCCTTTTTCTCCTCTCCTTTAGTTATATAATTGCCAGGTTCTTGCTGCAGGTTCTATTCAGGGATTGCACAACATTCATGGGAGCTTTAATGTACCCAATATGCCCAGTACACTTACATCAAGAAACTCAACAATAAATAGTGTTCCAACTGGGGGAGGAGTTCAGCAACCTTCGGCAAGCCTTTCAAGTGGAAGATTTGCATCAAATAATCTACCCGTTGCTCTGTCACAGGTGAACTCATTTGTGTTTAAACTTTTAACATCTTGAGAGTAATACCTTAAATTTTGAGCATATTTAACTCTTCTTTCTGTCATTTTGTTTCTGCTGTTGTATAACTTGAAAATGTTTTCATTTGTCTATCAATCGTATTTGCAGATATCTCATGGAAGCTCCCATGGACATTCAGGAGTCAACAGCAGAGGAGGAAATCCTGGATTTAATAGTAGCACAAATGGAGTTGCTGGTCCTATTCCTGGGATTCTTCCAACTTCTGCTGCAATTGGTAACCGAAATGCTGTTCCAGGACTGGGAATATCCCCAATTTTGGGAAATGCAGGTCCCCGAATCACTAGTTCGATGGGAAACATGGTCGGTGGAGGGAACATTGGGAGGATAAGCTCTGGAGGATTGTCCGTTCCAGGTCTTGCTTCTCGTCTAAATTTAAGTGGAAACACTGGATCTGGTGGTTTAGGTGTGCAAGGACAGAATAGATTGATGAGTGGTGTGATTCCGCAAGGTATGTATTTTGATATTCACAAGAGTATTGAAGTGGCGTGTAAATCTTCTTGTAAGAAAGATCTGATTATGTTTAGTTGAGGTTTGCTTCAAAACAGTTAGAATTTTGATGTTAACGCAATGCAAACTTTGTATTGTAATATTTCTTTTACTTATAAAATTACTTTTATCCAGCAAAATTTATTGCTTCTGCTGTTTTAAGGACAAATGTTTCATATCATACTAATTTGTAACGTTCACTGGTCAACATAACATTTCTTCAGCTGTGATCATTAGACTTGTTTTTCTTAAATTGTTTTCTTTGAATTTTAATTTCTTTATATATGATTTGTAATAAGGATTAAGGAATAGTATTTTATCCAAACTCTAATAATCCTTAGCTGTTGCTTACTAAGAAGCAAAGACACCTCTTATGTTTGAAGTGTCACACTGTTGGACACGTTTCTGACATGACACCTCCCTGACATTTGTCTGATGTGTCAGTTACTTCTCATTAAGTGTCCAATTAAAAGTTTATCTTTTGTCGGTTTGGACACTTATGTTGACATCTCTACACAATTTGGGCATGTCCAAATGAATGGTCCCACCCTAATATTATTAATTTTTTTTCAATTTTTAACTTTTAGAAAAGTCAACTTGAAATATAATATAAAATATTAAAAAATAATACCTAACTTTTTTTGAGGCTTGTTATCATAGAAAAAGGTTAGAAAGTTTGTTTAAGAAGGTGAATAAACCTTTCTCAATTGATATAACTTCATTTTCTTATTTTGGGATTTTTTGTAAAGTGACAAACTTCTTCCATTGTTGAATATCTCTTAATGTTCTTTTGAGACTCATTATCATAAGAAAAAAGTTAGTATTATCAATCTAGATTTTTGTTTATAGAGTTTGTGTGTGTGTCTGTGTGTATGCGGTGTCCCACACTTTCGACATTAGCCATGTCAGTGTCCTTGTCGTGTCCAGTGATTTTTTGTTATGGTGTCCTACACTTGTTTGTATATTTGTTGTCTCTTTTATGTCACTGTACAGAACCTTTGTTCTGCCAAATGATATAACTTTTATGTATTGCTGTGACTTTTGAATATGATATATTGGTCTGTCTCTAAAGTAGCAAAATGTACTACTAGAGATAGAGATACCTGTTGAAGAACTGCTTCTCTTTGAGATTTATATAAAATGTTTGATTGAATCATTTATTTATTTGATGGATGTTAAGTATTTAGTCCCCTTTAATATTGAGTGTATTTGATATATACATTAAATATGTTACTTTGTGGTGACAACCACTTTTTGATTCAGGATCTCCACAGGTAATTTCAATGCTAGGAAATTCCTATCCTAGTGCTGGAGGTCCGCTTTCACAAAGTCATGTTCAAACAGTAAATAACTTGAACTCTATGGGGATACTCAATGATGTGAATTCTGGTGACAGTACACCTTTTGACATCAATGACTTTCCTCAACTGACCAGTCGTCCTAGTTCTGCTGGTGGGCCTCAAGGACAGTTGGGTGTGTGAAGGAAAATGTTGTTTTGTTTGATACATTTTTCGCGTTTTACAAAAAAGAATAATGTAAACTATAACTTTCAGGTTCTTTACGAAAACAGGGTCTTGGAGTTAGTCCCATTGTCCAACAAAACCAAGAGTTTAGTATTCAAAATGAAGACTTCCCAGCTTTACCAGGATTCAAAGGTGTTGTATATTGTTTGGTTAATATATGTGAACTAATTAGCTATATATCTCTCGGTAGGAAATTTAGCAGCTTAATCATATTATTTTTGTTGTTTTGGAGATGACAAGAACAAAAGCTTTATTCCACTAGGTGAAGTCAGTTATATGGATCACATGATGTCATTCAGCTTGGTTAAAATCTTTGGAGATATTGTTCACCATGAGATCTCCTTTAACAACTTACTCCAATGTCTTTGGTCACCCTCTTCCCTTTTTCACAGACTAAAAACCATCCAATGTACTCTCCTCATTGTTGCCTCCAGTGAACTTCTTTTACTTGTCCAAACCACCTCAACAAAATTATTATCTTTCCCTCAACCGGTGCTTCAGCAATATTTTTTTGTACAATCATTTTGTATTCTATCCTTTATTGTGTGACCTCACAACCATTTTAACATTCTCATTTTTGCTACTCTCATCTTTTTATCTTGTTGTCCCCTTAAAGTCCAACATTCATTATCACAGAGTATATAGCTAGACGAATAACAGTACTTGTAAAATGAAATTTATGCGGGTTCTTGTGGAAGGGCTTCTGGATGTTTGCTTCATTAGGTGTTTGCATGTGGTTCTTAACGTTATGCAGTATGCATCAGTGTTTTGTCCCATATTCTTCCGATTTTGATAGGAATAAGGACTACATGCTTTCTGTGTATGATATATATCTGTGTGATCATTCGTACATTTAGTGAAGATGCTTCAATGGTTCCTGTTTTTATTGTAAGGGAATTAATGATGTCCTAAAGTTTGCACTGATGAATCTTTGATGGCTTGTTTGGTTAACTTTGTTGTTTGTTCGTGGAACTGAGAACTCTAATTGAGTGGAGGTTAGCCACTTGGCTTCGGCATTTTTTTTTTTACCATAGAATTTGTACACAGGTGGTAATTCAGATTTTGCTATAGATATGTACCAGAAAGAACAACTTCATGATAATACCGTGTCAATGATGCAATCTCAACATTTCTCCGTGAGTTTCATGTTGCCAAAAATTAAGATATCTTTTCTATAAAACATTTTTCATGTTATGTTTATAATAACATTAATGGATCAAAATCCATTCTCAATCTTGTTTGCCTTTAATCTGCAGCAGATGGGGAGGTCTGCTGGTTTCAGTTTGGGAGGATCATATCTATCACATCGTACACAACAGCAACAGCAGCATGCCCCTTCTGTCAGTAGCAATGTTGTCTCATTTTCATCTGTAAACAATCAAGATCTTCTCCATCTGCATGGAACAGATATTTTTCCATCTTCACACTCAACATATCATTCCCAGGTCAGTAAATTTTCTACTTCTGAAAATGAGGCACTTCCTTTCGTATAGGAATGCATTATGCATCTCTTTATATATTACTTGCACTGAAACACTGAAATTCTGTATTCCCACCAAAGCAAGTTCCTGACAGTCTTATGACTTCTGGTTTTTGGTTTAGACCAGTGGACCTCCTGGCATTGGACTAAGGCCTCTGAATTCTCCAAATACGGTTTCTGGTATGGGTTCATATGACCAGCTTATCCAGCAGTATCAACAGCACCAGAGCCAGTCCCAGTTCCGCCTTCAGCAGATGTCAGCTGCAAATCAGTCTTTTAGGGATCAGGGCATGAAGTCTATGCAAACTGCTCAATCTAGTCCAGATCCATTTGGTGCACTTGGCTTGTTCAGTGTAGTCCATATAAGTGATCCTAACCTGAAATATCTTGCTCATGGGATTGATCTTACAACACTTGGGTTGAATTTGAATTCATCAGAAAACCTTTACAAGACTTTTCGGTCCCCATGGTCTGATGAACCGGCCAAGGGTGATCCAGAGTTCAGTGTGTTGCAATGTTATTATGCTAAACAGCCTCCTGCCCTTCATGTGAGATGTTCTTTATTTTGCTTTATAATTTCATTGCCCTTATCTTTTGTGTTTTATTGAGGTCGAGTCTTTTTTTGTTACGCAGCAAGGTTATTTTTCAAAGTTTTCGGTGGAAACTTTGTTTTACATATTTTACAGGTGCTTTTTGAAAACTAATCTTGTTCACTTTCACATTGACTTGCTTGATATTATAATTAAGTAAAATTGATCTTTTATTGCAGCATGCCCAAAGATGAAGCACAACTATATGCGGCAAATGAACTGTATGTATTCACTCACATGCACCCTTTTTGTTGTGTTGTTTTTGGATGATTTGGTCTTAGTTCTGAATCATTTTAGTCTAGAGTATTTAAATTGTTATTCTGTGCGTGTGTTTATTAATACAAATAATTATTAACAAGGGTGGGTTGTTGCTGGCAGTTACAAACGTGGTTGGTTCTATCATAAAGAGCATCGTTTATGGTTTATAAGAGTTCCCAACATGGAGTCGCTTGTCAAAACAAACACATACGAGAGAGGATCTTACCACTGTTTTGATCCAAACACATTTGAAACAGTCCGGAAGGTTTGTTTTTGTTTTTGTACTCATATACTACATGAGTGGACACATGCACGCACCCCAAGTTATATATTATCATGATTTTTTTCCGATATAATTTAGGCCTCTAACAGACAGCCTTCTTTCAGGATAATTTTGTTCTTCATTATGAAATGGTGGAGAAGAGACCGTCTGTGCCTCAACATTGAGGAGGGAAAAATAAAACCTTAAATGTAAAGTTTTTATTTATGGATTTAATTTTTAGGACGCAAGTCATTTTGAATCCATTAGTGTTCCTTCAATTTGGCGTTTTTCTTACATTCTCATATATCTTGATGCATTGAGAGCTGTTATCCTTTTTACCCCAGCCATAATATAGTTAAAATAATGGATGTTAGGATAACCTGGCTGTCTGGAAGTGGCAGTTGTGGAATATCTGCCCAGTGCACACAGGAATTCACCCGACTCTTGGGTGTCTAGTATCAGCTCTTTACTGTGTATACAAGCATTTAACTCCTCTGAAAGGGAGCTCTTTCTAAAGATAAAAAAAAGTAAAAAACATTCACGGGAAAATTAACCGTTGATGTATTAGCATTGTAGACTCATTAAAATTTACTCTTGATTTTTTATTATTAATGGTTAATATGCTTTAAAGTGAATGTTCTCTTTAGGAGAAAATATTGGGAATATGATTTTTAACACTACTCATACGAAGACGACTGCAGACATTTCACATGACCACCTGGGAAGTAATGATCTGAATGGCTAATTCAATCAGCCGAACCTTTCATCGGCAAACTATTTCATAAGACCATAACAAAGACCAGATGTTCATGAGAAAGCAACGACTCAATAAATAACCCCAACTCCACCACCCAAAGTGTACTTTCTTAAACTGCAAAGATGATGAAGTGTATGGCAAGCGATTCACAGAGCATCGCAAATAAAATTACCATATGGAGGTTGAATATTTACTTTTAAATTAAAGATTTATATTTTTTTTATAAAAAAAACAAGATAGCTGAGAAATGAAAAATTTGTCTATTCCCTTTCACTTTAGAAACTTAGCTACCAAATATACTATGGGAGCCAATTTGAATTCAAAGACAAATAGAGATAAGGAAAATGATTGAGTTGTATCAGCAATAGCAACATATTTTAGTATATTTTTTTAAAGTATTATTGTTGGTTAAAATTTATTAAAATCACAAAATGATAAAATGTGTTACTAACATTTTTGTATATATTAATTGTTGATAAAAACTAAACGAAAACATGTTTATAGTTGATGCTTGATTTGGTTGTTTATTTTTGCAAGTTGCCAGAGAAGATCGAAATGGATGATACGGAATGAATTAATTTTCAAATATATATGCTTTGTTTCGATAGTTAGATATTCCACTTCGCTCTCTGGTTTACTTATTTATTAAGAATGGGACCTACTATTTACTATTATGATTGATTGAGCATGTTATTAGCATTAGACATTTCTTGAGGCATACAATTTAAGTTCCACTTTAGTTGGACATAGTTCCATCTGGCCCGGTGCTTTTTAAAAAGCAGCAGCAAGAGTGAATTAGGAACAGGCTTGGTAAGTTCTAAATCGCATACATTTTCTTATAATACTCACTGTTTAGTAGCTCAGAGTCTGAAAAGGCCGACACTGAAAAAGACTTTGACTTGCTTTGCAACGAAGATTTCCGAATGTTCCTCAAATTGGAGGCCTCAATGCGATGCCTAATGACCCAGTAACACATAGTCCCCAACGTTGTAGCCATTATGGTTGTCCCTATAATGGTCACTCCTATGGCCAGCCACTTCTCTTCCTTTCCCACCACAACAAAAGACAGTGCCAAGAATGCCACCGAAATAAGAACACAAGCCAGCCACATCAGCTTGTTAATCACAGCCATCATCTGCTTCTTTGCTTTGCTTTCTATAACCACGACCGAGGTTTGCACCACCACAACAGCCAAAGAGATAAACAGTGCAATGGAATCAAACACAAAGAAAATGATGAACGGGGCTTGTGGGGCTATGTTTGCTTCACCAAGGGACATTCCCGGAGGAATGTTATTTGGGTCATCAACAAATTGGCCAGGGACTGTGAAAATAGCAGCAAATGCCACGGTGGCAATTAGCACTGCCACCACAGTTGTTGAATTTATTGCATTGTTCAGTCCTTCTGCATGCATTTTGTTTATACGTTTGGCTATGCCTTGAACGCGTTTTCTGGTTTGGCGTGTGTGTTCCAACTGGTGGTGGACCTCGTGCTTTATGTCACTCACCGTTTGTTTCAACTCACGGGCTGTGGTAGCTGTTGTGCCCTGAGGGGGCTTTATGTTTCTTGCACTCTGAACACCGTGTTCAAGAAGAATGGCTTGCACGTCATGGTTTCCTGTTTTCTCAGCAGTGTCTACTGCTGTTTCACCACATCTGTTCACTGCACTTGTAAAATTTTCCTTCTGTTCTAGAAGCAACTTTACAATCTGCACAAACAAATTAATTAAGATATTAAGCATGTTTAAAAGGTTTTTACACAGTTATTCGGTTACAAATTGATATGAATGATACATTTGTTAACGTTTTTTAATAATTATCTTAAAAGTATGATAATCTCTTATTAGTCAATGATGTAAATCTGTTTTACATTGACACTACATAGAACTTGAACTCCATTTATAAAAAAAAAAATAGAAATTAAACTCTATTTTTATAAATCTTATATAACTTCATTTTTTTTTATTTAAAAAATTGTCTTCCCTTCCCTCTCCCTCTAAAACTCCACTCCCTAGTACACCCTATATAACAAATCAAAATGTTGCCTAAATATAAGATTTGCCACTTTCGTATCTATAGTTATTGGAACTGGAAAACTACTCAAATCTTACGTACAAAATTGGCTCCTAGTTTGCTCTATGAAGACAATGCATTAGAATTTCATGACATGGAGGACAATAAGCAGTTAGGGGCCAAATACATACTAGGTCAAAATAGCAATAATATACCATATTTCATTTCAAACGTGAACCAAATCTCCTGGATTCTTTTCTCATCTCCATTGATGTCACAAACGAACACACAAGTACCAAATGTGTAACTTAAGATGCTTGTTTCAGGAACAAATAATTCAATCTGATAGTTGTAACAATTACTAGAGAATACTGTGAGAACTGCTACGGAGAGCCAAATCATAGAAAAGACAAATTCATCGACAGCAGGGGTGGTGATCTAAATCACCATCCACTTGTCATCACAACATTATAAATATATGAAGATTATGAGTAAATTTCTGATGGAATTTATGGCAAGCATGTCCTAGTTTACCTGAGCCCTGCCTTTCCTGGTTGCTATATGCAATGCTGTGTTCCCCTTACTATCAACCATGTTTATAGATGAGGGATCTGCTTTTATCAACTCCTCCACCACCTCAATGTTCTGTCCCTTCACTGCCATGTGAAGTGCTGTCTGGCCCTTCTTATCGGTCCGCGTTGCAACACTGGGCTCCTTCTCAAGAAGTGCTTTCACAACCACCAAATGTCCATTTCTTGCAGCAGAATGCAGAGCTGTTTTCCCATTACTTCTAGCAATGGTTGCCAGACTACTTCCAGCTTCCAATAGGAATTTCACTATCTCAGTGTGCCCTTGAATTGCAGCTGTGTGCAAAGCTGTGGTGTTGGATGGATCCACAGTCATTGATAACTCAGGATGACCCTCCATAAGGATCTTAAGTACATCTACAACAAGGCAAAGAGAACTGAGATTCCCTCTTAAAATCAAACAAGCAAGATAATGAGATAAAGAAAACCAACCACATTACCTAAATCCCCTTGTTTGGCAGCAATGTGCAATGCATCAAAACCATTTCTAGCCTTAATCCCAGCATCAGCAAGATCATAATACTGAATCATCTCCCTAACTACATCAACGTAACCATATTCAGCAGCAATATAAAGAGGCGTTTCTCCATCTTGATTCTGCTTGGCTAATAATTCATGCAATTCAGCCTCATCAGTTTCCAAAATGGTATCTTTCAGCACAGCCAAATCCCCTGCTCTTGCTGCAGAATGCAAAGGTGTATCATCCCTTTTTCCTGTCAATTGTTTTGTCATTTTTTTCCTTGTGTTGTTTACTGTCTGCATGGCTGGTGTTGCCATATTGGCTTCTTCACCTACCTATAAAATTCTACTCTTTATGATGCTCTAATTATTAGTATATCAAAACCTTCTTTTCTTCCTTTCTCCAAAATCCCAGATCAACACTAGCATCTTTCATTCCACAGCATCTCAACGGGGAGGATCATCCCAATCATTGTCAAATATAAGTTATTTATTAATTTCTTATCTCTTCTATCTTCCAAAAAAAATTGAGATTTCTGTTCTTCCTGTGTCTGTTCACAAAAAGAAAAAGAGAAAGAAAAACGGGGTTAAAAACATTGTACCTAGATATCTTTTCTTATTGCATTATCATTGTCTTTAAAGAGAAAGAGTCTAAAGAAGCAAATCAATCCCAATACCCATACCTCGGGCACAGAATTTGAAAAAAGACAAAAAAAAGGGCAATTATTGTTGGGTTGAAGTATTCTTTGAATAAGTATTATGTGAAAGAAAAACAAAGAGAAAAAGGTTGAAAATGAAATTGACCTGGGGTTGAAGGAAGAAGCTCAACCCTCACCGTGAAAGGCTGAAAGCCATGGAAATATGAGATTTGAGGGGAGGTTTCAGGAAGACAAGAGCTTGGCAGCACACCCTGTAAGGAACAACATTCAGGATATGATATATATAATAAGGTGTGCAAAAGTTATATGAAAAACTTAGAAGGCCAATAAATATGAATATTTTGGGGGAAGAGACAAGGATATTAGAAGAGCATGGATTAAGAAATGAAACATGAAAGGCACATGTAGCAACATAAACAACAACTTTATGCCAATCTAAATCACAGGCAGATCCCCATACACGCACCAAGCTCACCCATAAAGGAGCAAACTTTTGTAAAGGTTGTGATGATGTCGGGATTCCAATAGAAAAAAAAATGTGAACATATATGTTTGAGAATCAAATATAGCCTTGCGATGAAGGGAACACAAGAAAGAGAGAGAGAGGCTAAACCTCAAGTGGTGGCCAATGAAGAAAAACGGAAATAACTGAACCACGCGCAATTGAATTTTTAGTGGCGAGAGTGAAGATATTGCCATGGTTAACAACAATTTTTATTTTTACATATTTCCGAGGTAGTTTGATGCGTTACTTTTAAAAATACACAAACTCCAATTTATTTTCCATTTTTTTTGGGACAACGAACTGTTTTTGTGATTTTTTTAGTATAGACGACTTTCTTATTTATATTTTCTCTCCTTTTTTTACTTCTGCATTATATTGTGTGTATATATATATACGTTAGAATAGAAAAAATGATCCCATTCTGAGATTTGGACATGTACCCACTAAACTAAATTGTTTTGGGTGTACCCACTAGAAGTCATATATTGACAATGAAAGTCAACAAGCCATGTACCCGCTAATTTGAAGTGCATCGTCTGTACCAAAAAAATCGGATTGCTTAATGTATGAGCGTACGAGTCAATTACAGAAATAATCTGATTTATGAACTTTTTGGGCTTTATTTCATATTATGTTGCAAATGGAGGAACAACTTTTCGGTGACCTTCTCACTGTAATTAATTGCATGACCTATTCTTCATTTGTATATTTTTTGGTTTTACTAGTCTCTCGTTATTCTTGAATCCACAATTAGGTAAAACTTGGCTTAGGCATGCTTTTATTTAAACAATATGATTATATTAGTGGAATATTAGCAAATACTTCCTGAGAGTCCGGTTCACATATCTACCCTTCGGACGAAACAAATTTATTTATAAGATTTGAGTATGATATTTTGGTCAGGGAGAAACGAGTTCTTTGACACTGCTGCAACGGATAAGCATTGGTGTGCTGTAGCATGCAGGCTCCTATATTTGCCCCCGTGCCATGTGACATCATGAAGAGATTAAATGGTGCAGAGTGTATGCATGTTTTATTTTCCTCTCTCTTTCGACCTTTCTATCATTGAATTTAAGGGAATTAATGTTATGGTTTCTTAAGGTTATGTCTGGGAAAGCGATCGAGTTAATGCTTGAGAACTTGAAACTTTGGCTGTATTCACTATTCACCAATTTAATAAGAAAAATGATATATAAACACTATCATGCTAACACGTAGAGAGAAAAAGAGAAACAAACATAAATATAAGTATAATAAGTAATATATATAAATCTTGATGGATAAGAAAAAAGAAAAATATATAACGTGATAATTAATAGTGTTGTAATGTTCATGACATTATTACTATGAAACACATTTTGAAGATCAATGTTTGTTGGAATTATAAAAGATTCACCCGGCTAGCATTTTTTTATTGTTAATATTAATGTCATATATGTAGCGACTGCTTGTTATCTTAAGGTCCAAGTTATTTAATTTATTGGTTTTGCTTTAACCATAGCTTCATGAAAACCATTGGTTGATTTATTACTAAGCCGGACAATGTCAACTTTTGTAGTCATCAAGTACACACACACATATATATTAAGCATTTGCAAGATATTTTGTTTGCACTGTGTACTTCTTTCTTTCGTCGTCTTTGATCTGTTGTCATGTTCTTCGAGTGGATAACCAACCGATGCTTAGGACAAAATTGGACAGCAACTGAATTTCGCTGTTGTTTCAATAGAAAACTTATGTTGTATATGCAGCCAGCATCTCCTCTTAGGTGATAAATAGGATTAATAGCGTGGCGTTTGCATGGTCCAATGTAACAAAAAGGCTAAATCAATCATGAACATTGAATTTTCATCCCTAAATTTAAATTGCCTATTGCATCAATTAATGACTTCTTTTCCTGCAAAAATACTTTTAAATGGAGATGAACTTAGCTAGATGAAAAGAGATTAAGAGAATTCAATATCAATAACCTTAAGAGTATACTTATAAAAATTACGTAATTTTGTAATTTTGTACGAATTAATAACAAAATTAACATCACTAACTAAGTTCTTTAATTATTGTTAAGTGGTATCTTATAAAAATGACCAAAGATATATAGTATATTTTTAAAATAAAAATCGATAAAGTTTTAATTAAAATTGATTGAAAATCTTGAAATCATAATTGACAAAAAATAATAATTTGTTTATAAAATAAAAGATATTATTTTAAAATTAAATAAATATGCAGTTCTACATTATGATATATGAAGAAGAGAAAGAGAAATGTACACCAAAAATAAAATAAAAAAGTGAAACATAAATATTGTATGAAATATCAAATATGAAATTGGAACCGGCAAGTTTGTTTGGATGTGTTACAAGTAATAATCCCACGTGAGCTTGATGCCAATTGCCCATTATGTATAGATTTATTTCTATCATTCAGCTTTGCATGTGTTTGGACAGACATGATGCAAGTAGCACACCCACGTCATTCTTAACGGTCACGATGACACAAAGTTATTAGATTATTACAGATCCTTTTATTTTTGGTGACAAAATCACGAGAAAAAAGGTTATATATGTTGAATTACAACTCCTAATATATAATAAATTTATTATTTATAAAATAAATTATTTTGATATAGTTTAAACAATTATTTATGATTAAATTATCATTAACATAAGTAATATTAAACTAAAAGATTATTACAAATCTTAATTCTCTCATTTCATACAATTTGTTTGCCATGTTCATAGTTCACAAACAGCGGTATGTCTTTGAGAAATATATTTTGAAGGATTTTTTTTATGCTATCTTATTATTCTTCAAAGAGTTTTTTTTTATTTTTTTATTTTATTTCCTCTTCAACAATCTTGCTTTGACCCGTGAAGGATCCTGAGTGAAACAAAGATGTGGCTTAGGCTCTTATAGATCAAACTGATCCATAGTAGGCTTCGACTTTTTATCTATACGACAATGAGAGGTCACAGAAATTGAGATTTAGAAGGAAAAAATAATCTAGCTAGAAGCTGTGTATTGTGTAATATAGGAATAAGAGCAGCTCTTTATGTAGGTTGTAAAATGTTGTGTAGCCGTTACCCATAGTGGTTTTATGATTAGTAATTTACAGAACTTATAAATAAATTTACATAAACATTTGCTAATTAACGTCCTTCATTCTGCAAGACTAACAGCTCATTGACTTTGTCATGATACATGTTACGGATAAGGACTTCTCATTGACTTTGTCATGATACATGATACAGGTTACTGAGTTTTGAATTTAATTTTAAAAATCAATTTATTTTACGTAAAATAAACTTTAAATCACCATAAAATTCATATTTATACAAGTAAAAGTTTATAAAATTTTATATTAATTTTTTTTTCATAATTTATTATTTTTACTTACACCTTATTAAGATATATATTAATTTTATTTTAACATTTACTTTCTAAAAGATTAAGTCTATTTTAATTAATATATATAATTTAGATGTGATAATTAATATTTTAAATTATTTGTACATTATAATTATATTAAATAATTTAATGTTAAGAAAAAACAATAGATTTTTTAATTTAAATATTTTTCATATAACATTTGTTTCTTTTCACTCTATTTTGCATTCATCTAAACAAATAAAAAAAAAATTCTTCACTTTTTTCCTTCTTATTTCCATCCATCCAAACAATATATATTTTTCATCTCATTTTTTTAATTTTTGTCATTTCAATCTCTTTCTTTTCTTTGTATATTGCTTTCCACTTTATTTAATTTCTTATCCAAACATAATGTAATGAAGCATTTTCTCTTTCTCTCGGTCTCTATTTCACTGTATATGTACGTCTAAAGTCATTCAATTATTATTGAATAGAAAACAATTGTACCAAAATCCTTATGGTATGTTTTGATAAAAGTGAAATAAAAAATACAAAGAGAAAGAAAGAAAATGAATGAAAACTTAAATATTTTTTTAAAATTGCTTGATATGGGATATAAAATGAAAAAAAAAATAAGTAAAAGAAATGTATATAAAATAATATAAATACCTTAAATAAGAAATCGGATATAATATAAATGAGAATATTTTTATTTTGTGTGCAAAATAACCTTTTTCTCTCCATTCCTTTCTAATTTAGACCGAAGACATCTTTCAATTATACCTACATATGCCTTCTTTTTTTCATCCACTGAACCATTGATTCTAAACGGGGAAAGAATCCAAATTATCATTGTTTAATTTCCATCTTTTCACAATTATTCATTCCCTCTTTCACTAAAACAAAGAGACATTTAAATTTTTCTAGTTAACATAACAACTCTAAAAAGAAATATACACATGGGGTGATTTGAGAGATGAGTACTTCATGTAGAAGAAAGGTTTCACTATTAGAGTACACAAATATCCCACTTTTAAAATTACACTAAAATAGACTAAAAAAATAGAACTAATTTTATGGAAACTGAACTGAACTTTTTTTTAAGTTCAGTTTTATGAAACAGACTTGTTATAATTAGTGGTTCCGTTAACTATTATGAAACTGATTTCATGCATGTTTTCCCTTCCCGTGATAGCCTCCGGCACTGATGGCAGAATCACCATCAGTATCACTCAGAAAATTTTATAATTAAGGAGAGATAAAGAGAGAGAGGCGAGTAAATGAGGGACCCACGTGTGAAAACATGAACGACTATTGTATGAATTTTGAAATACTTCATATATATATATATATATATATATATATATATATTTGCAATCAAAACAAGGAGTTATATAATTGATATTAGGTTTTTCTATATATATAGTATTTTTCTTTTGATATTGAAAATACTATCTAGCTACACAAGTAAAATCTTTCATCCCCTGAAAAAGAGATTATGACTGAGTATTTGGAAGAGTTATAAAACATATTTTCTTGTGGTTGATTAATGCTACATTTTCTTTCTGTCGTAATCTAGCTACTAATTAAATAATGAATTATTTATCTCTCTCTATATATAATCAGCAATTGGGCAAGGACGAAGGAACCAAGTAACGTACGTTAAATGAAACAAATAGAGGAAGCTAACATCCTGAGCACGTGCGCAATGGGCGTGAGTCACTCCTTGGTCCTTGGCATATTATCAACTTAATTAAGTATAAAACTATGTTACTGTGCTATGGTATAAACAGTGTGGTATACATAGGCTATCATGATCCTCAGAGCACATTAAAAATTTGCAAAAATAAAGAATGACATGGTAGTCATAAAAAATAATTAAATAACTGTTGTTGCAAGATCTTGATAGATAATTAAGCATGATATATATATAATAACTAAAATAGGTGCTATATATATGCACTGCTTGCTTCCAAATCTATAACGGGTCTTCACAGCTGATGTAGCTTTCACATCCATCCAACGATTATTGCTTTCCAAATCACGTTTTGAAAATCCTATACGAAAATTGTTAGATATTATTTTTATAAATCATGTTAAATTAATTAAAGAATGATGAAAAATCAGAGGGAGAGGGGTGGCCATCGTCGTCATAGTCCCCACTTGCCACTGAAACTCCATTTTCCCCACCCCACTGAAACTCCACCTCGATCAGTTTGATATTGAAAGTAATAACTCCACTTTAAGTATAGGATTTAAAGTGATTAGTTTGATATTGAAGCCGACAATAACTCCTGAACATAGAAATTATATTAATGAGCACCAAGATATGTATCCCACCATTTTTTTAAAGAGATATATATCCCACCATAAACCATAGCCTAGTGATAAAACCAATAAAATATTACCAAGGCAGTCCGCTCCCGTAATTTTAATGAGGTTTCAGTTAAATTTGCACAAAAAATCATCACCATTTCTGGTTACCGCATTAATTTATAGTAATGAATATGACAATGTGACGTTATAAAAGATAATGAAACAAAAGATAAATTAATGAGCCTTAGTGTGATTATTTACATTCCTAGATCATTGAGGTGAAAAAATGCAAATATTTCTAGCCCTTGTCAATTCAATCTTCTGATTATCAAATGGAACACAAACATATTCGAACAATACCACAATGAAAGTTAGGATCTAAGACTTACAGCTTTGAAGGTGGTAATCCGATGTTTTTGGGAGCCAGAGTCATGGTAGTTGCAAATAAATACATAAAATTCACATTACGTATCTAGTACTTTTTTGGTCTTCCTCTATTCCTGTCTATTTTTCCTTGATATAAAAATCAACAGTTTACACTTGATAACCTCACATCTGAAACAAATTTTGTGTAATATTTGTCTTCCACCAAAAATGTTTTTGACTTTTTGGGCTGAAATGGCAGAAGGTTTTGATTGGGTATATAAAGAAGCTTGAATCTAGTGGGCCTCTTATTGGGTACATCCAATCCACCATTTCCATTTTGCAGCCCTATGTCCATATTTATGGATTATAAAAAAAACTTAATATTTATGTCCATAAGTTTTTTTTAAAGCAAATTTATGTCCATAATAGATACATAATATTTGTATATCAAAATGTAGAGTTTTTTTTATGAGGACCCTAACAAAATGTAAAACGTTTTGATATAATGACTAAAACGAAAAATTATTCTAATTGCAGAAATTAAATATAATATCATTATAACTTCGATAAAGGTTAATTCATAAATACTTTTACATAATTTTTAAAACATATTTTTGAACAGAAATTAAAACTAAAAATGCTAGCAACTATAAAAATTTTAGGGTAAATTTTTTAATTAATTTTCAATTTATTAGAAACATGTTATGGTTATCTTAAATTTGATTTTACGTAACTAAAAATATGATTATTTTATTAAGAAAAAATACTTAATATATTTTTACATTTTTTACCATGTTGTAGGTGTACAGTATCTGCGAACCTTGCTTAAAAATTAATTTGAATTCATTTCTATCGGGACCAACATAATGTTGTATATTTTAGATTTTTGATATAATCATATAATAATATAATTTTTATTTTTTTATCCATAAATGTTTTCACTTTTAAATTACTTAAAATTACTTTTTTTTAGTGGAGACTACAAGTATTCTTATTGCAACTATATACCTAATATTTGAATTCAAAATCACCAATTAAGTTAAAATAACCTAATACAAGTTGATTCATATATTTTGTGTCACTTATAATTAACTTTAATTAACAAAATCAAATGAAATATAGATGAAATAATGTTTTGTTTGGACGTTGCTAGTTTCAAACGGAGCACTTGAGGCTTGAGATTTAAAATCCAAACCAACAAATCACTCGAGAAATCAATATTATATATTTAATATCTTGAAAATAAAAAATATTTATATTTTTATATTTAATAAACAGAGCATTTAATAAAAATGTACAACCAAATTAAAATTATTCTATCCAAATAAAACCGACAAAAAGTTGGTTTAAGTGATATTAGATTGAATTTTCTTAATTAAGATGTTAAATTCAAATTTTGTAAATGAAAAAAATCATTAAAAAGAAATAATCACACTAAAAATAATCAATCAAATTATTTTATGAAAATTAATCATCAAAAAAATTAATAAAGAATTATACACGAATGAATATTTCATATCCATGAAAAAATAATGTACTACCAACATGTTTCAAGATATTCTAGAAACCACCGGATGCCAAAGCCATGATAATTTATTTTGTGCTTTCGGCTAAGTGGTTGGTTACCTTGGTTTGCAAACATTTATTGCTAGCTGGTGATGAATTGATTGCACAACTCATGCCATGCTACTCTATTTGTTAGTGATAAAAATAGAAAGATTTCTTTGCAAAAAAAATATAAACATTTCATAAAAATATTATATTTAAGACATTAAAATTTTAATAAATCATATTTTTTTTAAAATCATTAGTTAATGTTTTAATATTTTTCTATTCCATACTGTTTATCTTTTACGGTCGTACATCTTTATTTTAAAAAATAATAATCACAGCAATTTCTATTTACTGAAATAATTAGAATATAATTTTGATTTTATTTAAATAGTTAAGTAAAAATATTATTGAAAATGCTTATTATTTTAATATATATATATATATATATATATATATATTGGGAGAGGAAAATTATTGAGTAAGAGTGAGAAATAGAAATATTAAATTTAGACTATATAATTATATAACAATGGTCAATATTAAAACTTAATTAATAATTATATAATCACTTAAAAATTTACACTCATATATACAGTAAGTTTAATAATACAAATATTATTCAATATATGAGGAGTATTATTTTCACAATAAAAACATTTCTAGAAGACAAAATATATGCCAATGAACAGCTACTTTAATTTTTATTTTTACACTTTATCTGACAAAAACTAAATCTTCATTATTGTCCTTGCTCCCCTCTTTGCACATTCTTTTCTTCTTCTTTTCCCCCCTCCCTGCTTCTCATTAATTTGTTGCCAACCTGCTAATGTTTTAGGATTTTTCATGTATCTTGCTCTTGGTCTGCTGCAGGTTATTGTTCTTTTCTTTTAGATTTGGAAGCAGAAGAAGCACAACTCAACTCAGCAGAATCATTTACACCACGTGACGTCCTCTTCAGCTTCTCAAGTTATTTTAAGAAAGAACAATTTCATACATTTTTCTATATTTTTAATAACATTGAATGTATTTTTATTTAATACCTCTTCATAAACTGTTCATTTTGTTACAAAATTATTGTTATTTAAGGTTAATGTGCATAAATTTAAAATTATTATTTTTTTTGTAAAATATTTTGTTACTAAAAGACCCTCTTTTATTTCATCTGTTATATCTTCTTAAACTTCCTATATGATTAATAAAAGAAAAAAAGACGATTCACGGAGAAAAATAGATGGTAAAACATGCATTTAATAAATTGGAAAAAACTTGATCATACTTTAAATTTCTAAAATAACAGAAGCTTCGTAAAAAAACATAAAAATGATTCTGAAATGAAAACAGTATAATTTTTCTCTATTTTTTTTCTATTAATCACG
>CM023955.1:3678869-3710513 GCA_013407115.1 Glycine latifolia | reverse complement strand
TATATATATATATATATATATATATATATATATATATATATATATATATGTAACTTTTAAAATTAAGAGAAAGTTCCTTTTTTTTCCATCTCGTTTCTCTTATACCTCCTTTGCCACTTGCAGCCACTGAACGCCATTGTCCTCACCCCAATTCCCCATATCAACCCCTTCTCAGTCTCTCAATAATTTCTCTGTACATTAAACATTAAACAAAATATGTAGTACTCCACTTATCCTTCACCGTTAACCATTATTTCTAGTCATTACCAACCTTACATTCACCAAAACAATTCCTTAAGGAAAGCTTCTAAAAAAAAGCATTGGATTATCAAAAAGAATTAATGTACAACAAAATAACATATTTCATTGAACTAAAGACTGAATAATGGATTTAAATTTGTGTATATAAGTATCTAAAAAATATATATATAAACGCTAACTAAAAACTATGCTATTCATAATATAAGTTCATGGGTGATATTTTTCTGCTGGGAATCAGAGAGAATAATTTCTAGAATATTGAAATCTATTTAAAAAATTATTCTCTCAACGTATGTAACATATACATGTCTTAGTACTAAACTCCTAGCAGCATACATAAAAACATGCTTATCTACCTATCATGTAATGTAAGTCCGTAAAAAGGAAATGTTAGTAATATAAGTTCAGAAATGTGTATTTGTTTTGAAGGTTGAAATAAATTACTTCATCGGTCCCAAAAATTATGGTAGTTTTAGTCTTTGTAAAAAATTTCAAATTAATTGATATAATTTTGATAATTATTATATAATTTTTATTATTTGATATAAAATATGATTTTTATTAATTCAAATATTAAATTATATTTATATATTATCAAGATCATGTATATTAATTTTTGTTAAAATTAAACAACAATAAAGTAATTAAATTGTCTATATTTTAAAATCTTTATTTACGTCAATTTTAATTTATATAAATGAGATAACAAATAATTTTAGATTAATATAAATTTTTACATATATATAATTAATGTGAAAGAAATTTTCAATCTAATAATAAATTTTAAAAAAATATTATTAAATTAAAAGTTTTAATTTTTTTTTAGTTTTGCATTCAGATTGAAGAATTTAATCAAATAGTTATATGAGTGTAATAAAATAGTTTCTTTTATAAAATAATATAATAGTTATCAAAATTATGGTAGTATATTTTGATATCTTCTCTAAAAATATATATTTAAATTTTGTCTTGTAATAAATAATGTTATCCTAGAGACTTAATAATATTAAAATTAAGAAAAATAATAAAAATATTTAAATAAAATTATTCTCCAATAAATATTAATTTTCTTAAAATACTTACTTTCTTAATCTATATTAAAAAAATATTAAATATCAATGATTTTGGGAATAAGTGACTACGTAATAGACTAATACCTTGCCTAAACACTATTGTCATCCAATTGACTACACCACAAAACACTGTTGCACCTAACTTGCGATTTTATCATTTACTAGTTTAGATTGGCTAATGAAGAGGCATGTGAGTTTGTTGCAGAGAAATCGATGATACACGTTTTTGGGTGGGCAGTAGACTCTCCCTTCATAATTACTACTTTTAATGCTCTTTTTCTGCCACAATTAATTGGTTAGAATTATGTTATTAACATAGCTTTTTATTTTATTTTCAATCATTAACTTACCTCATTTAGTACATATTGTGCAATCTTATTCTCTTATTTTTTTTATTTATAAAAAACAAAAAACAAATATCAAAATATTTACAAACTCACATACCCTATTAAAATAATTTAGCTAGACCTCATTGATAATCCTACTCTCTTATACTAATAGTTAATAATTTAGTATTCAAATTTTGTGAGAAAAAATATGATTGAAGAACTAGACTCATTAAAGATACACAATCAAATTCTTTGAAGAATATTAATCATTAATAAAAATTATTAAATATTTTATATTAATAATATAATATAGATATAAAATATTCTTTAACTTTCAATTAATTTTCGATGAAAAACTTCATTAATCACCTTAAATAGAATATTTTTTCCTAAAATGATTTTTTAATTCACAATACTCAAATATAAAATCTTATTTAAAATAGTTGAACCTTTTCCACTTCTTTTTTTTAATCTGAAACCTTGTTCCACTTGAACGAGCATAACATTTTTCCCATCCTTTTTCTGATGTATGAGTATTTTCCTCCCCTTTACGTATACACCCAAAATTGGAGTGGACCTGTTAACATTTTCCTTTTTGTTTCTTTTCTCAATCATCTCATGCATTTACGTATACCAGCATGCATGTATGAAGCTTTTCTTCCCGAGATTATAGAAAGAGCATTTTTCTGTTGACTTTGTTAATTACTACTCGGATACGGATAAACCTAGAAAAACAACTGTAAGAGGGATGTGGCTTTATCTTTCACCAAGTATTTTTCTCATTATATTTTTCCATAAACATTTTATTTAAGTATAATATAAATCAATGGCTGAGACGCAGGCTGTTCAAAAAATAACTGCAGGAGATCTTGATCCTAATTAATTATCTCCAACACTGTTTCAATATTCTAGCAAATTTCGTTTGTATAAAATATGTTATCATCAGAGAACAATCGGAGTATACTCTAAGAACACTGATATATAATTAGAGATAATATATATATATATGAATAGAATATACAATATATACAAAAACATATAATCCATATCGATCACATGTGTGCTATGATCAGATCACAGACAGGCATGTATTGTTGGGTGTAATTTAATTTATTTTATGAAATCTGACAAAGGAAAGCAAGTAACAACGCGAATATATAAATAATTCACCAAGTTGTAACTGGTAAGTTGGTTGCTGTTTGAAAAGAATGCGATGGACAAACACCGTACTAAACCCTACCTTGCCGTTTCAAGGATGACAGTAAATTCTTATAAACTGTTGGAAATTTAATGCATGTTTTGTTGTGGCAAGTTGCAGCTGTAGTAGTTGTCCATTTGTTGCTTGCTGGGGTCCATCACATGGCTTTTCCTTATGTATGTGAATGTTTCGTAACATAAACCCAAAACCCAATTCATGATGAGCCATATATAATGTGCTTTTCTCAAGTTCTCACACCGGTTTCAGTACTTTCATTAGCCGTGATGGGTAAATCCGTTTCAAATACCTATTTTTATGACAATTCAGCAATTGTGCTTGTAACATTAAATTGGTGACCAATTGTTCAATATTGTGGTCCGGGAATGTCGCTTGGCATTACAAGTTATAGACAGTTTAATTTATGCATTTCCAATATTCACCCCATATATAACTTCTAAGAAATTAATTGATTTGAATTCTTCACAAGCATCACAAGTAGGTTTAGATAGCCACTATAAGTTTATCAATAAGAAATAAATAAAATAAATTAAACTGTTAACATTAAAGAAATAAAAATATAAATAACTACATATTTTCTTTTATTTAGTTGAAAAAAATTCATTTGACTTTTTCAATTCAAGTATTAAAATTTTCTGTCCTCCTTTATTTTCTATTCACCATCCTAAAGGTAGGGTAAATGTTTTCATTTCCAATCCTTGGATGTCCCTATGCCTGACATTCATTGAGTTATTTATTAATGGAAGTAACGAATGGCCCAGAAATTACACCCCCAAAACCTAGTATCGACGAACCAATGCTTGAAGCCTTCACAGATTGTGCTTGATAGATTTAGTTTCAGTGATGCTGGCTGGAGGGTATATGTCACTGTTACATTACAGCAAGGAGGGGGAGAAAAACACGTAAGAAGCCACCTAGGGTTTCTTTGCAAATTCCTACCTTTTCAGGGTCCACATAAACTATTTTACACAATTTTTAAGCATGTGTTTATCTGTTTTGCATTCTGCAAGTCATGATCTCACTAACTATGTCCAACCGTTTATGTACTTGACAGTAAATTCAACAACATATCATATTCAATTCATGGTGCGGGGACCCTTCTTCTGAGTTGCGCGGAAGACTTTTCCTTTTTGTGTCAGTTTACTTTTACCATGCCGGGGACACATATTGATACTGCCTCACTATCAGAGTGTTAATTACAACCCTTCTTCCTTTCTTGTAGATTTCAAATTAAACTTTTTTTCTTTTACAATTCAAATCTCCCATTTATGTGATTATGTCTTTTGCATTCAAATTGTAATTAATACTTCTTAAAATGTAACAATCATAGTTCCTTCTTAAGTTTAAACAATGAAGGTTACTATAAAAAATTCACATGAGAAGGACGTACGTACAATTATTTTTTCTGTAGTTATTGTTTCAATATATATTAATTTTTAGTATGATTATGTAATTAACTTTAATTTTGTATTCATTAACATTAATCTTTCTTTAAAAAGTTTAAAATAGTTGACATCACAATTTTCTTCGGCTAACCTATGTATTTGAAGTTTTGATAAGCTTGTGATATGTAAAGAAATTAAAACAGTTATAAAAAAAATAACAGACAACGGGAAAAGCTAATAGAATAACTAATTAACAAAAAAAAATATTTTATAAAAAATGTCTATAAAATTATAAATAAGTAATGAGACTAAAAATCTCAAATTTTGGAAGGTTAAAAAATCTAATCAAGCCTGAATTTTTTTACAGCTTGGTAAAAAAAATCGTACGTCATACAGGGCTTTCGTTCCCTTACAAATTCAAATCCATGGCACAGGAACGAAGACAAACGGACAACCGATCTATAGAGGAAATTGAAATTGACAGGAACGAAGGATGCAATATATATAAGCAATATAAGTTGCGTTAAATATGACGTGACCTTAAAATAATGGGCCAGGTAGTTAGCATCATTTACATTTATACCTCTCTTAAAGCAAATATAAAAAGGAAGAATCCATGCCCAACCCCACACTACCCTGTACTCTTTATCCATCCGTACTACCAGTTCACGACACAAATTGATGAAAATTATATATTTAAAAAAAGAAGTACAATATTTTTTTACCAAAAAACAAAAAAGTATTATCAGATCCTATTAAAGCAAATTAAACTAGGAAAAGGAAACCACAATACCCTTTTAACAGCGTGCCAGGCTTCATTCAAACGGCACACCTTATTGGGTAATGAACCCTGGAGGGGTTCATCAATAATAAGTATAGTTTACAGAAAAATTAATCCAGATGCATATGGTGTGACAAATATTGATGCCTGTTATAGGAGACCTAAAAATTTGGAGTTGCCCCTTTTTTCTTTTCCTATTTTTTTCATTTTTCTCCTAAAATGTGATACAATATAAAGAATTGCTATAGTATCCAGAGAAATCTAAGGATTTTGATACGGTTATATTTTTGGAACAATGAATTTGATACATCATAGAAAATTTCTTAATAACTGTATCAAAACTCTTAAAACTTCTGAAGATAACATAGAATTTCTCTATAGCAACAATATAACCTTACTTGAGAAACAAATCAGGAAGTTTGAAGTTGGTTGCATCTTCAACATTGTTGATCCAACCAAAGGTCTCCATGAAAGGGTTGGCCAAGGACTCTGGTGGGTAGTCATCAATGCAGTAACTCCACACATTTGTATGATCCCCAAGATCCTTCATTACCTCCCACAAACAGCTATTGCATTTAAAGCCAGCACCAAAGCTTATCATCAGCACTCTGTCACCTTTCTTGAGCCTCTTCTTGGCCTCCATGTACCCTAGCACATACCACAGGCTACTTGCTGAAGTGTTACCAAAACGGTGCAGTGTCATCCTTGCTGGCTCAAGATCATACTCACACAGATCCAAGCTCTTTCCAATCCCATCTATCACAGCCTTTCCTCCTGTGTGGAGGCAAAAATGTTCCACCCCGGTCTTGAAGTTCAAAGGGGATTTGCTAGATCCACCACCTGAGGACTTAAGGGAACTAGTTTGGCTCAGTTTCTTTACGAGGGACACAATCATGAACCTGAGGAGCTCCCTAGTTGGCAAAACCTTGGGTGACAACACCCTTAGGTTCTCAACAAAGGCCCTTGTAGCGGCCTTGGGGAGGGTTTTGGCAAGGTAAAACCCAAGCTTGCCTTGCTCATCTTCCTTCTGATTGCAGCAACTATAGGCCTCTTCTTTAGCACCATGATGAGTCCTCACCAAGCACTTCAACTTGAACATGGCCCTTTGCTTCAAGGACCTTTTGTTTGTCAAGAGAATGGCACATCCACCGGTCCTGAATAAACAGTTGGCGAGAATCATTGATCTGTCGTTGCCATTGTACCAGTTTGGACTTAGAGACTCAGAAGTCACCAAAAGAGCACACTTGTTCTTTTGTGACTTGAAAATGTTCCTTATGATGTCCAAGGAAATGAGGCTAGCACTGCACCCCATCCCAGTGAGGTTGTAGGCCTTTATGTCCTCCCTCATCTTGTAGTGGTTAATGATTCTTGAAGTCAAGGAAGGAACAACAGCGAACATAGAAACATTCACCACAAGCACATCGATCTGTGAGGGGGAGATTCCTGACCTTTCAAAGAGCTTTTCAATGCTGTCATGGAAAAACTCCTCCATTTCTGTGACACCATCATCTAATGTTGGATTTGCCTCACGACCCTCGATGACGTTTCTTGGGGCATAAGTTTCCTCACCAATGCCAGAGTTGACAATGGCCTTGAGGAGGAACTTGTACTCATTCAGACCCAAGTGCTTGTTCCTCCCTATGATCTTCCCACAGCGTTCAGTTCCAAGCTTTCTTTCATCGCTTGGCCTGTAAAGTTGGTAGTCCAATATGTAGCACTCTTGGTCCCTTCTCTGATCAAACAATTTCCAGATCAGGAAAGACAAGTACAATGCCATAGCACCATAAAGTAAAGTGAGGAACTCCATTAGAGAAAGAGAGAGCAGAGAAAACAGACGTAAGAGTTAGAAAGAATTTGATGGGTTTGAGATTCAAATAAACGTGTGACACTTTATAACAAGGGAGTGAGAGTGAGTAATGAGAGAATGAGTGGGGCGTGTGAAGAGTAGAGAGGCCTAAGACTCAAAATGTCAATACTCAATAGTTTAGTTTAGTCTATAGCTATTTGCTAGCTAGCTCAACCCCCAACAAACTTATCTCTTTGAAGCTTTCGTGTCAACCATTATTACAAGAAACAAAGCAAGCACTAGTCACACTATGAGCATGTGTTAGGAAGAGTTTTTCTGGTGTGTAAGTCTTTATTCCAGAATAGGACACCTTTTATATCAACATTTTAATTTCTTTAAACGGCCTATATATTATTATACTATAAGGCCAGCTAGTTTACGCTGTAATTGCAGCAGTTATGGAATTCTACAACAAAATGAAAATGGCCAGTGGTAGTAGGTTAGCCGATATAGTTATCCACATTTAAGGAAGAAGAAATATGGTAGATAGAGTGGAACAGAATACACAGTAATCTTCCCCACATTAAATCATTATACAGATCATGTCTGGCGTACCGCGTACGTGATTAGCACATAAATGAAATGAGTTGTTATTATACACTCACCTTCTCTACCCCATTTTTTAGTATATGAGCAACTTTTTTTCCAAATGAAATGGGGAGCCACAACATCTTTTACATTCAGTTTTTATTCCTTCCTCCCATTTTTTCACACCCTCTGTTACATTTTTTCTTTTTCTTTTTTCTTCCCTATGTATTCTCTCTCTCCCTCTTCTTTTTTTAACATCCAATGTACAAGTTACAAACGTTATTGTTATTGAAATTTAGTTGCCTTTGGGAGATAAAAAGTAAATTGGATGGTTAAGAAAGAAGAGAAAAAGAAGACAAATTGCGGGTTTAATATTCTATGTTAACAAAACTAAAATTCTAATAAATTAACATTTGTCTATAAAAATAAAAATTAAATTAGTTGGCTTTTTAATTCAAGAACGTAGTGTTGCTGTGTTAGATATTCAAGAATGATGCCGTGTAAGTTATACCAATAATTGAGGGGTCAGGTGGGGTTTTCTTTTAGCTAAAGTGAGCACTACTTGTGCTTAATTTCACTTAGTATATTAATAAATTCATTGGTTTATCAAAAAAAAAATGACGTGCTTTCTATTATGGTTCCTTTTGTTATAACTTAAGTTTAAACTCGACCTGAAGGTAATTAGTAACTCTAGTCACATACATGCATGACAATTTCAAAATTTGATTTGAATATCTGTTTATTGTGATGTGACTTGAATTCAGTCCTCAATAGGATCGACAAGTTGATAAGTTTACAATGCATTTTTTGTTCGATGTACGTTTGTTGCAGTCTGGTGACCACAAGCAAAGGCATGTTCGATTGAAAATGAAAAAGAAATAAAAGCCAAATGAAAGAAAATAAGAGAAAAATAAGTTGAATTAAATGGCTGGGAGTAGTTACACACATTGGCTTCTCAATGTATCCAAGATTCTACGTGAGCGGCGTCTTCATGTGTAATAGGCTAAGGCTTCATTGATTTGCCTCTTGAAGCAAAAGATCCAACCCCCCACAACATTATATAAACTACTATTTATAGATAAACTTTCTATCGACTAGTTCTAAAATTTTGCTGTCTAAAAGACAAGTGTTTTCTTTAATGAAAAAATATTATTAAGGCATAGAAACCTCTCTAGTAAAGCTATATAGTACAAACACAATCAACCCTTAAGGCATTGGAAACAAAATTGCTAATCAATTTTGGTAACCACCATCGGTAACTTCATGCAACAATCTTCACAACTTTCATTTTTTAACACCTTTTTTATCCTAAAGTGTATCTTCATAACTCGATCTAAGACTTGGTCAATAGTTGCCTAGCTAACTAAATCAACTCAGCACTTAATAACTCGATACATATCTTATCTGACACTAACAATTTAATGCACGGATAAGCTTAAGTAGTTTCTTTTGCATAGAGTCAACGGAAGCCCAAGAAGCTAAAGAAAACAAATGAATCTTTCAAATTTTTATTTTTTTTTACTGCAGAAGCTTTCAAATTTTTATTTCTGTGTCTATCCTGAACCAAACAGTTATTACCCGAAGAAGTTTATGGCTCTAGTGTTGAAGTCAACGGGCAGAAGATGATCGAAGTCAACTCTAGTAAAAGAAAAAGAGGCCTAGTTAGTTTATTGCATATGACCCACATCCAACAGTCACGACCACAATTTCTACTAGCATAATGTTCTGGCCCAATAGTTTTGATTCGGTGTGCTGTGATCTTTTTTTTCTTCTTCTCAAGTACTTATCTTGCTCCAACAATCTCCAGCGAGGTAGGTGGACTTAACTATACCAAGTCAAACACTTACCCAAGGCCTAGCAGTGGAGATTGGGATAAATGAATGAAAACATATATTAGAGATAGAAAGTAGTTTGAATCATTAAGAGAGAAGGAAATAAAAAAATTAAATAATTAATAAAATTAACATTTGATAATAAATAAATAAACATGAAAACTTATATTCAATTTTCATTATTGTCATGACACATCAAATAAAAATCAAACACCTAACTCTAAGTATTAATTTCTTAAAATATTAAAATCTATTTAAAGAGTTAATCTCTCAATAAATATTTTTTATAAGCATAAATACGTTGTCGAACTATGAACATGGATAAAGTTATCAGTCTTTTTTTTAAATAAAAAATCAGAGGATTAAAGACCTTTGGTTGACAAACTCAAAACTGAATCATCCCTAAAAACACCAGAAATACAATCCGGGGCAGTCTCAAAAACATGATAATCATTGGTAATACTCAAAGTTTACTTAGAGCATCTTTAGTGGTAGATCTTAAATTGGAATTTTAGATTACTTTTTAGTAAATCTTATAATACAAAGTAGGATTTAAGATCTCTCAAGATCTTTTCCATTTTGTTCTTTAGTGGTAGATTTCATTTTGAGATCTTAAGGAGAGAGAAAAATGAAAAAAATTTATTCTTTTTTAAACAATGTGCAGATCTTAAGGGTTCTTCTACAAGAACTCATTATCCATGTTAGAGATCTCTCTACCTTCTTTAGTGGGAGATCTAGTGAATACCAGATTTTGAGCTCAAGATCCTTGCTCAAAATCTTGCACTAAAGTTGCTCTAAGAAACATTGCTAATTCGCCCATGCACCGCACGAATATCTTCAACCAAGTTATAGCAAGATGATGTCTGTTGCAACCATCTTTCAATTCCAGGAGCTTAATAGCATTGCTTGAATTGGAGTCAACACAGATGCAATTAAATCCTTGAGCCCACGCGAGCTTCATTAAATGTTACACAAGTAGAGATAAAATACTTTTTTTACCTTCTATATGAAATTAAATATTTATACAAAATAGACAATAAGTAGAGATAAAAAATTGAAAATATAACAATATATTTTAAATCATAATCCGGAACCAAATTAAATCAAACTTTTTTTTTGTTCAAAAGGAAATAATCAAACTCCAATACTAAGGATTTACAGTAACAAATCAAATTGATTTTGGTCATATTGGTTTGGTACAAATTAGATGATTTTTTTTTTAAAACCCAAACCAAATCAATCTATTTAAATGTAATCAATTTGGAATAAATTTTGTCCTATACTTAAACCTTTCCAACCCATGATCACTCCTATTTATAACTAGTGTCATTTTGTATGTATTTGTGATATGTCTAAGATGGATGTGGATGATCCTTAACTTAAGATGGAACACTTGGAGAATGTTGGTTCTAATGTCCTTTTATGAGCACTCCTATTTATAAGTAATGTCATTTTGTATGTATTTGTGATATGTCTAAGATGGATGTGGATGATAATTGACTTAAGATGGAACACTTAAAGAGTGTTACTCGGCTCTAATGTCCTTCTATGAACACCCCTATTTAATTAATTATAAGTAGTGTCATATTGTATGTATTTGTGATATGTCTAAGATAGATGTGGATGATCCTTAACTTAAGATAGAACACTTGGAGTGTTGGCTCTAATGTCCTATGGATTGAGTTTCAAATTCTCTTGAATTTCAGTTAATAATGTGGTTGACGTGACTAAAAATTATAATTATATTTTGTATCATAATCTGATCATTTGAACCAAATCAAGTTAAAAAAATTCAAATGAAGGAATCAAACTATAAATCATAAAAGGTGAACTATAAACTAGATTATTCCATATAAGATCCAAGAATAATAATATCATATTTGATATTGTAATACGACAATGTTACCTTTTTTTATAGACAATTTTTTTTAGAAAAGTTTAAAAGTGAATTAGGTTTCAAGACTCACCAAAATCAGATCATGTCTCAAAACTCAATGAGTGGTTATAGAAGTATTTACAAATCACTCACCAATAAAGTATTTACATCAACAACCAAATTCAAATTTTCAAATTTGCGTTTTTGTGAAATATGAGTTGAATCTTTACCAATTACAATTTTTTTTATAGGCACAATAATTTTATTCTTATAAACTAACATATGATTCACAATTTGGACCAATCTTTGTTGGCAATTTTTTTATAGACACGATAAGTTTACTCTTATAAACCAACATATGGTTCACAATTTATAAATGTATATATTAATTTTTACGTCACTCGACACTTATAATTTTGAACCAACTCGATATCCAGACTACCAGACCTGTGGTATCGTTATATAGATGAAGCTAAGCCCGTAACAATTTGGTTGATACGCTTTCCCACTTCCTACGATTTTCGAAGTTAGTTGATTCGATACTTTGCGCCTATATTACCTAAATTAATGTTCAGACTACAACCGAGTCAATGTGCTTGAGAAGTCAAAAGTCTACTTAAACATATACATTGCGCATATATTACCTTAAGCCTCTTGAATATATGCCTGAAATATTCATATATGCATATGGTATGAGAAATCATAAATCTACTCATATTAACTTGGCCTGAATTTTTGGATTTTGGGTGGAAAAAAAGTTGTGGAAAACTTGAATGAAACCCCAAAAGAACACCAAACACTACAGGCCAAATTAATGAGGGGGTGACTACGAAGAATGGGAGGATAATGCCGTAATTAATCTCTTTGTTTCTCTCGAAGTTTCCATGTCGTTGTCTGCTATGAATGATAAAGAAGCAAATTAGTTTGATGTATACATCAATCCACATCTTACGGTATATATGCTGCTACTATCATTTTGCTTTTCCATTGAAAATAATAGGAAATGTAAAGCGGAGCATTGCAAAAACATCAAGATGCCCTCGTAATGAATAATCCATGGTGCTGCATTGTAGTCTTCATTAATTTTAGAAGAGTGTTATTCTTTTTCAAACACTCTCGGAATATTTGTTAAAATTTATTAAGGTCTATAAAACTTTATAATTTGTAATAGAATTCAGATAATAATAATAATAATAATAATAATATTAAAAAATGTGTTAGTTAGCATGTGATAGTATTAATTAAGATTCGGTCCATGTATGTCTGCATAGTTGAAGCTTAATACATTTTACTACTATTAGTAAGATCCTACACCTTTTCAATCTGAACAATAAGAAACGGATATTTATATCTGTCACATGCAAAACCGTAAGATCTCATGATCCCACACACCAATTATCTTAAAATTATCATTTTCTTTTTTCCATTTTTAGTTTGTATTTCTGTTTAACTATATTTTGAGTCACGCAAAGGGTTGATAACACATGCGGGTCGCTAAAATAGGATAATTAATACTTCACCTTTTTTTCGTGATCAGTCTTACCATCAGAGGTACTAGGCACCTCTCTGATTCGGGCAAAAAAAAATTATTTTTAGGGTGTGTTTAATGCACAATACTATATATATATATATTTGATTTTATAGAATGATCATGTGACATGATAACTCTATATTTATGTTTTTAAAAAATATTAAATGATATTAATTAATTTAATTATTAATTCAAATCAATATTATTTTATTATGTAAATATATTTTATTTTATTATTCATTCTTTAAAATTATATTATTATTCTATGAAATGCAAACTATTCTTTTTTTGAAATTTTTATTCTTAATCAATTATTTCATTTCTCTTTTAGTATTTTTTTAATAACAATTCTAATATTGTTTAATAATGTATTACGAATAATTATCAATCAGTTTATCTCATTCCTTCTAATTAGTAGTGTTTCTTTAGTTAACAATATATCTTTTTTAGGAAATATGTATTAAGTCATATTAGTTTTGCACAACAAGAGTAAATTCTTATTTTGCATCCTATAATTAAAATTTATAAGAATGAAATATAAAAAGAAAATATTAAATTGACGAATCATATTTAAACATTAATAGATGAAAATATGTTAAAATGTTAAAGAATATTTGAACTTTCAATAATAATATTCACTCATTTAGAATAAGTTTTTAGTTCAATTCAACTTTTTTTCTTATTTATTCAATTAAAGAAGATTTTTATATTTTAAATTAATAAATAGTTAGGATTTAAAATGATTTATAAAGAATAAAACTAATAAATAGTTAGTGATTTGTTGATTTCTTTCAGGTTGCCTTGAATGGGTTGGAAACGTGAAGTTGGTGCATCCAACACAGCCATTGAACTTATAGTTACTCGTTTTAGAGCTAGTAGTCCAGAATTTGCGGCAATGCCGAACATTGCACATTACATAATGGAGCCGTTTAATTTAATTCTAACCAAAGCCCAACTAATAGATGGAGAAAAGTTTAGATTAGGAAAAAACACCTCATATTGCCTATCAACAAGAAAAATCAAATAATTGAACACAAGCTACAAGACTTGACTATATGTACCAACCCATGTTAACAATTTTATTTAGAGTGTAGAAAATACATATATTAACTTTTTTATTTTTTTTAGAACATCGTATCTTATCATTATTGTAAGTGACCGTTGATGATTCATTGCTATGAATCTCTTAACCCTGTGTTTATGTGAATGAAATAAATAGAGAAGAAGAAAAAAGAGAAAAAAAATATAATATAAAAATAAAATAGAGATAGAATAAAAACATGTATTGCATAGATTAATAAAAATAAGAAAACAAATGGAATTATAAAGACATTTTATCCTTATATTTAATGAGTTATGTTGTTTATTTTTTTATTTTTTATTAATTAATTAATTAGTAAAATTATTATTTAATATTTGTTGTTATTATTTTAGAATGTTTATTATATTATTTTGTTTATAAAATATATACATTTTTTATTATAATATTTTAAAATGTAATATTTAAAAGAATGGTTTGGTTTAGTTTAATTTTCAATTCTCACGTTCAAAATCAAACTACATCAAAACAAACTATAAATATATTACACTTACATTAAACCCTACCTTATTACATACATATATTTGTTTTTGTAAAAAAAAAGTTGAAATTATTTTAACTAGTGGTTTGTAATTTAAATCAATATGTGATTTATGACAATATTTTAATTTCAAGAAGAAATAAAAACAAAGCAAAACAAAAACTAGCTATAAGCTAGGGAAAGTCACACCCATAGCATTAGTCAAAAACTAGTAGTCCATACTCCTTCATCAACTATATAACAATGTGGTTAATAGATGTGGCACACTGGCACCCATCTTAGCTTGGAAAATTAGCACATTGTTTTTCTCACTTCTCAAAGACATCTTTATAGATTTGCATCCAATTTGTTTGAAGGCTCGTGAGTCGTGACTATTATAAAGTTCTTTCCCAGATCCTTGTTACTCAGAGCTGAATTTGCCTTTCTCTTTTTTCTTTTTATCTACACGATTATCCTTCATAGAGTGAGGTGCACTAATCAAGTTGCGCCTGCAGTTTCAATCAAAACATTCGTGGCACACAAACAATCCTTTGCCATTTGCATTGCTTAGATGGCCTTTCATTGTTGGGCCAGCTTTCTTGTTGCTGCATACCAGTTGTTCCTAGCGGTCACAAAATAAAAGTTTTAACAAATGTTTTTTAATAACAAAAAGACTATAAGTTTTGGTTCCACAAAAATCTTTAGGTTTTAACTTGGATCCACATCTTCTTTCTCTTCCTCCCCCTTCTCCTAAATATATATAGAGAGATATAGGATCTGTTTATACCAAATATAAGGATTAAAACCTACATAAAATCTCCTGTTAAAATAAATTAATCTAACGACTAAAATCAATTCATTAAAATTATGATCAGTGAATCACGTGCTTTCTCATTTCTAATCATCATCGCAACAGTTTGTCATTTGCCATTGGTAACCATGACACTCTCTACGTTGTTACCATGAACCAAAAACTTAGTCTTCTCACCTTTCTAATCTCAACATTTCATGCTCATCCCCAAGAGAATACAATATAGTAATTCTCACCGGAAATCATTTTCGCTCTTGGTGAAAGGCACACTCCTAACACCCATTTTCAACAGCATTCGTGGCCATAGATGAATGATCACCCCAATTGAAAAAGCTTATTTTTTCATACACCCCACCACAAAAAAACATAGTAATTGTAATTATTGTTGTTCTTGCTACCCTTATCCAATTGAAAAGGTTCGGCCCCTCCTTGAACGCTCTCCACTTTGGCCAAGTTGCAGGAAAATTGTAACCATACACGAAATGAAACTCTAATAGAATAGCGATTTAGAAGATTAAGAAGCTAGCCACCAGGGAACAAGAAAGGACATATGCATCAATTAAGTTTCTATTGTGTAGAGTGTGTTCTGTTGGGGAAATACCATTGTCAAAGAACAAAACAGCGATGGCGAAAAATGATAAAGCACGTGTGGGTGTCTTGATAAAAGCATAATATTTTTCAATATTTTGTTTTGAACTTTTGATGAAAATTGATTTTTGTGTCAATCCGTTTTTTTATAACGACTAAAATTATTTATTTTAGCTTTTTGGTTCCATATTTTAGGGTGGATTTAAATTAGAATATTTTTTTATGTGTTTGTTATAGAAGAAATATATTGATAAGTAACATGAATTAAAAAGAAAGAAAGCCACTTAAAGAATTCCTTTTATCAAGAGAAAAAGTTTATGCATTAACAGTCTAAATTTTTTTATGTGTTTCTTATATAAGAAATATATTGATAAGTGACATGAATTTAAAAGAAAGAAAGCCGCTTAAAGAATCTTTTTTTTTCAAGAGAAAAAAGGGTTGAGTGTAAAATTTTTTTACACAATTATTCAATTATAATTTATTATGTATAATAATTTGTTAATTTTTAAAATGATTATCTTAAAATAATTCAAATATATTTTACAATTAAATGACTTTTAATACATAGCCATTAAACTCTGCTTTTAAACCATTGAGAATCCCTTTTAAATTACTTCTTTTGCGGAGTAGAAAAGAAACTTAATAAACTATCCTATAAAAGTGAATAATTTATAAAATAATTGTGTGCCATTAAAATATTTTAAGAAATTCGTTAGAATGATTTTATTTTTATTTTTTTAAGAAAAAAATTGTTACGATGATTAAACGATAGCAAAAAAAAAAAAGTTAATTAGTAATGAGTGATTAATTTAAGTGAAACATATTTAAGTTATATAAATTACCGAGTTTAAAAGCCTTATAAATAATTTAAAAAATTCAATTAAAAAGGATGCAACTGCACCTTACTATTGACATTTTTAATTCGAATAGAATGATCTTCTATAATATGTATATGTGATTTAGAAAGAAGAAGAAAAAAACTTTACAATTACTCGTTTAATTTCTATATTTATACAATCTTTATATTTTAATCGTACACTACACTTTTTAAACCAATTAAGTCCCAACACATTACTTTTTAAACTGGTTTATTCATACTATTTTTTTATTATAACAAGGACTAAATGAGATTAAAAAAGTGTATGGATAGAGATTAAGAGTGATTCACTATATAATTCAGTTAATTTTTAGTTTTTTTAAATATTACTTGAAGTAGTATTTTTAAAATATTAAATTTTTAATTTTTTATATTTATTCTGTTTTTATCTTTAAATATTTATTAGATTTTCTATTAAATTTTTCTATATAAGATAAATTTTTATTATTTTATCATTTATATAATTTTATATTTTTCAACTATTTCAATATATTATTTTACTAAATATTTATAATTCAATAAAATAACTTTCAATTATCAACTAACTTTTACACTTTTAGTTAATTTTTTCATTGATAACCTTAAACCAGTAATTCATATGGTCTAAAATGAGTGTTTTTTAGACATAATAACTAAAACGTACAGATTTTACAGATATAAAAATCAAACAAGTAATTAAACTCAATTAAATATAAGCCAAATGTTTACACTACTACAAATTATGCTTTTTATGATGCATATATGACGACAATTTTGTAGAAATTGTCATAGTATATTACACGGTGGCATACTTGTAAATATGAGGTTATGTTCAACGACGAGTATCATAAAAATCGTCTACAAAAAGCATGTATGTCATTAACTGATGGCATTTTTGTAATTAACTTGAAGTTATTGAAGACAATTATGGGAAAACTATCTTTGTATTGACACTAACAAAGACGAGTTTCCATAAACCGTGTTTGATTTTTCAAATAAAAATGTCCACTATTTTTTACATTCTTGGCTATCAAACAAAACCCTAACAATCTCGGTCATCAGTCTCATGCCATAGCCTCACTCGCCTTTTGTCAATTTGTGTCTCTACCCAGGCATCCCCAAGTCTCGTGCCCTTAACTCTGCTGTGACATGCAACAGATATATATCTGTTCCATTTTCACATAAATGTGTGTGGTTATACGATTTTTGGATACGCGACGTCATTATTCGATTATTGGAGTTGTGATTTAGTTTGGGTCCAAGCTGCGATTTTATTTGTTAAACACCTGCAATTTAATTTGTTTTATGTTGGATTTGGTGAATAAGAGTGACATAGTGTGGAAGAAGTTTCTGGACTACTCGAGTTTAGATAAAGTGTTAGAGATTTGTGGACTGGTTGTCGATCCCCTTGACTTTGCTTTGACCTCCAAAAGGTATGTATCTCTTCCTCAATATAAGTCATAAAATTCAAAAGAACAACCCGCTACAACTCATTATTACCATTTTCATGAAATGTGATGTGTGATTTTCAGTATGAAATTGGTTATTATGGGAAAGCATATATATGAGATTTTCCTAAACTAGAGAATTAAACACCACTCAGAAACTAATTCAAACTTGACGCAATGCAAATGCAAATACAATTTTCCTAAACTAGAGCACATGCATGATATACATGGAGCTCCTAAATGGTGGGTTTATTCTTAGTCTTTGGTAAATAGAACTCAAACAGAGCCAAGAGAGAATTATATTGCAAGAGTTGATGATTGGAGAGATACTATAGTGGAATTGATGAAGAAAGTTAGCAAACACTTACCGCTAGGCAAAAAATCAATCATACGCAGGGATGGAGTATATATAATAATAAAGCAGAAAGGGTGAAGGAAGGAAAATTATAATTAAGGTGGTGGTGGTGCAGCAGTAGTAGGGGGGTTCTTTTTGTGAGAGTTGTATTTCCATCTAAAAAGGAGTGTATTTTTATGCTTTCCCATAAATTAATTAATTATCCATCTATGGCCAGTGAATAATCACGATTAAATAATACAGAAGAACCAAATAAACCGTATAAATATATGAAGAAATTGGCAGTTCCTCTCTACCTCTATTTTACGTTGATAGTTCAGTTTGTTTGTTTTTTCCTCTTCGATTTTTTTCTTTTTGAGATATTGAAATTGTATGTACTAACAAAACAACTCACAATAATTTAGCAATATAATGATTAATTGATTAACCATCTGTGGTGGCCAATGAATAATGGTGAAGAAATCACACGGAACAAAAAGATGGAGAAATTGGCACTTTCCTTATGTCCACAAAACTATATAAAAAAAATCGAAACATTTAATCAGATAATCAATATTGCCAACACTCACTTGTCCTCTCCTGGACTTTAATCTTGAGTAATTGATCTTCTACATAAGTTTTTCCACAGCTTGGTTAATTGGTTTAGAATTTCTGAAGTCTGCAAAGTGATTAATGAGTACCATTCCTATGCTTCCGTTGCTTTCGGCTCCAGAAATTTAACAGGAAAATAGGGATCGGTGTACCTAACAATCTCTATTATTTGCGGTAGGAGGGTTAGTATAAATTAAAATAAACCAATTAAATGGATAAATTAGGTAAATTGGTGCAGTTTAATGATTATTAATTTTATTTGACTCGAGCTAGCTATTTTAATTGATTTAATTTTGAGAAAAAAGTTATACAATAACAATCTAAAATATTGCAATTATTCAATTACAATCCATCATATTTGATAAATTTATTGATTTTTAAAATAATTATTTTAAAATAATTCAAACATTAATTTATAATTAATTAAATAAAAATACTGTAAAACTATTTTATATTATCATCCCGTATATAGACATTAAACTTATTTGATTTATATCGTCCACATAAAATAAAATAAGTCCCCAGAAGTTCCGTACTGACTTTTATTTATAAAATTAAAACATGTCTTAATATTAATATATAATTAAAGCATTACTAGTATACAATTACTATTAAGATATGTTATATAATATATTTCAAGATAAATAATATTAATATAAATATGATATCATATTATATAAAACATAATCCATTGACCCAAAAAATTGCATTATTCATACTCAATTGTTTAAAATATTATACTTTTTGAAAGAATATATAACATCAGATCGGAATTACGACCACTCAAATCATCCTAAAAATATATTAAGTGTTTTTTATTTGCAAATGTGTAATTTCTTAAATCCAAACCTACAAAAAAATTGGCACAAAACAAATTAGCTAGGGGTATGCATCGGGTGATATATATATATATATATATATAGCTTTTGTGGGCTAAAAACCAATAAAAAAAGTTCTTTAAATTTATAGTTCTATTTTTCTTATCTTCTTTAACTACATAAATTTTACTTTAATAGTGGAGACTGAATTTTAAAATAAAGCTCTAATTAAAGTTTAGAATTTAAAATTGCTTTTCCTATGAAAACTACGTTGTTTTGCTTCCCAAGTTATCGATAAATTGTTGATTTTGACTAGCTTGGGAATTTCTTTTTAACTTTGTTGCCGAATTGAAAAAGAAAAATTGGATAGGCATGGTTCCAACTTAAATGTGGTCTCAAGCAGCTGTATTAAATATTTGAAAATAAAACTTTATTGTTCATAAAGATCCTAACAGGCTTGTAAAGGGTACTTGGCGTTTGAAAAAAAATAGTTAGGTGTTGTTTTGTACGTACTTCTGCTGTTATTTTTCAAAAAGAATGCAAGTATAACCATTCATCTTCTAAAAACAACAATTAACAATTCATCACTGACAACATACGTACAATTATTGCATTTAATAGTGTTCTAATTGTCCTAGATGTTTGTGCAACTTATACCTAACTAGTATTATGAACATAATCTAACATATCAAATAAACAAATACTTAAATATGTTTAGTGCTAGATCTTGAGCTTAAAATTTGATCTTTATTAGATCTTTCAATAAATGAGATGAAGAGATCTTCAACATGAAGAATATATTTTTGTAAAGGAACCCTTAAGTTCTGTACATAATTCAAAAAATAATAATTTTTGTACCTCTTTCTTTCTCTCTAAGATTTCAAAATAACATCTACCATTAAAGAAAAATTAGAGAGATCTTAAGAGGTCTTCAATCCTATGTAATTATATAGGAACTATAAAAAAATATCTAAAATATTAATTTAAGGTATATTACTAAAGATACTCTTACATTTATTTTAAGGTTACTCTAACTATAAATTGAGTCAAATTTTACTTTATGTATTTACAGAATATTTTAATTTATTAATAAATAAAAACACAATTTTAATTAAAATATATTAATAGTATAAATATCTTTACATTATCAAATAACAAATTATTATATAGTAAGATTATTGATTCTGTAATAATTATTTTAAAAATGACCATATAGAATGGTTACACTGATATGGCAAAATTAAACTAAAAGTATTAATATATTATAATGAATATTTTTTTAACAGTGTTTGCTATATTTTTTAATCTTTCTATGAAAAATACCCCGTATATGTTCATTTATTCTCTTGATTGATTAATGTTATTTTCCTTTTTCATTTCCTTCTTTATTATTTATCATATGTCCATTATTAGACAATTCTTTTTTGTCATTTTTTATTTGGTAAAAAGCTTTTTTTTCTCTCTCCTTATCTCCTAGATTCACAAGGAAACTTTATATATAAAGAGAGAGAAAACGAATTTATTAATGATAAAAAAATTAATAACTATTTTTTAATATTAAAGTTAATTTAATGATAATGCACTAATAATACAAAATAGTTTTATACAATCTATTTAATCTTAAACTTAGTTTTAAAATTAAATAAATAAAGATTTTACTGTCCTGGCTTATGGTAATTATGTAACACCATTTCTTTTCAACATTGATTTTTTTATGTTACAAGGGAAAATAAAACAATTGAAATCGGTACTGAAACATACAGTCATATACAATAATAATGTAACTGATTTTTCCTTCGGTTATATATAGTAATGTTGCATGTATTTTCTTAACATTTAAATTCATAATTTTATTTATTTGAAATTTATTCTTATACTAATTTTGTTACACAAATATTTTGTACAACATTATAAAAATATTTAAGTATTAGAATTTAAATTACATGATATACTTTATCTTTCCCGCTACCCCTACATTCATGTATGGCGGGTTATTCACTAATTCATTGAATTGAAAAACTCATAAAGTTAAAAAAAAAAAAAAAATTCTGCACAATGCACACATACGTAGGATTCCAGGTACTATACCACCCATGGGGTCATTCAACACAAAAAATCTTTTACACTAAACGTGTCCTTATCTGGGCCACATTCTTGCCTTTACCGTTAGCCAAAAAAACAATAACGACAGATGTGGGGCCCATTACATTTGCCGGCGCGTGCTCAAACTTCACGGGCGTTTGAAGCAATGTGGAGGAGAAGGAGTATGTGACGACGAAACGCTACCCGATAAAATGTCAGAAAGACTATGCTCCAAATCATCGGGTGTAAGCCCGAACACGGTTTCCGACCCGACCCGATACTTCTCAAAGAGTTCCCTGTGACTTGGAACGAATTTCGAAGCTATTGAAGCTTTTATTTCCTCTCGCAGTTTCGGGTCGGGAACGACCCACGAAAATTGTGCCTTGCACGCATCATGGAATGCGACGTCGAAACACTCGAAGATCGCCCTAGCTTGCTCCGCCGTCGGAGTTTCCGGCAGCGACAGAAAAACCTTGTTCCATCCCACGCGCTCGTACTTGGAAACGTACTCTTTCACCTTCAGTTCGTGCTTCGTCAACCAATCCTCCCCGAGGATGAAGCCTAGGTTTGAGTTGCGGACCTTTCCGACGACGTATTGCATGTTATTTGCCAGGAACAGGTAAGAGAGTGCAACCTCCTTGTAGAGTTCAGCTTTTCTGTCTAGCTTGCAGAGGAGCACTAGTGTCAGCCACGCCATCCGTTCAGCTATCTCCGATGAGCGTTTCTTTCCCTCGCGATCCGGACTGCGGTAATAAGACTCCGATAACGAATTTTGAGGCCAATCGGCGACAATCTCGGCGAGTGCGTCGCCATAATCTGCGAGGAACGCGATGTAGTTCATTACGTAGCGCGTGAGCGGGTGGATCCCCCCGCCAGGCACTGGAATCTTGGAAGATTCCTTCTGAATTGCGGATTCGAAGTCGATTAGCATCGTCCGCACCGCCTCGCCAAGCCTCGCCTGAGAAACAGTTATTTGAGATCTGATAGAGGAGGTTGATTCAGAGGAGAAGATGGACTCGATTTGTTGCCGGTTGTCGGAGATCGCTTCGTACAAATCCAGAGTCCTGAACATTTTTTCCGGCGTTTTCTTGCACTTGGCAACTTTTTCTGGGAATGCGAACAGCGACTCAGCTCCTTCTCTGCAAACCCCGGCGAAACATGACTCCGCGATCTTCCGCTCCGGCGAACCGAAGACGTAGTCGCAGAGTGTTCTCTCGCCGTGAAACAAAGTGCGGACGGCGAACCTGACAGCGTTGAGCCAGGACTTAATCTTCGACTCGAGCACCTCCCAGTCCATCTTCTGAATCTGAGAGAAAGTGAGCCTCTCCACTCCGAAATGGTACAGTGCCTCATCCACCATGGACTTTCTCACTAAGATGTAAATCTTGACGCACTCTTTGCTGTAGCCGGCGGAAACCATACACTCCGCAATGGCTTTCAAGTCCGCCATGGCAACCGTGGAGACCGAGTCACCGGCAAAGCGGAACTCGTCGTCGGAGAAATCGGTGCCGTCGTCGGAGACGCTGCTGCTCCGGTGATCGGTAGAGGCGACAGATTCAGGATCAAGATTGTCTCTGTTTTGGGTTAATATCCGATAGAACTCGGTCTGGAGTCTCTTCATGGCAAGTTGCATAAGGAAGTGGGCTTGGACGAGGGTGTCGGAGGAGGAATCCAGTGCGACGAGGTGCTGCATAGTGGACTGCAGGCTCATGACAGCGTTAAGGTACTGTTTGGCTTCTTGGCGTGTGTTGCTGAATAGAGGAGCGGTTTGGTCAGAAGGGGAAATAAGTTCCCATTTGGAAATGATGGCGTGAGCGGTTTCGATGTTTTCGTCCATTAGTGAATTGGAGAAGGTTCTTGTGGGAGGAGAGGAAGGTGGCGATGGTGATGGTGATGTTTTGAAGAAGAACAAGTTTTTGAGTCCCATTCTCGGCATTTTAGTTTGAGCTGAGGAAATAAACTAAACTGCCAATGGAACTGGAACGGAAAGAGTTAATGAGTTTGAGTTTAGATTCCTTTTGATTGGGGTTTCTCTTGTTTGTGTTGGTCGTTTTGGGCTCAGTTTGGCGGGTATTTATAGATGTGAATGAATGGCTTGAAGATTCCATTCCTTGACCCTCCCTCGTGAGGGGAGTAAAGACGTGACGAAAGCGATAAGCAAACGCGGTAGAAGCTGAAATGTGAATCTTTTTTTTCTTCTGAATTTTACGCTAGGCCATCACAAGGTCCACAACTGAATGAGTAACCTGGGAGGGAGGGAATGAGGATCCCGTTAATACATAATTCACAACTTGCCATCATATTATCTTCTAAAGCGTATCATTAATTAGGAAACATCTTGGATATGTTGTTTAGTGCAAGATCTTAATTTCTTGTAAAGATATTCAGTTTAATATCTATTTTTTACTAAATTTTTATATTTTTAAGAATAAATTTTTGTAAAATAACCTTTAAAATCTTGTTTCTAATATTTCAAAATGAAATATATCTTTTAAAAAAATGAAGAAATATTGAAAAATGTTAATGTTCTTATCATCTAGTGTCACTTGCCTTTTATATAAAATAAATAAATAAATAAAATAACTAATTTATCAAAGACAATTAAAATTATCAAGGTAATTAATTTTCCTTAATTAGTATTTTGGAAATGCTTATAAAATAAAATAATTTAATTGATAATTATATTTAATGACATAACTCATAATAAAGGGAAAACTTTATCCACCAATAAGTAACAATAAAGGGAGTATTGCTAATGACTTAAAAAATGCATATACTTGCATAAACAATGAGCAGGTATCTCATTAATAAATTTCACAATTAGTTAAAAGTATTAAAAAATTGTAATCAATATATCTGAAGAATGAGTCTCTCTTTTTTAAAATTAGAAAAAACAATACTGTGATTAGTCATTTCCATTTCTCATAATAAATTATTGTTGTTGTTTTTATATTTTTTTAGTACAATACTTAATTTGGTGCATCTATGCGTGCTGATCTAGTCTTACTGGTTTGGTTTCGAAGTTCGAACTTGAAACTCTTTCTCTGTCTTGGTGTGAAGCAAGGAACTAGCACGAAAGAATTAGTCCTGCTCATTTAGTTTTAGTGCCGTCGGGTTTATTTATTACAGTTGTATTTATCATTTTTCTATTGAAATGTTTAAGACTGAGTATTTCCCCACTTTCTTTTTCCTAATATATTCATAACAACTACATTCCAATAGGAAGCAATGTAACATACATGCGAATAATGTTTTGAAATGGTACTTATCATTATTTGGCAGTTACAATCCTCCTTCTGTATTAAATACTTTTTTTTTGTCATATGGTTGCGAAATATTAATTAGCTTTTATTATAATTAATATTTGAAAAACATGACTAATTACTTTTGTGATACCTTTTCTCACCAAAAAAAATTCATCCACGAATTCAAAATATTACTTAGAAAATTCAAAACTAGTTTCACTAGGAAAAACAATTGGAAGTGGTGATTATATAACAAAACAAATTACTCTTATTACCCATCTATTTGCAGAAAATCCCTTTTATTTATTAGACCTACACAAAATCATTCTTAAACATTATACGTACTATTTTACATTGTATATTTATTACAACTAAATACTTTGCAATAGTAAAAAATTGAAATTACTAATATTTAAATCACATTTTTTTAAGATAACTTAAAACTAGTAAAATACAAACTAAATATTATTAATGACAACATATAGTAGTAATGATTATTTCAAAACTATTGCAACAAAAAAAAAATAAATACTTAATCTAGTGAATTAGTAATACATAATTAAAAAGTACTAAATATGATTTTATGTTTTAATTATTTTTTGCATAAAAATATTTTGAAAAACAATATTTTATTCTATCTTATTAATAATTTATGTTGTTAAGTTATTATTAGATTTTTAATCACAAAAATTTAAATTAATATTTTTATTTTAAATATAAAAAAGGAGTATAATTTTCAAAATTTTAATATAATATTTTATAATTATCCATTTAAGTTATTTTAATCAGTTTTCATTTAAGAATTTAACAATTTTATTTTTTTACCGCAATAGAGAGATTTAATCATAATTCTTATAAATGGAAATATATTTTTATAATATTTGAAAAATATAAAAAAGATCTTTATAATGTAAAATTATAATAAGGATGTAATTCTCAAATTTATATAAAAATAATTTTTTTATTAAATATAAATATTTATAAAATAAAATAGATTTTATGTAAATTTTAAAATTAGATAGAGTTTTGTGTAAGAAATGTAAAATAAAAGGAGATCAGAATCATTTACTCTTAGTGTCAACTCACGACTATTCTAATTATAAGGTTAAATTAGTTTTTATGTCTGGTACTATTACAAAAAATTTAATTAGGTATTTATATTTTATTTTTTAATTGATCCCTATATTAATTTCAAATTTATAATCAGGTTTTTATATTAATTTGTTGTGAAAAATTTATTAAAATTGATAAAATGTTTCATCATCTATATCAACACATCTTAGCTGATTACATAGAAAAAATTATGGATATGGGAATAATTTTACAAACAAATAAAAGATCAATTATGCATTATGATTGGGGTTGTGATATGAAAGATAAGAAATCCATATTTTATAGTCGGGTTAAGTAGTTCCATGTACAATAGCGACACCATTTGAACTTATATGAATTAATATTTGATATTTAAGTGGGTATATAATACAATATTTCGTCAAGTCTAACAAATTTATTATAATGAATTAACATAAAAACTTAATTACATATTTAAACTTAATACAAGAACTCCATTAAAAAATATAATATAAAAACCTAATTAAAAAAATTATAATAATATGAGAATCTACATAATAATTTAACCTAATTATAATCCCAACGATTTGAGTCAACTAGCTTGGTTCGTAAGATATACGAAGTAATGGCGATAAGGGTCAAGATCTGTTCAATATAAACTGTATTGGAAATTGTATAGTTGTTTTCTTATAAAATAAAATAAAAACAATAAAACTTTGAATTTGGGGCATTTTTGTTTCGAATTTTTTAAAATTATTTTTTATTTTAGATAATAAAAAATCTATATGATAAGAATAACTTTTAAATTTTAATTTTGAAAACTATACTCCTTTTTTAGTTTTTAAAATTAAAAATTGATAAAATCTTTAAGTTATTTTGATTTTATACCTATATTTTTTCTGTTATTTATGTTTTTTCTCATACCATTTCATCTTCTTCTCTTACTAAAAATTAATTCTCCCTTTTATATCAAAAAATTATTTTTTTAAACCTGTTTTGTAAAATAGTGATTTTTAGAAACTGATCAAGAGACAAAAAAAAATCAAACACTCGGAATAGTGAACTCTTGCTAGTAAAACATGTTAACCTTTTCGAGTTAATTGAATTGGACCAATTCCCTCGTTTAATGCATTTTGTTCATAGGTCGTCCTCATTTGGTAGCTATTTGTGCTTCATTAGAGATTCATATTTCATAATATGCATTAAGCATTATGCACATAGTTTTGAAATAGCAGGTTCCTTTTATCAAAAAGAAAAAAAAAAGGTGCCGGTATAGTAATCCATCTGTTAACTTTTAAAAAATAAACTAGTCAATAAAAAATAATCAAATCAGTCTAAAATAGAAGATATTCAATACAAAACTTGTGTGGAGAAACACAATATATATATATATATATATATATATATATATATATATATAATTAATTAATGTGTATCATATCAAAATAATTTTTTTATGAGTGTTAAAATAAAAATGATTATTCTCTTTCATTAGATTAAAATGAAATATTAAAATTAAAATATTTTAAATTAAAATTAAAATTATATTTAAACAAAAAATCTTTATGAGATTCACCAAATAAAAAATTGAATATCTTAAATATTTAATTTCGTCAAGATCTTCACTATAATTATTATCATTATTATTAAGATTGTTGTCATGACCATAATCAACTTGTTATGATAATATATATATATATATATATATATATATATAAACATTTTACTTGAAATTGAATTATATATATGTTTATAACATTTGAAATTGAATATTACATGCTTACTGAAAAATTTCAAGTCAACTTATATGCAAGTTGTTGTTTTTTTATTTGATGTGTCATATGCAAGTTGTTAATAATGGGAGAGAAATCGTAAATATGAAAGTTCAATTTCTTCCCATCCCTTTATTTCTTCTATCAGTTCTATGCATAAATATCCGGGTCTCTTATCTGTCTTTATTGTTATGTTTAATGAACTTACATTGATTTAAATTTGAATATAAGAATATGTTTATAATAGTAATATTTTTAAGATAATAGAATTTGTTAGTATTTAAAATAAAATTTAACGTGAATTTGAAAATAATAGCAATAGCTAATACAATTTAAATTTAAAATAATTTTTATTAATTTAATATAAATTAGATTATAATTTAGTTTGAACTTATATTTTAAAAATTACATTCTCTTAATAATATCAATTTTTTTAAATATAAATATATAAAACTAATTTCTCTCTCATAATTGTGTTTGGAGACCACTAAGTAATTAATGAGGAAAAAAGAAAAAATAGAAAAAGTGAGTTAATTAAATTTAAAATAATAACATACTCAAATTATAGCAATTTAATTTAAAAACAAAATATAAAAGTTGACCATAACTATCTCACTCTTATGAATTATGTGCAGAGATCATTATATCACGAGAGAAAAGAGAAAATACAAAAAGTGAGTTAATCGAGAGAATGAAAATCTCATTCTCTAGAATAAGTACTCAATTTTGAATTTTATAATATAAAAATGAAGTGCGCCATATTCATATTTTCTTTAACACACTCTTAATTTCTAATATACTATATTAGTTAAAATTAATTTGAAACTGTAAAACCATAAATAAGACTCCTTAAATATTAACTTTTTTTTATACATTTTAATCAATAAAAAAAATATTAAAAAAAACGTATTGCTAACCTTTTCTTCAATATATAGAAGAATATGGCCTCAATCTGGCTGAAATATAACAAGCCTCGCTCAGAGTTGTGAATTTATATATATATAGCCATATAGGTAATGATTTTTAGATACTTACTAAATACAGAGTTACAAACATCCTAATAAAACTTTTTATTTTAATTTCTCATATCACTAATCATATTTTTCTTATTATATCACTTATTTTTCTTCTTAGCCGAGGATATTCAAGAATTGTTTTTCTTTTTTAATTTGTAACAAATAATTTATCTTTTTTCGGATAAAAGGGAAATTGAAGGGCAACTGGTGTGTTGTGTAAATGAACTCCGAGACAATTAGCAGCACAGTCAACCAAAGCAACCAAGCCCTTTTCTTCTGCTTTTTTTAAAAGTGTGCTTTCTTTTTTGGTATGTTTTAAACGAGTGTTTACTGTTTAATTGCCTCGCCGTTTACAATTTTTTTAATGATTTTGGTTTTATGAAACTATTTTTAATTAAAAATAAGTTTGAAGTGAAGTAGTTACATTTAAATCTATTCCAAATAAAATTGATATAAATTTGAATATGATTATTTTTACTCAACGTAAAATTGATTTATTTTTATTTCTACTCAAATGCTGCTTGTAAGGTCAATTCTTTCTATTCAAATTAAATATTAAAAAGTAGCGTTAGTTAAAAGCCCCCCCAACACAACTCATGTTTGGGGGCTACTTTCGCCGATCAATTAAAGCTCTAGTAACCTACAAGCAGTCAAGTCTGTTCGCTTTGGACGGTTAACGGCAAGCCACAACTTATATGGAATTCAATTGAATTGATAGGGAAAACGAGAAACAAATTATGCTTACTTTATTATTTCAAATATCTTATCTACCTTATGTTTTGCTTACTATAGTTGACTTTTTATTTGTATTAAACAGTTTCCTTTACGCTGCAATTATTAGGAATTGAAGGACAATACATTTTCGACTAACATATATATATAAATAAAAGATTGCTAAGCATACATGCTCGTTTTTTGGGTATGACACAAACCTAATACTTTCTATTGTTTTAATAAATTTATTTAAGAAAATCATAGTGATTTTACTTATTATTTTTTAAAAAATTAAAAACTAATCTCTCTCCTCTCATATTCATTTACTACAACCAATTTACAGTCTTCTTTCTGGCTTCCTGTAAGATCCTTCCATGGCTTCCCGTTCGTCTTTAACCTCAACGTCCTCATCTAGCCCCCTCATAGACTTTACGGCCATGACTAACCAAACCTGATAATTGATAGGCAGAGAAAGGGACAATTTTTTTTTAATGTTTTAGCTTCTGATTGTTTCGTTATTACTATCTAATTTAATATCATAACTATATGGTAAAATTAAATAATGGCAGAGAATGGTTTTTGTGATTAAATAACGGTAATATGTATTTTGTGAGCATTGTTTATGAATCTTGATTTTGGTGGCTGACGAAAAACACTATTTTTTTCGATGAGGAATGGTGCTTCATTATGACACTTGCAGTTTTGGCATTAGGCAAATTGAAAACCTTCAACGTTTTACTGCAGCCAAGAGGAAGATAAGATATAGCATCTCCAAGATGAGTGCTTCCATATAATTTTTTATTGCATATAATACGTAGTGAACAAATAAAAAGAGAGGGGATTGGGAAATTTGATTAAATAAATTGAATTTCTTCAATTAACTTTTCAGAGTTCTTTCATTTGAACAATTCATCCTTGATTTTTTTGCGTTGGAACTTGTTTGTGTGGTGGAATAAAATAATATTATCCTCATCAACTACCCGTTAAAAAAAAGAGAGAAAACAACAAATCAGATCTCACGCGCATAGAGGAAGAGGTCGCCACAGTGATGCCGCTCAGAAGAGGCTATGGAGAAAGAGGCCAGCGTGCCGCACGAGGTGGAGGTCACACAAGGTTGAGGCCGCGCAGAGGAAGCCGTCGTGCGAGGAAAACGTTGTCATGTGAGTGGGAAGCACAAAAATAAGAGAAAGAAGAGAGGAAATGTGAGCAGTCTTGCATGCGTGGAAGGGTATGTGGAGTGGAGAAACACGCGTGGAAGTGAGGAAGGAGAGAAAGAAAGCTAAGTGAAATGGTTAATTAAAAAAAGATGCATAGAGAGGAAATGGAAGCAATAAATAGGAAGGAAAAAAAATTTGCTAGGTTAAAAAATAACAGTTGAAGGTTGAAGTTAAAAAAATAGCCATTGTTAAAAAATCTTAGATTATTTTAAGAAAAATATGGAAGTAATATATTTTTTTAATTTATATTTCATTTTTCTTCAATTATTCATATTTTTTATTTGTATTTATAAAAACTAAAAAAATGTTAAATTTTAATAAAAAAATATAAAGGTGTGAATTATTTGAAGTTTCTTGTTATTTCTTACATTAGAATAAATTTTTGTGTAAGTTTTTTATAAGTGACATAATAATATGGAGACCGCAAAAAGATGATAAAGAAATTTACTAGAAATGTTCCCATTGGAAATATTCTAAGAAAGTAGAAGAGAGAGAAATAAGAAATAAGTGGACACTATAAATAAATCAGTTTTTATTATTTCAACAAAAAAATTATAATACCCTCCAATAAATTAAGTAAAGCAATTGAAGTTCTTAAGGCTTGTTGTTCAATATTTTTATTATTATTACTGATGGACTCATTTTGAAAGAAAAAAAAAGTGATTATATATACTTATTGATTCCATTAGTTTTGTCTCATTATACAAAATGTTATCCATTTCTTAAACCTTACATAAACCCCCTCATACTTAATAAATACATAATAATAAATTTTTGAAAATTGAAATATGTAGATTACAAAATATATAAATTTAAAATACTGTTATAGATCGAGTAACATGA
>CM023955.1:3600851-3678859 GCA_013407115.1 Glycine latifolia | reverse complement strand
ATATATATATATATATATATATATATATATATATATATATATATATATATTTCATTAGTGTAATTTGATGCATGATAAGCTAGGAATTAGGATACGATATTATAATTTGATACGAGTAGAACAGAAGATAAGTTTTGATATTATCCAATGTTTGATTCACAATAAATAATAATCTCTAGAATAATATATATGCTATCTTATTGTATCTACTTTGTGCACCATACATCATGCGCATATAACTTTAGCTGCATCAAAAACCAAAGAAAAAAGAAGCGAACTGAGTTAAAATTTCAGCTGCTTCATCTCCGTCAAACACGAGCATGCAAGAGTATAAAGTTAGAGCGATACAACAGCAACAGCTACAGCCAGAGAATGAAGAGAACAAAGATCTTAAACGCATCCTTCAAGATGCTGGTGAGGCAGGCAATGCTTGCGGCCAGAGCTTGCATTGCAAGTGCTTAACGTTGAAAACCGTTTCCTTCCCACGCGGTCGTACTTGGAAGCATACTCTTTCACCTTCAATTCATGCTTCGTCAACCAATCCTCCCCGAGGATGAACCCTAGGTTTGAGTTGCGGACCTTTACGACGACGTATTGCATGTTATTCGCCAGGAACAGGTAAGAGAGTGCAACCTCCTTGTAGAGCTCAGCTTTTCTGTCGAGCTTGCAGAGGAGCACTAATATCAACCACGCCATCCGTTCAGCTATCTCTGACAAGCTACTCTTTCCCTCGCGATCGGGACTGCGGTAGTAAGACCCCGGCAATAGATTTTGCGGCCAATCGGCGATTATCTCGGTGAGTGCGTCGACGTAATCGGCGAGGAACGCAATGTAGTTCATGACGTAACGCGTGAGCGGGTGGATCTCGCCACCAGGCACCGGAATCTTGGAGGATTCCTTCTGAATCGCGGATTCGAAGTTGTTTAACATCGTCCGAACCTCCTCGCCGAGCCTCGTCTGAGAGGCAAGTACCTGCGATCTGATGGAGGAGGTTGATTCTGAAGAGAAGATGGACTCAATTTGTTGACGGTTTTCAGAGATCGCTTCGTACAAATCCAGCATCCTGAACATTTTCTCCGGCGTCTTCTTGCACTTGGCAACTTTTTCCGGGAATCCAAACAGCGACGTAGCGCCTTCGCTGCAAATCGCGGCAAAACAAGACTCCGCGGTCTTCCTCTCCGGCGAACCGAAGACGTAGTCGCAGAGCGTTCTCTCGCCGCGAAACAGAGTGCCAACGGCGATCTTGACAGCGATGAGCCAGGACTTAATCTTCGACTCGAGCACCTCCCAGTCCATCTTCTGAACCTCAGAGAAAGTGAGCCTCTCCACTCCGAAGTGATACAGTGACTCATCCACGATTGATTTCCTCATTAAGATGTAAATCTTGACGCACTCTTTGCTGTAGCCGGCGGAAACCATACACTCCGCAATGGCTTTCAAGTCCGCCATGGCAACGGTGGAGACCGAGTCGATGGCGAAGCGGAACTCGTCGTCGGAGAAATCGGTGCAGTCATCGGAGACGTTGCTACTCCGGTGATCAGTGGAGAGGACGGATTGAGGATCGAGATTGTCTCTGTTTTGGGCTAATATCCGGTAAAACTCAGTCTGGAGTCTCTTCATGGCGAGTTGCATTAGGGAATGGGCTTGGACGAGGGTGTCGGAGGAGGAATCCAGTGCGATGAGGTGCTGCATAGTGGAATGCAAGCTCATGACAGAGTTAAGGTACTGTTTGGCTTCTTGGCGTGTGTTGCTGAATAGAGGGGCGGTTTGGTCAGAAGGGGAAATAAGTTCCCATTTGGAAATGATGGCGCGAGCGGTTTCGATGTTTTCGTCCATTAGTGAATCGGAGAAGGTTCTTGTGGGAGGAGAGGAAGGTGGCGATGTTTTTTTGAAGAGGAAGATTTTTAGTCCCATTTTAGGTGGAATGGAACGAATTACAGAGTTTGGGTTTTTGATTCCTTTTGGTTGGCTTTTCTCTTACTGTGTTAGTTGGTCGCTTGAGTTCTGTTTGGGACGTATTTATAGATGTGAAGAATGGCTTGAAGTGGAAGATTCCATTCCTTGAGTGACCTGGGAGGGAGGGAAGACGCATCTGATTAATTCACAATTCAAAACTTGCTTTCAAATTAGTACTAGTATCTTCTAAAGAGTGTCATCAATTAGGAAACAGAGAATTTTATTCGTATGTTATCGTATACCACCACTTGTCTTTTAATACAAACTTAATTTGGTGAATCTGTACGTGCTCATCTAATGTTACTGTCTCTGTCTTGATGTCAAGCAAGGAACCAGCACCAAAGAACTAGTCCTGCTAATTAGGTTTCAGTGCCGTCGGGTTTATTTATTATATATAGTTGTAGTTATGATTTTTCTATTGAAATATTTACGACTATTTCCCCACTTTTTTTTTTCCTAATCTTATGGGGGTGTTTACAATGCATACACTTAATTAATTAATACTATGAGTATTAATGGAAAACAACATAACATATATCTGAATAATGTTATGAACCAGTCAGAATGGAACTTATCATTTGGAAGTTACGATCCTCCTTTGTTTTTGTTTTTTGTTTTTATTTCATTATAGGCGTCAAATATTAATTATCTTTATTGATCGATGATTAACTAGTATGATATCCGTGTTCATGCACGGGTTATCAACTTATCATATATTTATTTTAATATTATTTGATTATTATATTTTTATAATGACTTAATCACTTTTCATTAAATTAAGTTAGTTAATATGAGAAGTATTTATATTATTTTTTTAAAATTCAAAAATTCAAAAATATAAAAGTCTACGCAATGTTTGCATAAGTACTAAAATATAAATATTTAAAACTTTTTTCTCAAGAACAAACCAAATTGGGTAATTAATAAATCATAGAAAATCATATAATGGTGTAATAATTGAATTAGATTATGTTTAAATAATATATATATAATGAGATTCTTACTTATTATAAATTTTGGTAGACTTCATTATAGACAATGATGGTGTTTAGAGTTTATCCTTCTTTATTATGTATTAAGATTTTCAAGGTGTGCTTTGTTTTGAACTCTAAAAAGTGTCATATTTATTGTGTACTAAGATTTTTGTTATTTATATTTTTCTTATGATAACTATTTCATATAAATTTTTAACATTATTTTTTATTCTCATAGATAAAAAAAAACAAAATTATTCTCTTACATTATGCATATATTTTCTAAAAATTAATTCTCCATTTTTCTCTATTTAAAAATTAACTTTTAAAATATGTTTTCTAAAATAATTATTGATGAAAAAAATTCAAACACTTGGAATAGTTGACTTGGAACTTTAATTTGGGCAGTAAATAGGATCACAGTCTTATACATAATACATAAGTTCCAAATGCTGGTAAAACATGTGTTAATTGAATTGGAGAATTTCCCTCCTATAATGAATTTTGTTCCTAGCTCGTCATCGTTTGGTAGCTATTTGGAGTTACGTTGGTCAGCTCTTGTGCTTAATCGGAGATTCATAATATGCGTTAAATGCTCACACTGGTCAACCCCAATCCCGTTTCCAATTTCATTTACGCCTCTATTTTCATATGATTCTCATTTTTCTACTAATTATAGCAATAGTTATAAAAAAAAAAGTAAAGCAATAAATTTTCTACTATTTTCTCTTAGTATTACCTTTTCACAATTCATTTTTAAATTATAAAAAATTTGCTTCCAAATTCAAATAAGTTCTGTCTAAATTCTTCCGAATCTTATGGTGACTTATATGTAATTAAATTTCTTTTTTACCAAAATTTATAATTAAGTTTGATTAAACCATGTAACAATCAAAATTTTAAATTAAACTATGTTTCATCTTTACTTTTTTTATTAAATATTTTTTTCATCAAATATATATTTTCTTCATACAAAAACATCCATACTCCTTCAAACATTATGATATTTTATATATCATTAAGTTTCATTAAACGTGCCATAACCAAAATAGATTTTATTTTACGCAGAAGATACATAAAATTAAATTTTATCCTTTTAAGTCAACTTATAGTTTTTTTTTTTTACTTGCTGCAGATGTTTTAATAAAAAAATTCAAGTCAACTTATATAGTTAACAGAGGGAGAGAAATTCTAAATATGCAAGTTCAACTTCTTATTTCTTATCCTTTTTATCTCTTCTGTCTCTTTTTATAAAACAAAGTTCTTTTGTTGACATTGTGGTGTGAAAAACTTCTATGCGTAAATATCTTAGTCTCTACTGTTATGTTTAACGAGTCTAATGTACACATCTCAATATAAAATTATTTAAGTATATAAATTAAAATTACGTTATTATATTCTGTTAACAAATTCAATTAATAAAAAAGCATAGAAAACATTTAAAATAATTTAAATTTGAAGATAATAATTTAATTAATTATAATGTTAATATCTAAAAGATGATAAACTTTCATCTTTAGTGGTAAATCTTAAATTAAGATCCTAGACCACTTTTTGATAGTCCTCATAGAACCACATAGGATTGAATATCTCTTAAGATCTTTCTAATTTTTCTTTAGTGATAGATTTTATTTTGAGATCTTAGAGAGAAAGAAAGAGATAAAAAATTTATTTTTTTTTGAACTATGTGCATATCTTAAGGGTTCTTCTACAAACTCATTTTCCATGTTGGAAATCTCTTCATCTCCTTTATTGAGAGATTTAGTGAAGATCAGATCTTAAGCTCAAGATCTTTACTCAATATCTAGCACTAAAGATGCTCTTATAATTTGAAATAAAATTTAACATGATTTTGAAAATAATAATATAATTATAATAGAAATAATTAATATAATTATTTTAAATTAAAAATAACAGTAGTTACTATCATTTAATTTTAATTTAAAGCTATTACGCATTCGTAATAATAATTATTCTTACAATTCAAAATTTGAAAAATAAGTGAGGGACACTACCAGGAATAAATATCCCGATCGAGGGTGAAAAAAAATTGTAGCAAGTTGTTTTATCCATTTTTGAATGAAAGCCTCACCCTTATTATAAATTTAATCACGAATTTATTAAAATTTTAAACAAATTGTTATGACTTACAAAAATGAAACTTATAAAAAAAATAAAAATTATAAGAACTATAATTTATTCTTAAACTCAAACAAGCTCTGTCTAAATTCTTTCAAATGTTATGATAATTTATATATAATTAAATTTCAGTTAACCATGAAAGGATCAATTTTTAACATTCAAATTGTTCTATCTATATACTCTTTTTTCATGAAATATCTATTTTCATTAAAAAATATATTCTCTTTCAAATGTTATGAAAATTAGATATCATTAAATTTCATTTAATTAACCGTGTAGTAACCAATATAAGTTTTACTTTAGATAGAAGATACATACAAATTAAAATTTATCTTTTCTAGTCAACTTAATCTTCTTTACTTGCTGCTGATGTTTAATAAAAATTCCAAGTCAACTTATACAATACAGTTATTAAACAGTGGGAGAAAAATTATAATGATCAAAGTTCAGTTTCTTATATTTCTCATCCTTTTATCTCTTATGTCCCTCTTATTTATATGATCTTATCGATCTATGCAAGTCTCTTTCTATAAACAAAGTTTTTTTTGTTAATGTTGTGATGTGAATAACTTCTATGCATAAATATCTTAGTCTCTTACCTGTCTTTATTGTTATGTTTAGTTAAGTGAACATACTGTTATAGCTATAAAACAAAAATAACAAGGTTATACACTTTCAATAACTGATAGGTTTTTTTTAAGAGTTCAACAACTAATAGTTACTCACAAAGAGTATAGGCTCGAGAGTGAAAATGTTCAAATGCCTCGCCCTTATTAAATCAGAGTTGTGAATTTTTTTAAATTTGTAGCAAATTGTTTATCCTTTTTCGAATAAAAGGGAAATAGAAGAGCAATGGCCAATGGGTGTGCCGTGCAAATGAACTCGAGGGAATTAAAAGCACAGTCAACCAAAGCAACCAAGCCCTTTTAGTCTGTGTTCTCTTATACTTTCACCCTATATTTGGAATGAGAAAAAAAGAATAGAAGGAAAAAAAGTTTAAATTTTTGTTTGTATAAGTCAATTTTTATTTTTTGCTTTCTCTCAATCCAAACAAAAGAAAATGTATCATTAGTAGTATTTTTTTCTTAAGATTTTAATTTTATAAAATTGATTTAAATTAAAAATAAGATTGAAGTGAAGTAATTATATATATATATATATATATTCTTAACAAAATGAGATAAATATAATATGATTATTCTTACTCAGCGTAAGATTTTCTTGATTTTCTTGATATAATTCCAGTCAAATGTGTTTGTAAGGTCAATTTTTCTATTCCAAATTATTCAAAAATGGTGTTAGTTAAAATCCCCCACAACACCACTCATGTTTGGGGGCTACTTCCGCCTATCTAATTAAAGCCATTAACCATTAAGTAAGCAGTCAAGTTTGTTAGCCTTGGACGGTCAACACTTAATAGCAAGCCACAACTTTTATGGAAAGCGAAGAATTCAGCCTACTTTATTATTTCAAATAACTTATCTACCATACGTATGCTTAGTAGTTGAGTTTTATTTGTATTACACAGTTTCCATTGCTAGCTACGCCATATTTATTAGGAGGGGCAATACATTTTCAATTATTAATTGTTATTCTTTTATCTTTAATAATTCCTATATCTGTCGTATTCATTGAATTATTCACCAGCGGTATTCAACTTGACTGACATACTTGAATATTTTTTACTATCATTTTTGTCACCAAAAATATATTTATATTATTACTTAAATCACACACATGTAACTTTGGATTAAAGTGAATGAAGAATTACAATATGAACTTTTTAAGATAAATAATAACTTTGGTCCCTTAATAAATAAACCGATGACAATTTAGTTTATAAAAAAAAATAAAAATTTATTGATTGTATAAAAAATATGACAATTAGGTATATTATTAGTTTCATATTTTATCATTAAATTAAAATGTTTAATGACCATTTAATATTAAGTTATAAAGTTTAGGAATTAATTTGTTACAAAATTGTAGGCATGATATAAATCTTGCACTTTTTACACAATGAAGAAAGGAAAGAAAGTAAATCAGAATTTTGTTATTTTATAAAATAAATTATCGCCAGTTTATACATCATGAAACTAAAATGATTTTTTTTTCTTCAATACTAAAGACTAAAGTGACAATAAATCACAAATTCATGAATTAAATTAGCTATTCAGTTATGAAAAATTTCGTGGTTTACAATGTTGGAAGAGATGACCTGTAGCTGTAAACCATTTTTAACATGTTCCTCATGTTAAATATCCATGAAATTGCAAGTCATCCTAATAAAGCCTCCACATGGCATGACTGGTAAACAATCTAGGTTAGGTTAACTGTAGTATAACCTGGATTATAATGGTGACATACAATTTCACAATTACAAATGGGATAAAATATAAATTAATCCCTCAAAATACTTTGAAATTTGATTTTAGTCACAAATTTAATACTACTACATTTTTAATCTTCACATTTAGCAAAAGTAACATTTTTTCATAGGGGCGAAGCTTTAATTTTTTATTTAACTTTTTTTATATAAACCATATGTATCTTCCGCGAATAATAATCTTGTTTTTTTCGTTTGAGTTGAAAGTACTCTTGTTTAAGCCAAGTACAATTAATATGAACAATAAAACTCTTCCTCTAGATATTTAACATGCATACCCAAAAAAATAAATTTGAGACCTCTTGTTAAACTATAACAACCCCCAAGTAGTTAACCTCTGGCTATCTAAGTTACATATTAAAATTTTGTAACTAAAAGCATTATTTTAAAATAGAGAGCAAAACATATTTTATCCTTACAAATATAGATATTTAGGGCAGTTCTCTGAATTGATCACGAGTAAAAGAGACATGTCAAACCTTGAGGCTGCCCCAACTATTATATCTTGGCCGGGTGAAATTGAGCTTTCACACATCATTTAGCTGAGAGCCCATTGGAACGGCCGAAAATAATAAGACACCAAATACTTTTTCTGGTTTCCCAAACAATTTAATCATGTGATTGTTAAATGGGGCCACAAAAAGATATGATACTCGTTAAGCTATGACATTTACAGTTTTCTTATGGACAAACAAGGTGTGCACATTAATTCACTAAACCACTGAAAAAAGTCAATTTCAGATTTACGTCCTAGGAAAGAGTCAAAACTATTGGCCAGTTTGGTATGCAGAAAAACTCGACAATGAACCTTCAATACAACATTATTAATAAAACTGATCTATGAATTTTATTAACTAACTGGTGAATCGTGTACACAAAATAATAAAGATCCGCGGAGAGACTGTGCATGCAAGAAATTGAAAATTTTCATGTATGACTAAAAAAAAAGCCAGAGTAAAACCAGCTAATGTTTAATAAAAATTTCATGATGATTAAAAGAAAACTAGGAAGAAACGGCATCAAAACTGAATGGCCAGAAGAAAATTGTATCTCAAATACCAAATAGAAAGTGACGCCAAAATTATCATCCATATTTGGTTCTAAAATTACACTTTAATTGCATATTTTCGCATTGGAAAATACAATTCCTTCTTCTTCTCACGCTGTGTCTTCAATGAAGCCTGTTAGGAACACAGCAAATTCGTTCAGCTACGTTAAATAAGAACAATATATGACCAGAAATATGTCTCATTCTGAAAATTTTCACGTCAAATGACCAAAACAACAGCAATTGCGTCTTATATTGCTCCCCTAAGGATAACTTATAATCGTTATTTATAACAAAGAAGAAAAGAGGAAAAAACAGTTATTAGATGAGATGATGTCTAAAATGTCATGATTATCTGGTTGATTTTCTAAAGCCTAGATTATTAGATGATATCTCCAAAGACAATTTGATATTCAGAAAAGTTCAAAGTAGTCACCAAATACATTTCAAATTTGAGCATTTCAGCTCTACTCAAGGCCAACACTGATCTATGACATGTTTGGAAACAGCCCATACAAAAGGAGGAATTAAAAATTGAAAACATGTTCAAAACCATACATCATTTCTAGACACAAATTTTGAAGCTAATCTTGTGATTCTTTCTTTTATTTATTTTTTCTTACCAGCGATTATCAACTAGACACTTATTTCAGCACTCAATAAAAGTACAAGTACCTTGAGGACACTACACAGGCATAGCATAATCAACATAAACAGAAAATGCAATAGAATAGAAATAAATAAAAAAACAATAAATTGGAAGATTAAGGAATGAAAGGTACCTGGTGCTTAGTTAAGCGCCTTCTGATGGCTCTGGTCTTCTTGGGTCGCAGATCCAAAGGAAGGTATTTCTTCTTTTTGTAAGCCTCCCTCAACGCTGCCTTTTGCTTCTGAGAAATCACTGTCAGCACCTGCGCTATCGAAAGCCGAACCACTTTGCTGCATCCACACACAACAAAACACATTCATAGTGTGTTTGGATTATACACAAGAATCAATTTTACTCCACAGAATCATGGTGACACCATGAAAAAGTAGAAGCAACTATTTGTTGCTTTGCCTTCACCATGAAAATTTAATTGATTATTTCCCACCATGAATCTAATCCAAATACACTTTCAAATTCGTAACAACTTCGATCCAATTAGGAATTGGGGATATGATGTGAAAGAAAAAAGGAAGGTACATTTTGGAAAGCTTGTTTGGGGCTCCGCCGGTGACCTTAGCGACGCGGAGGAGAGCGAGTTCTGCTTTGAGATCCTTCAGTTGGTTCAGAAGCTCTACTTTCGTCTTGTTCCTCAGCTCGTACACCTTGATTCTCGCTTTTGCATTTCAACAAACAAAATTTGAAAAAAGAAATGAATGAATGAATGAAATCGTAACGCCACAGAGTTAGAAGTTTAATCGTACGTACCCATTGCTAATGCGAAGCTACTATGGCGCTGAGAAGAGGAACGTGAGAAAGAGAAAGTGAGAAACCCTGCCTACCTGGTTACTCCGCTCTTGCTACTTTGTGTCCCTAAAACCCTAATCTGGGACAAAACATAACGCCTGTTAACGTATCAAGTGAATTTGGGCCTTTTTTTGGGTCAAAGCTGATATTGGATCCCGGCCTTAATCACAAGGCCCTCTACCCATCGGATTCATGTAGTGAACTCTTGTCTTCACTCTTTACTTTTTAAGGCCCATTTCTCCTTCTTTTTTTAATAAAAGAATCACTTTTTATTTGTTTTAACTTTTTTATACAATAAAAACTGAAAATAATCTAAAATGTGATTTTTTTTATTGAATAATTTCACATAAAAATAATTTATTTTTAAGTGATTTTTATGATAACTCCTGCTCTTATTTTTAAAAAATATTTTAAAAACAATTATTACATTATTTTATATTAGAATCACTTTTTTTTAATATGTAACAAATGAACCTAAATATTTTATTTTTCACGTATGACTTATTTTACATTTAGATTTGTTTTTAAGTTATACTACCATATGTCGATATATTTAATATAATGAATGGATGCACACTAAAAAATTCAATTTTCATTTAATAAATAAATTATTTGCATAGCATTAACTAACGGAAGCTTTCGTTTATTGGATGAGAAAGGAAAATGTTAAATATATACCCTAAAAATAGGGTGTTTATGTGGAAAAAGAGAGATATAAAAAATTAAAGAAGAAAAATAAAACAATAGACATGGAAAATGATATAATAAGAAACGAAAAGAAAGTTTAGAAAAATTGGAAGAAAAAAAAGTGAATGAATCATGTGAAGTTGTGAATGTGTACAAGTCATGGAGCAATAAGAAAAAAACCGCAAAGTAGTTTAAGCAAATATAGTCTGGGTGGTGTAGTTGGTTATCACGCTAGTCTCACACACTAGAGGTCCCCGGTTCGAACCCGGGCTCAGACATTACAATTTTAAATTATTTTGATGCAAAATGTCATTTTGGAGGTTTTAATGGGCTCAGACATTATAATTTTAGATTATTTTGATGCAAAATATCATTTTGGAGGTTTTAATGGGATCAAAACAATGTTTCATATTTCACCCAAAAAAAAATCTTTAACGGAAAAAGGAAAAACACTTGATCATTCCCAGAATCCACTTTGATGCTGTAAGTAGCATTTAATACTCACTATATATCACACGAAATGGGCATTTTATGTTTGAACTTTCATGTAACACGAATATTTTAGAAATCCTCAAGAGAAGGCCTTAATGCTGAAAATTATGAATTGTGTAACTATGCGATTTGACATATATCGTGTCTCCTCCACATTCTACAATTCCATTATCTAAAGTTTTGCGTATTCCTAGTTCGTGAAGTAAAGAGAAATATAGGAATAAAGAGAGGGAAGAAATATAGGAACCAATAGAAATTTGAATGACTCACATCTTTAAACGCGTGACTATATAAAACTCACTGTCTGAACCACAGCTAAAGCAATGTATTTAAAATAAGGATCGGATAAGGACCTTAACACAGTCTAAGCTGGTAAAGAACGAGTGCAGAAATTAACGAGAATCCATGTGCACTAGTACGTTATCCGCATTACTTTTGCGCATTTATTCTATTTTCGATTAAACAAATAAAGAATCTTGCTCTAAAAGAATCATTAACAGGCTTGCAAGATTAGTTTGATTTCATTGAAACAATAAAAATTACTGATACACCAGCCTGACGAGAGTAAACTTAATTTAAGTAAACATTAATGGCAGGGAACAGATATGAATTGTGATAGTAGATTGGGCAACACAGTAAGGATCCAGGAACCAGCTGAAAAAACACGTTATCATTGATCTATAAATCCGCCATGCATGCCCTTTTGCCTGACAAAGGATGCAACTTCTCTGTAATGATTTATTTTACAATGGTGTAGTTTAAACGTGAAAAAGTAATAAATTAAAACAAAAGTTAGTAATGATAAAGGTCGATATGCAACAATTTAACAGCTTCATTCCTTTAAAATGCCTAATGGTAATGCTCAAAATTCAAGAATTGAATGTAAAGACGAGCAATCTTCAAAATTTCATTATTTAATGTAAGTTGTTTATGGAAAAGTACCCGAACAAACAGAGCCCTATGTGTAATTAACAATGATATGTCCATAATGTAGTTAGTTGTCCCTTGAAACTAATCTTTATGATAAACTGACTGCATTATGTGTTAGACTACCTAATAATATTTCCACAACTTTAGGTAGTAATCATGTCACAGCAAATTAGACAAGCCCTGACATTTCAAAGGAACTGGCCCAGTACTTTGCAGTGGGACGTACATAATGCTATTTTTTTTCATTCACCTTTCCTTTTTCTCACCCCTCCTCCTTCAACTTCAAAATTAAAAGCAAGTAGTATGTTAGTTGGTCTCACTAGCTAGGAAGGTCTTGACTCTTGTATTAACACTTATTACACGTTACTCCCTTTGCTCTCTCTTCAAACTCTATTCATCCACAGCATAATCAACAAACCATTGCTCTCATCTCAACTCACAAATATATATCACATAGCTAGCAATGAAAGGAATGAATATGTTCTGCTCTTCCATTGCTTCCACAGCAGTAACCTCTAGTACTACGGATCATCATTCCACGGTGCGCAGAAGCACCAAAAGGCACGCTGGTATTCGAAGGAAAAGCCAACTTCGTGTCCCTTGTTCATCCAGATTATTGTCTATCAATCCTAAGCCTCAAAACGGCGACGTTCCCAGAAAAGGCTCCATTCAAGTTAACAACCTATATGGTTCATCATCAACTAGATATCTCCTCAGTGATTGGGTGTCTGAGTCTGATAAAATCCCTTCAAACTCACACAAGACCACCCTGCAGAACCAGGTTGTGGTTTTGAGGGTCTCATTGCACTGCAAGGCCTGTGCAAGAAAAGTTACAAAACACATTTCAAAGATGGAAGGTCAGTTACACATCCACCTTAGTTTCTAGAGAGAAAAAAAAGTTAAATTAATGAAAAAAGCTCAATTCATTTTTTTTTCTGATTAAGTTTTTTTAATTATGAGGGTGAATCCTCGATAAAGTTGTGTCTTGGTGACTTAATCATGGATTTGAATTCAAAAATAACATCTTTGCACATATAAGGATAAGATTACGTATAATATTTATCTCTCTTAACTTCACATAGGGAGGAGTCTATCTAATTTTTAGCTTTTTTTGTTTTTCTAATTAAGTGTTTGTGAACAACAAATCAAGATGGTCATAATAGAAATAATTTCCACATTCTTGATTAGATATAAATCTTGATATATATTTATCCATGCAATAGTGTATTACGTATTAACAGAATGTGAATTTGTGGGGTTTATGGTTTCTAATATGTATATATAATTGACTAATTATATGTGTAGGAGTAACATCATTCAGTTTAGACATGGAGGCAAAGGAAGTAACAATAATTGGACACGTGACACCATTAGGGGTTTTGGCAAGTGTGTCCAAGGTGAAGAATGCACAGCTATGGCCATCTTCAACATCATCTTTGCCATCATTGTCTTCGTCAGTGTCAATGTAAGTCTAAATGGTCAACGTGAGTTAAATAAAGTTTAACATTAACTTTTTCTTCCCTGCCCCTTTTTATCTCTGTTGTTTGGTACACCTATGCAATGAACATGTAATAGTTTGTATTGGGTACAAAGTTTGATGACCTGTCAAGCTTAATTATAATGTCTGTTGTCTAGTTAGATTGATGGGTGAATCGAGTGCAGCTTTTTCTTGGTGTTTAGTTAGTGTTTATTACTGATTGGTGATTGCTCAAGTTGAGTTGTTTTTCATAAGTCTTTGTCTCCACAATGTTTTTTTACTTCATCATAAAAGACCGCACATTAATTATAATTAAGGCTTTGGCTGCCATTTCTTTTTTCTCGTTAACTTACTCCAACCCATATTAAAAGGACCGGCTTAAAGGCAAAACTATTCTAAAGAAGAAGAAAAAAACTTGTATGCAGGTCCTTTACTTGCTTGTAGTGTTGTTGAATGAAAAATGATATTTCATCCTCTTAACTTATATTGAAATTTATCTTAATGAAAATTTAACTTTGATTAGAGTATAGCAGCACTCAAAGAAGTACATCTAAGTTTTATCCTTATCAAAATTTAGCATAAAAATATTGCGTATTCACGCCATTCAGCAATTCTCTTAACTTAACTTTGCATGTGATTATACGTTAGTGTCGTTTAATGTGTTCCTGTTTGTGGGGACAAATTATCAACTTGATGAGCTTTTGACCTCTGTTTCGAAGAAAATTTGGAAATTCAAACCAAGAGCACCAAAGAAAAGCGGCTCTCCAAAAAGAGAAAAGGTGTTCTTTTCAATACCTTGGAGCTGAGCACTAAATATAATAATATTGGGTATCTCCATCTCCTCCAAAACCATAAAAGTGATCGAGAATCTGGTGCACCTGTTCAGCTACATTACACACTACTTTTTTTCTCCCACTGGTTCGAATTTGATAGCTAAGCTTTTTAGATAACAAACTATTGGAGACAAGGTAATGCATGCGAGTCAGTGGTAGCCGGCAGCACTCAAGACCAGGCTGGGGTTTGGGACACATTCTCCACCAAACTCTTTCTGTTTTCTTATTCTTTTTTCATCTAATGATTTATGTTTGTCAATGCGGATGGGTCATGACCACTTAACATGTGGATCACATGAACATGACGTGAGTTTTGGTAAGTAGTTGTTTTAACTACTCGTAAATTTGTTTTGAACAATACTATTTCTCGTGAAGAATACATGCGGATTTTGAAAACTTAAATATATTTTCAATTCTTTTTGTAATGCAACTTTTTTTTCATTTAGTTCTTACAATTTTTTTTATATTCTTAGTCATTGTAAATTGTATTTTTTTTTGTTTTTCATTCTTTTATTTTAAATAACATTTTTTTACTGTTTAAAACGTTATTTAAAGACTAAAAATTAAAAAACATATTTTATAAAAACTAAAAAGAAAATAATAATTTTGGGATTAAAAACAAAAAAAAGCATAAATTACAAGAACAAAAATGTATTTTAAAAAAATAACAGTCACAATTCATAATCCAATTAAGCTACATATACTAAGAGCATCTTCAACTAAAAAATTTTAAAATTGATATTATTATAAAAAATTCATACACAATTTTCTTTCCATAATAAAAAATTCTAAAAAACTTTCAGAAACTCACTTTTATATTTTTTATATTTAATTATGACTTAATTATAATGTTGTTATGTGTCAAATAAATATTTTTTATTTTTAAAAAATAATTTCTTACAAAAATACAAATCTTAGATTTACTCCAATAAAAAAATGATAAGAAAGAGTTTCGTTACCTAAAAAATCTTTTAAAAAAATCTCAGTGCTCTAATTTTCCATCTACATCGGTGTTAATATATATGCCACCTTTGTTTATAATTTAAAATGGATAAATAAATATCAGAATCTATTAATACGATGGCATCTCAAGTCTAATTACCGGCTCTCATAAAGAACAATTATTGTAAGGGATCCTACGGTTACTGCAATTCAGTCAGAAGGTTCTTGAGTATCAATCAGGGGCTTCAATTTGCTTTTTAGTGTCAATGTTGTACCTCCGATCCCCACTCACCAATGCGACAGTAATAAACAGAGTACACTTTATGATTGCATGGTCTATAGAGCAAATTGACCGGTGGTGGGGCTAATATTTCACGCCAATTGTGTTTCATCTTTTTTGCTTTAATTTGGAATCTGAATCAATCTAACCAATGTATGAGACTAAAAACATGATGTGGAGAGAGTTCTATCTAACTCATAATTTGTCGAACTACTTTCCTCAGCAGCCTGTTTGGTTGCTTTTATTTCCTTGACTAATCATGGACAGCAGAAAAAGGAAAATGCCAGAACAAGTTGAAAATAAACAAACACCTATGAGGCTATGACCCATGCATAAACGGATTAATTAGTGGCATCAAATGATTAACCTCACCTCATTATAAACAAATGATAAAATTTGTTAAAAGCTCACTATTATAAGCTGCAAAAGTTTGTGCCTTTGTGAAGGTGTAAAAAAAATGAGGATGGAAGTGAAAATTGAATGAAAAGAAAGATTTAAACTTTTCCTCATTCTTATTGCATGGAAAATCATTTTAATCTCGCTTGATGCTACAAGACAGGGACCAATTTTCTTTCGTAAAATTAGAATATAATTAAATTGCACTTCATGTTCCGATTCCTCACATGCTCGAGTCTTGACATGTCGTGTTTTAAGTTATTTTCACTTTTTCCTGCACTGAAATTAAGGGTATAATTATAAGATGTTTGAACTTTGAAGGACACCCGCTAACCTTCCAACATTTAGAAAGAGAGATAAAAGTAAGAGAAAAATAATAGGTATCATAGAATTTGTGATATTACATGAAAAGAGATAAAAATAAATAAAAGATATTGATGAAGTGGTTAAAATTAAAAAAATATTTATATATCATTACTAAGGTTAGAAAATAGGAGCGTGAAACAAAAAAGAAAAACAATTGCAACCACGAAAATTATAATCGACAGTGATATTTTTTTTAACAGAATCGACAATGATATATAAACAACGAAAGAAATAGACTTTCCATTTATTATATTTTTTCTTTCTCCAAGAAATCAGATGGTTTCTCGGTGTTGTCTTTTCCCCTTTTTTTCTTATAAATAAATAATTAAATCATTTTATAATTTTAGTTTATATATTGTACACAATAATATTTATTTTTATATAATTGAAATATATAATAAAAAATTTTAATATATAATTTCAAAACATCATATTTTCATCACATTTATATTTTTAAATAATATTTATGATAACCAAATAATATCACAAAATTTACATTTTTGGCAACAATCACTAAGGGTGTTCATAAATGCAAAATCAAACAAATCGATCACAAAAATCGAAAAATTAATAAACCAAAAATCTAATGAATTAAGTTTTTAATTTTTTTTATTATATTGAATTAAATTTCGAATTTGATTTTAAAATCCAATCCAAACCAAAATTATATCTACATATGCATTTTTATGAATAAAATTATGTTACTACTCATGTTTATATTTTTAGTTTTTATATATTTATAAAATTATCACATAACTTATATTTATTTGTTAAAATCTATTTGATTGAAAAATAATTTTCAGTAAATAACTATTTGATTAAAGGTACATAAGTATAATTATTAAGTTATGTAAATTTACTTTTAATAGTATATATTTTTGAAGAATTAAACTACTATTAAGTATTTATTGACTTATAAAGAAGATATTTAATATCTTGAATTATCTTTTTCTATATATGTTTATATATTACCATTTATTTAATATTTTTTCAAAGAAAAAAATCGGTCCAATTTATACAGTTTTTTTTATTGAAATGGATTAGATCAAATTTAAAATTTTAATCGAACTATTTTAATTTTTTTTATTTCAATCACTTGTAGCTTTTTATGTATAAAATATCCAAAAAAAACAATAAAAATAAAATAAACTTATTGTATATCATTGATAAAAAGGTAAAAAAAATAGTATAGAAAATATCCTATGTAAAAAAAAAGGTAAAATTAATAAAACCTCACCTTGTAAATATCTTTTAAAAAAAATCCTGCAATATAAATGGAAAAAGATAAAAAGAAAAGGTAAAATAAAATAAAGTCTTATCTTAAATATAAAAAAAATTACAAAAAAAGCTAATAAATATTCAATGACAAAAATAAATAAAAAAAGTTAAAATCTACTAATTAAAAAAACTTTGATCTCCTTTCTCCTCTGTGTTTCTTCTCCTTCGGTCTGTCAGGTAATTTTTATTTCTCTGGCGTCTTCAATGTTTTCTGTTGATTGTTTTCTAGTCTTAAATATAGATCCTATATGACATATATATAACTCTCGAATTGATCGCTCCCCTAATTTTGCTAGGGACAATGAATGGGAACAAGAACAGCTATGGCGAGCGAATTTCAAGATGAAGAGAAACTATTATGAGATATTGGGAGTGAAGAGAAATTGCAGTGGTGAGGATGTGTGGAAAGCTTTTGTCTCTGAAGGTTCATCCCGATAACAACAAAGCCCCTGGCGCGGAGGAAGCGTTCAAGGCGGTGTCCAATGCGTATCGGTGTCTTAGTGATGAAGTGAATAGGATGCAGGATGATCTCCGGGAAAAACAGGAATAATGGACGACGTGAGAGGATCCATGAATTTGAATACAACATCGCATTTCAGATTGCCAGCATTACTTTAGGGATGGGTTGCTAATGTGGAATGCCACAAGAATTTAGATTTGGTTTAAGGATATTGTGTATGCCGGCGTGCTGCCATTTGTCTTGCTTCAAAGCACTTTGCTATTTCTTTTTATTTGGTTCCTGATGTAATGTAACCATTCTGGATATTGCTACTTGCTTTTTAGCTTATGTTAATTTTATTTTAGTTTATCTTCTTCGGAACCCCAGTTGCCTTAATTATTGTGTATTTAAAATGTTGAGATGAAAAAAGAAATATTGCTTAAAGCAAACGGGTCAGCATGTTTAAATCTCCTAGCACCACTCGCTAAGGCTTGCATTTGTATGGACTGTTACACTTTTTTGGTTGTGTGAAGGGAAGCTTTGTTAGTTTCACATTAGTAATTACTCATACGATGTTCACATTAGCATTCCATTGTTTACTCTTGCCCTGACATGTAAAACAATTATATTTAGCCTACTTTTTTTATAAGAAGCATCTATATATTCAGTATCTTTTTTTTTTTTTTTTAGGAATCTATCTTCACTATCTTCAGTAACTCGAATAATATGAAAAGGATAAGAATAGAGGTAGGTAAAAAGAAAAAAAGGAACGAAAAACTGAAATTCCTAATTAACAAAGAAAATACTTTTAAACAGTATAGTAATTTCATAAGACATTATTCCCCCTTTTATTTTCCGGTGTAGATAAGACGGATGTGGATGGAGAATATATAGAAGCAAACAATGGAATGCTTAATCTAGTTTGGTGGAGGGAAGAAAATGGCATCGGCAGTCCTCTTTGAACGGAACAGTTGCTCAACTTCTGGATCTACATTGAAAGCAGCTTGCAAAACCGAAGGTGATAAAGCCTTCCACACGGAAGAACTTCCTGCCAAGTGGGTAAATATAGGACTGCCAAAAGTAAAAAAATAAAAAATAAACACACACACACGAGGATTAGTAATAGGATCATTGCATGTTGATGCTACCTAACATGCCTTTAACAATCAATTGTTACAATGTTCATGCAAATAATACAGAATAGTTGTTCACTGATTGAGTTTTCATTTTCCAACCAAATAAAATTCCTTGCAAGTATATTAGGACCAGCAATTTTCAATTTATGAATTATAATGGGTTCTATGTGTCAATTAGTACAATTTAAAAGGTTCCTAACACGAAGATAGACAAAAAAAATTGGTTAGGACAAATATTCAATCTATGTAAGCAATAAACAGAATATCAAACGGATGATTGCTTCTGGAATGAAATGTATAACAAGTTAACAAGTAACATGTACTGATAACAAGGTAAAGAAGTAATATAAGAAAGACTTACTTAGGGGTGGTGATGATAGAGAACCACTCCAGTCCATCAGGATCAGCAATCTTAGACACCACAAAAAACCTTGGCACAATGAACAAATTACCAGCTTTCACGGTTGTCTCCAAAACCCTACGGCCGTCAACACCAACAACCTGAACCCGGCCACTACCCCTGACAATATAAGTAACCTGCAAAGCAGAATCACAAGAGAATCCAGGCGAACACATGGCTCTTCCATCCAGCCTCACAAGATCAGCCCCTAGTCCAACCTCGCCAACCAAGGGAAGATTCTTGGTGTTCAACACCACAACCCTTCCACCACCCTTGATGTCAACATCCAATGGAGCCTCTTCACAGTTCAAGGCCATGCCGTTTCGGTGCTCCGGTTTTGGGTCGGGAAGGCTGATGTTTCCTTCCAGCTGCACAATCCCTTTGGCTGGTTGTTTTCCAACAAGAGTCTTGACATGACTCTCTTCCAAGTCCCAAGCCCTGCCCACAAACTCGGTGGAAAAGCCAGTGAAGATTCCATTGGAACCAGTCAGAAAAAAGTCAGTGAATTCACCAGCCTTGTGAGCCTTGGAAGTGTCCCCAAGGAACAGAACAACCAACTCAGTTTCTTCCTTGTTATACCACCAGGTCACAACACCGAAGGGGAGTGCCAAGGCATCACCCTTCTTTATTGCAACAACCTTCTCTTCTGATTCAGGCAGCACTATTCCAGCCACTCCACTTCCTGTGAGTCGAGAACACAAGTTCACAAATAATCAATACAACAACATAGATTCATAATTTAAAATACATAACCACTTAAAATAATGAGTTTATTATTACTTTTTGGATGAACACATGATATCCACGGTGTACGATACGATAACTAATCTTTTTAAATACTGATCCAAATATTGATACTGACATCTATCTAAAGAATTATCTCTCCAAACAGATATTTTTCATATACGTGTACGCAAAAATCGACTCTCACCATATTTAAGAAACAAAGTTATCTGTTAACCATGCTACACCACATTGCATATTGGTATTGCCTAATTTATATTATCAATCAGTTAAAGTATATATATGATAAAAGTTAACAATCTTAGCATAAGACAATTTATAATTAGATCAGAGTGTAAAAAACATTTTCCATGCAAAGTGTTAAATAAAGGAGAAATCTAGAATCCCAATATGAAGAAAAAAAATGATTCCCAGTCAATTAAGCTATTATATGATTTCATATCAGACAAATTACCTTCATATATCGATGCATCTGGGAAATTTTATTCATAAAAAATTCAGAACACTAATATTGAAAACAAGAAATCCCCGTAGCGAAAAACGACAAAGACGAGTTCCGATCAGTTGTAGAAAAAAAAAACTATTAAAAACACAAACGATCGTAGTTCAAAAGGAATAGAGAAATGAATGTACCTTGAAGAACATAAGCGACTTTGGAAGAGTCAGAGTAACAAGGAAGAGCGAAGCCGTTTTTGTTGAGAGCAAGCTTAGCGGCACCAATGTTGCCTTGGCGGAGCATGGGAAGCTCGGAGGGGGACCATGCGTAGTAGGACCCACCATTGCCACCGTAAACTTTCTTGGGCAACTGAGGAGAAAGATCAATCTCCATCTTCTTCTTTTGGCTTTTCTTGTAGACCCAGAAAACAATGCAGAGAAGAGTGCTTTTGGATTCACTGCGTAGAAACACCGCAGGTGGGTGGGTATATATAAAGTTAAGTGTAACAGAAAAGGAGGAGTGGCTGTGGCACTTAAACGTAACAGTCAGTCTCAGTCATCATCCACGGGACCACTACTTGTCCTTATCCTATTCGCATCTACAATCAATGCAGCTAGGTAGGTAATTCGAATCATTTTCTTTTCAACAAACTGTTAAATTCAGATTATGGATAATTAAAGATTACAGAAATGATTCTAGTACTTTTCTTTGTATGGTGGAGGAAAAAACCAAACTAATGGGATTTCTTTCGAAATTTCATAAACTATATTCAGGCATTTGTTTGAGGTTTTTATTGAGAGAAACTATTCTTGAAATTAGGACTTACTTGGTAGAAAATATAAGCATTATAAACTAAAGGAAGAATTATATATTTTTAAATAAATAAATTGAATTTCATAATAAATATTTTAGATTTATGAGAATAAATATATGATTATTTTAAAAGATATTGAAATTCAATTAGAAATAAAGATGAAAATATAGATTAAAAGCGATAAGTAGTTAAAGAAATTAAAAATATACAAATATGAATAAAATGAGTTTGCTTCGAGACACTCGAGAAATAAATTATTTATACTAGTTGTAAAATAAAATTAATTATGAAATTAAAACAAAAAAGTATGTTTAAAATGAATGAAAATTAAATGCTAAATAACATTAAGATAAGACACATGACTCAATAAAAATAAAATCAACTCCTAAAAACATATATAAAGCTTAGTTTATTTATTTTTTATCATCTTATTGGTATAAAATATCTATCGAATTTCTTTTATAATTAATCTCCGTTGATAGATCTAACTGATCAATTTTAGTGGAATTCTTCCCCAATCATGTTCTTTCCATCCAAATGGCTCAAGACCTTTGTTAAGTTAAAAGATATTGGTGTCTTCAGTCAAATTAGGACGCTTAATTATTTTGATTATATGCAAATAAATATAAAAGTAAAAAGTTATGACTTATGAGAGATCAAATTATATATATTGGTATTGCATTTGAAGTTTAAGATGGGACCATACATATGTTATGATTTGATACAATGTTTAAGAAAATATTTAAGATATCATTTAATACTTTGTATTTGAGATTTGTTTTACGAAAAATGTCTTATAAGACATTCTCCTGAGACTAGATGAATCCTAAGAAGAATAAGTGAAATATAGCACTTTGAAGTTCCAAACAGTATCAAATGATGCATCATGTTATGACAGACATATTTTAACAAAAAAAAAAGTGGTTCCATGTTGAGGTGTTCTTCAAAGGAGGGCATGCATTAAATGTTCCAATGACTATAATCATCATACACAAACTCAAGTGAAAAAAATTATCCGCTTAGATACAACAAATCTTGAAGAAAAAGGTCTATAAATACCAAAAGCATTGAAGATTTGGGTTACAAACCTATGTGTAGTTATTTTGAACTCTTATTGTAAAGTTTTATGTATATTCTTTGAAATGTTAAAACGCTCTCAAGATACTTTGAATATCTTTATAAAAAAGACTAATTGTTTAGATTATATATCTGTATGACGATTCAGAATTAGTCAGTAAGTCAATCAAATAACAAATTTTCTTATTTGTTTTAGAGTCAGTAGTTATTTAGTAGGACAAAAAAGACTACATTATCTTAGCTTGGTGATCTGCTTGGTTTGTAAGAGCAAAGGTGGCATATGAAAAATCCTTGTAATTTTTGAAAAGTTAGTAGAACTTGATAATTTGCCAATAAATGAACATAGTCTGGTGATTAAAATGAACCGATATAAATCATTGTGACTTATCATTCCTATTTTTATCTTTAACTAATATAGGATTTAAATTTGATTTTGTTTTTTGAAAATACACCATGTTTACATAATCATTTTTCATTGTCCGACTCAAAGTTATTTCAAACAATAACTTTGTATTTGTGAAAAAGGTTTAAAATTTTTATAAAATCACATTCAACCTCACTTCTTATAATATTTACATATACAACTTTACTTAAGGAGATCGAATCCGGTATCATTCGGATTAATAATTTTCTATTATGAAAAAAGTTTATTAATATACTAAAATATATGAAAATTTAAAATGAAAGTATTTTGTATTTAAAAAAGTGGAATTTTAATTATAACAAATAAATGCATGAATTTAAGCATTTGTAATTATAAAAATATTGTTTTATACTTTAATTATTTTTAAATTATAAAACAATAAAAATTGTTTGTATTTATTTTTTACATCTAATAATTTTGTTTTAAAAATACAAATTTATAAATATAATAAAATACATTCAAACTAGATTATTAATGTATGCTGAAATTCAAATACCACTTAATAATGAAGTCATTGAAATCCATTATCCTCCCCCCATCCCCAATACATAAAAAATCATAAAAATATAAAATATGCACTTAAAATCTACTGTGTGTTCAGTGTCCTAGTAATTAATACTATTTCTACTATTTATTATATAATGAATGATAAATAAAATAATTAAAATAAAATTGTCTAAAGTGTTATTGATTTAGGCTGAAAAAATTGGCCAAAAAATCAATATTTTTATAATTACAAATGTTTAAATTCATGCACTTAGTTGTTATAAATAAAATTTACTTTTTAAAATTAAAATATCATATTCAAAAATAAAATAAAAATATTTTGCATTGTTTTTTTTAACAATTAAATTTAAACTAAAAATAGTAATATTTTTATCGTTAAATGTAAATAAAAAACCTGCCCAAAAATTAGGAACAATTTATACATTTTCTTCTTAATTATACATTTATTTTATAAATCATATTAGTTGTCATGAATTTAATAGATGATAAGTTTTTAATGCACACTCTATAATGTAGTTTTTGTTCATCACTAAGGACTGGGAAGAATGATACTACGTAATAAATTTGAACAGGTTTAATATTTTTTTTCTTTTGAATGCAATAGTTTTAATATTTGTGTATTTGAATTATCGCTTTTAAAAATGAATATATCTATACAAAAAAAAAATTACAAGAATATCTTGTTACTACTATTTTTGTTTTAATTTTGAAAATACTTAAAATAAAATAAAAATATTCTTATAAATAAAAGATTTAAATATGTGGATTCATTTATTATATTTATGAATTTTAATTTTTTAAAGAGAAAATAAATTATTCATCAATAATATAAAACTTTTTTACATCATTGTTTAATCATAATTTACGTATGATAAATTTATTGATTTTTATAATAATTATTTTAAAAGTCTTAAACAATGATAATTCATAATTATATGATAGTATAAAATTATTTTATATTTGCAAAACATGATCATTAAAGTCTCTTTTAAATACTAATATCATATGAAAAAATAAAATCAAAAGAATATTTTTATTCTTTGAATTAAAATAAAATAAAATATTTCTTGAAGACTTTTTTGTAATCTAAATGTTGACCTTTAATAGATAATTGAAAATTTTTCATTATTGTAACTAATATTTTTTTCAACAATTGTTTAATATTTTTTCAAATTTTTAATTTATATTTTATTGTTCAATAAGTCATTGAGAAAACTTTCATATTTATTTTTAACATCAAATTGTTTAATGCTAATGAATTTTAATGATAAGACTTTAAAATTTTATATTTAATCTTTTATAGAAACTGTGTGATCCTAACTATTATATATTTGAAACATTACAGTGATAAAAAAAATATTTATATTTAATAATTATATTTTATTATCAATTATTTTCCTGAACGCATTCCATTAATCTTATTCGGCGATGTCTATGCAATGCAGATTGCCATATTGGGGTCCTTAACTGGGCTGGTTGTGCTACATGCCTTACCTTAGCAGGCTCACATAGAAATCAAACAAATTACAACTTAAGAGCTTCTCCCAATGCAATCCATTGTCATTTGCCGTCACGCCTTCCCTTTTACACCCTCCCCATTCACATCAATCAACTTACTTTAGTTAACCACACTTCTAATTCAACATAACACCCTCTCCTTTTCGCTTTTTTTATTAATTAATAAACTATTGCTGTTCTAAATTATATTATTACCTCCTCCGACCACCACCGTCCTCCGTCACGCTTCTACTTCCAGGTTCTCTCTTGTTCCTCTTTGGTTACTTCGCATGATGCTCAAGCAATTTCATTCTTTGGTTGTGCCAATTCTAGCAACATCTTATTTTTTTTTTTTTTACTTTTTTAGCTAGCTTTGTTTTGATTTATTAGTTGTTGATTTGCTAAATCAATACGAGGGTAGCAGAGTTTCCTCCTCCACTCATATCCGCATGATCAATCTTCATCCAATTGCTCTATTGTGCAATGAAGAGTTAAACATTGAGGAGATCTACATCAATGGAACATGAACAAATCACATAAGTGAACTTGACACCACACCTTAACAAAAAATCTTGAGACTTGTTTATGGGTCTTATCCTCATTCATGGTGCTCAACCTTTCAATTCCTATCTGACTTAAGATTTTACCTCACACTTGTATTCAAATAATCTCATTCTCAAGTGTAACTCTCTTCCACATGGTAGTCTTCCCCTCAAGTGAAATTTATTTTCACACCACGAATATTCAATGGTCGCTATTAGAGCTTAACCATGGCCATCCTAGCTCGCTTAGCCATTGCCACAAACATACTCTAATACATGCACCACCATAATGTTTATGAGACTCGTTGTCTGACCTCCATACATAGACTCACCCATCAATAAAACTTTCAATAAATGAGATTTTGATGCTCATGGATCCACCACCAATCCATCTTACTTGACTAAGTCAGTCACCAAATCAAACTATCGACTCTGATATTAATTGTTAGCAATAACAACCAGAATTCTAAAGGAATTAGAGAAATCACACGCATACACACAAAAAATACAAGAGATTTAATGAGGTTAAACAAGTATGTCTACATCCTCAGAAGTAGAGCGATTTTTTCTTATTCATAAATAATGGAGTTACATTAGGATATTTATAATATACACATATATTATCTTAAACTAGATATATTATCTTTATGTATACATTATCTTAAATTGGGTGTGTTATTTTTACATGAGCCCTCGCACCCTAAACTGCTTCATAACCCAACAACATGTGGTCCTTATACTTAAGTCCAACTTTGCCTTGCCCATTAAATATGAGTCTGTGCACAACATGCTCCTTCCAGGTTTGTTTCTTAGTGAGATTGAGGAACGAATTTCAATCCCTAACAATACTACCTATTTTGTTAGCCTTTGCACATTTTGTTCTCACTATTGCCAACCTAAGACTTTTTGTAGTTGCCATAATCGAGCAAAGGTATGCGTTCCCCATTCTTATCAATTGCTATTTTAGAATCTAACATAAAATCCATGAATATTTCCTTCTTCTTTTTTTGTTTACTACATGACAATGTTATAAGAAAGACTTTCTTTAGGATGAAATATGTGAGCTTGGCATGAAGTTGTTATTTGCGGTTTCAGGATATTGTTGTAAAACTATAAATTTAATTGAATTTCAATGATTTTAAATTGCATTCTGAAAATCCTATATTCAATTAAATTGTGAACTTTATGACTTTTTCCAAGTGAGAGAGCATTTTTTGAGCTAGAATATAAAGCATTAGATCAAGGGAGCCCATTTCAAGGTTAGGACAAACAACCAATCTCAAAAATGATTTATAGATGGATTTTAAATCACCTGCCAATAAGAACCCCTTGATTTGAACTCAAGTTATGCAGTTGTCAAGGATGGATGGACAAATGGTTAGCAAAGTGACTTGAAAGTGTTCATTAAATAATGTAGTTAATTGAGTTTAAGAGAATTAAATCAATTTTCGTATGGAATTGCTTCCAAAGATGGTCTATAAATGGCCAATAACATGATAACACTTGAAAAAGACAGGGAGTGACAGTGTGGTAGTGAACCATTGCAATATCTGGAGCCAGAAAGAAGTAAAGATTCAATGATCAAGAACCGAACTTTTTGTGATGAAGAAAAGGAAAACTATGAAGCAAAGTCAACGAAAGAAGGTAAGAAACAAACACCGAAATAGTTATAAAGAAGAAGACGTTTATTGGCCAATGGAAAGGGAGAAACACAAGGAAAATAAAGTGGAGAATTTGGATTATGAAGATCATTTTCAGGGTAACCAAGTAGAGGCGTAGATGTTGAAGGCCTCCTATGGATAACATTATGATGGAGGTCTTTGTGGATAGTATAACACAATGGTGAAGCAGAGGAGGAATGAGCTTACAACAATCATGGAGATTTAGTTCAAAAGCCCAATTGATCCATAATCACTAGAACAACTGGATTGGATTAACCCATGGAGGCTAATGGGTCATCAACGATGAGATGACCTTTGGGTCTTGCTATGTTGTCCAGTCTCCCTCTACCAGAACTGCTAGACTTAACTCTTTGTAAAGTTGTTGATGGAGTGTTTGCAAATGAAGGGGGTAATGAATCTAATGATGACTGCTAAAATCAGATGCATGAATAATGAGAAGAGAAGAGGAAAAATATTGGAATTACACTAATGAGTTCATTTTTTGACTTAACGGGTCAAGCTTAGATCATTAGAGAGAAGCTCTAAGATTTTTCAAAAGGAAAACATCTTTCAGGCTTAATGGGCCAATCTTATGCAGTATGTAGTATGTGGACCAACTCAACTTGGTATAATCCTATGTCAAATGGGTCAATCCATAAAGCAGTCTGCATAACTAGGACCCTTTAATCTCTAAGCTTATCTCCATAACTTGGGTTTATAATTTTTCCTTTTCTTGATTCATCAACTAGGACCATAGCCATCCACACAAAGCGTGTATTAAAGCATTGACTCTAGTCAATACTTTTATGCTTTTCTAGAGGTAATTGTACATGGATACATAAGGAGAAGTCTAGTTCTTTTATCTTGCAACGGTAAATAATTTTTTTGATAGCCTATCTGTCTTTGGTAGATGTGGAAGTGTTCTAGTCTTCGTGTTCTCTTTTTATATAGATTATATTTTTGTATTTTTCCAGCTTTATCAGTTTCGTAAAGGAGGATGTAATGTCTCCTTTGCTTTGTTATTTATCTTTCTTTCTAATAAAATTTCTTTATTTATAAAAAAAATATTGAAAAAATCATATGCTATGAATACTTAACATTGATTAAAGAACTAAAATTCTTATGTTTTTTAAAAGTACAAAGGATACATACAGGTTGTCATGGACTTTAAAAATTCATAGGTGAGATGATATGTAAATTCCTAAATACTATATCTATATCATGAGATTTAATTGAAACTAGCGCCTTTACACGTTCAAAGGTTCATGTAAATTTTTTTTTTAAATGAACAAGAGATGGAAATGTTAAAAGTACAAACAAAAGCCACTTATGACATTTTTGTGCATTGGAGACACCAAAGATTCTAACGACTTCCTTTAATATAAATATATAGTTAAATTTCGCAACATAAAATTATAAACTACAAGAATGTTATGTTAATGAAGTATATATTAGCATAGGAGAATAGTAAAGAAATTGGGTGCTTTAAATATATATATACACACACATAAGGGAAGAGAGACCCAGTATCTTTCTAAATTTTTTAAACAATAAAAAATAAAAGTTAAATACAATTAATAAAATTGATAAAATAAAAAATTAATAATATAAAATAATGAAATGTTAATATAAGTTAGAAAAAATTTAAAATTTAATAATAAAATTATTCAATAAAATATATATACTAAATAAGATAATTTTTAGATAAATTATTAATAGTTACATATAGATAGATATTCTAGAAGACTCGGCTAATACTTTCCCATGGACTAAACCCTATTGGACTATCCCTTCATCCTCCCCAGTGGCGCTGCCACCCTTTTTCTGTTAGTGCCAAAAAACGCTGGCAATACATACAGGTCAATATTCAACCTTTGTGAATTATCAATTTGCTCTTGTCACTATTTTTTCACGATCGAATTTGTGAAACTTCCCATGATTAGAATTGTGACCTAGATTGTGGTTTTATTGAGGCTATCAAATTCGGAAACGCTGGTAAGAATTATGAATCTATTTCTTTTATTCTTTCTGTATCATCTTCTTTTGAAAGCGAAAGAAGAACATTTTGCATAATCTGCTTGGTTAGGAAACTCTTGTGCGACATCAATGTCTTCTACAAATTGGTTAAGGGATTTAAATGCCCGATGCTGTATTTCTAATTGATTTTGTTTATGAGGTAATATTTAACTGATATATTCCATAAGGGGGAGATTGTAGGATGACCTAGCTGAATGTTATTGATGTCAAATTACAAGTTTTGTCTAGGAGATTGCAGGACGATCTAGCTGAATGTTATTGATGTCAAATTACAAGTTTTGTCTAGTATACGAAAAGCCTAATTGATCTGGATACTAAATATTATCTCCTTAGCGATTTGCTCAAATTTGTAATAAAATTAGAGTCCGTTTGGACATGGCATTTCAAGCGGGTAAAGTAATTATACAGGGTATTTGAATTACTGTTCAATAAAATGCTCCGTTTGGATACTCAAAGTAAGAGTTTAAAGAATTTTTTGGAATTTTAATTTTTGTTAAAATTGGGAATTTCAAATTCCACTAAAAGAGGTAGAATTTCTAAAATTCCTCATTTTTGAACAGAAGAGTGTCTGGAACTTGTTCTCTTATCTGTGTATTTTCTTTCCTATCCCTCTCAATCGCTCATCCGTTGTTGCTTTTCTCCGGCGAACCTTCCTCACCGGAATTCCAACCTGCCAACGATCATCTCCGCCGCAGCCCAAACCCATGGACAATCATTTCCACACTTTCCTCCATGGAATCTAAATCACCAGCAGAAAGAGTTGAACCAAACCACCAACAAAGAGAGAAGATTACCAACGAATCTCCCTTTATCATCTTCCTGAGCTTAAACACCACCACCAACCAGAAATAACCATGGTGGAGTTTTTTGTAATACAGTGGTGCCGGTGCAACACTGCAACTGCTACAATGCTTAGTGTTTGAGCGTGCTGTGTTGTAGAGAGAAAGTGAGGAGAGAAAAAAACTTATTTAAAATCAGTAATTAATAACAATTTTGAATTTATGTGAAAATAGATTCAAAACCAATAATCCAGACAAGTTATTTTGTAATTGAATGAAATTTAATTGCTTTCAATTGAATTACTTTCATTTCAAATTCTTTGACATTTTGAAAATTCTCTATCCAAACACACTCTTACATAAATGTAGACATGTAAAATGTTTCTTGAATAAATGCTAAATATCTCGAGAACATATTAATGATTGCTGTTTTTCTCCTTGAAGGTATTGTAATGGTCTCACATAAATGTGTCTTTAAATCTCTTCACTACATGTATTTTTCACTTATATGAGATATTGTAAGAAAATGATTATTTTTTAAAGCTCTAACAGGTGATGTTTTAATGATTTTGAGTCTCTGTGGACTGTTGTTGTAGTTATAGATGTCAGACCTAGATATAGGACCCCCCCTATGTTTTGTGGGATCATTAACTGAAAACTGCATTTTGGCATTGAAGATATTTATCAATAACACACATGATGGTAATGGATTAAGAGTTCTTGAGTTCTATTGATTTATTTGGATCACCATTTTAGAGGCTCCTTGCCTTGATATGTTACTTGTAGTGTGTGTTATATAAAGGCTCCTTGCATTTTAGAGACTCCTTGCCTTGATATATTTTCAGAATGCCGTGTGTGCTATTGAGTTGCTTTGGTGCCAACATAGTTGGGATGGAAGCAACTATTTTGATTAAAAAAAGGTTACTTGTAAAAATGAAAGAGTGAATATCAAATAAGCAAGCATTTTCTTCTAGAGCAGTTAAAACTTTGAAGGTAAATTTGTGATGCTAAATTTGTTTTTTGGTGAATAGTGTTTCACGCTCTGTAACTTTGCATACTAAAGGTCAATCTCAAATTCAGAACTACATGTGTGTTTTGATGACTAACAAAGATGCTACAATAAAAAATAGTTAAAATTCTTGGGCTTCATCAACACATTTTTTCTGATGAAATACTAGCTTGTTCTAGGTGCAACAAATGTCTGCCATCAGCCAATGGGTCTTCCTAGTGTTGTTGACATGACCTGGCAACTTCTGTTCCAAAATGTAAAATTAGCAATTATCTTAGGGTTACAAGTCATGCACATGCATACTAATTACTTGAGCTATGTATGTCTCTTGTTTCTATTGCATCTCAATAATGACATAATGTTTGTTTCTTCAGTCTTCGTACTGATTCTCTAGAATGAGGATTGCTAAGGAAGAATCGTCAAGCAGTGCTGCACAGGCAAGTGATTATCAATTAAATATAACTTGGATCCATGAGACTCTCCTACCCCCCATTATCCTTCTCAATGGCTGGAGTGTGAATGTTTTTATTATTTACTTGAACAGGCAATAAGCTTGATATCAGCATTGAAGGAATTGCAAGGAGTTACTGCTCTGGATCTTAATAAATTATTGAGGGACTCTGAAAATTTCACTATTCATTACCTTACTGAAAAAGGATCATTGCTGAAGGTTGCCTCATACTCAGCATCATAATGCTATTTGATATCTTGTTTTATCAGATTGTAATTTCTTATCATAATGTGTACAGATTGATATGGAAAAGCTTGCAGGATCTCTTCCGTTGCACCTTACTACACTGCTGATGTCAGCTGTTAGAGATGAAGCCCTGTTCAGATACTTATTACGTGGCATTCGACTATTGCATTCCTTGTGTGAATTAGCCTCCCGAAATTCTAAATTCGAGCAGGTTATTATTAATAATGCCCATTAACATTTATCATATTCTGCTCATCATGTAGCTTTTTGTGTTATCCTTGTGTGGCAAAGACTCGTGCACTAAATAATGCTTCGCTGTCTAAAAATCAAGGGGTGAGGGAGGTAGCAATTTTTTTTTCCTGGATGTAATATTTATTTTTATTCCATTAATTTCCTCACAGTTCACATCAATATGGGGTCATATTTTGGCAAAGAAATATAAGCATTGTAGAGTATTTCTGGAATTGTATTCACAATCGTATGCACTTTGTTTGTTCACAGTTTGTGTGTGTGTATATTGCTGTTTTGAAAATGATACTATGATTCTGATTTCTGTATTGGAATATGATTACAGATTTTGCTAGATGATGTGAAAATGATGGAACAGCTGACTGACTTGGTTTTCTACATGCTAATTGTTCTTGGTGGTTACAGACAGGTTTTTCATAGTTCGGTTCTTTACAGTTTGATCTTCTGTCTTGTGTACCAATGTTGATATTTACATTTATGTTGCAGGAATACCGTGCTTTTAGTTATATGCACCTTATGCATTCAACTCTTGTAGCATGCAATTTACATCTTTTAACAGCATTTGTTTCCACACAATGGCAAGATATTGTTCATGTATTGCTTGCGCACCCCAAGGTACAACTTCCCCATGTTTTAGACGCTTATTCAGAAACAGTATTCTGTTAGTGTCCATTTGGAAAATTTGATAAAAACAAGCTTTTTGTATTGTCATGACTATTTTAAATCCTTTTGCTTAAATTTCACCTGTCTATCTGAAATTTATATTTTTTTTTTCAACTCTAAGAAAGGAATTTTTGTTGTCAAAAAATGATTTTTACTGTAAAAAGGACAGACAGTACAACTTTAAGTAGGCATTTCTTTCAATCCAGCTGTTGCATCATTTAGAATTTCCTTCTGGTAAGCTAATTTCTTTTAACCTCTGCTTTGAACCAATTCTCCCCAAAAGATTAAGCTGTTGGGTGAAAGCATATGAATGGTTTTATTACATCTAACAAATATGTCTCTTAACAATATTATTTTACTTATTTTCTGATAATACTTGTTTGTGTTATGGCTAATCATGAATTATATGACAGGTTGACATATTTATGGATGCAGCTTTTGGATCAGTTCGCATGATTGTTAGTTTTCTTGAGAATACACTGGTAGCATATCATGAAGATATTTCTGTGGAATCAAATCTTACAGCAGAACAAATGGTTTGTTATCTCTGTCAGCAGTGTGAAGCTTCTCTGCAGTTTCTTCAGTCATTATGCCAACAAAAAATGTTTAAGGAGCGCCTGCTTAAGAATAAGGTTCCCAAACCAATCTTACATTCTTACTTCATAAATTTGGAGAGGGGACTGTGTCCCTAAATCTATATATGAAGAAATTCTTCTAATGTTTGATTGCAGATGAGGGCTGTATGGAGTGAAAGCCTGGTTGCATCCTTTGTCCCTCTCAGTCATTATATAACTTATTAAAATTGGATAGCTCCATAAATAAATCACGTCAAACTCCTTCAAGTATAGATTATGTAAATATTAAAAAAAGGAAAACGTCACCACATGTTTACATCCTTTTACTCTCCTTCAAAACCACCCTTTTCTCTCCCCTTTAATTGTGAAACAACCAAAAATGGAGTAGTGTCTCAATTTTGGGCATTTTGACTCTTGGTGCTTGGCTGGCACATGTTGAGGAACCTGTATGTTAGATTTATATGGTTCTTAGCACATTGTTTTGTTTATTTTGTTGGTTGTTGGTTTTTCCTATTAATTTTTCTAAGGAGGATTCCTTAGCCTTTTTTTTTTCTGCGTGTGTCACTTCTTTCCTTCTATTTTTTTCCCATTTCACCTTACAAAGTATTGTTAGATCTTCTCTACTGTCTGAGCACTGAGCAGCTTTACCCTTCTCTAGCATCACAACTAAATTATTGTTAAAGTGGATATAAATGCTTAACCATGGGTTTTTATTGTTTGATGGTATAACCCCTTGACACCTCTGTTGATAATATTAGATGGGTTTCTAAAATGGAACAGTGGCCTACCTCCATATTTACTTTTTTTTATGGGCTTTTATTTGTGAATAGATTTTATATAATATTCATATTTTTTTGTGTCAAACATCACTTTTACGGATGTGACTTCCTTCACCTATTTAATTAAACTGAATAGAAATTGAGGTTTATGGTTAAACATCACTGAATAGAAGCTTTCTAAAAAGGTAAAAATGAGGTTTATAGTTAAATATTTCTGTTTCAGAAATTATTATATAATGCTAGTGCTATACAAGCAATAATGTTCTCATTTCTATATGTAAGATTGATAAACAGCCTTTTTTTTTATGCCCATATGTTAAAAGTATACTTGATTATTCTCCTTACAACTTGAATACTTTTAGGTTTTGGAACTCAGATTGATCAACAGCCCTGCTTTTATGCCCATATTATGCTTAAAAGTATACTCTATTATTCTCCTTATAACTTGAATACTTTTAGGTTTTAAAACTCTTTCATAAAATGCATTGAGTTCTATGTTCCAAACTCTTCCATGAATTGTTTTTTGTTATTCTGTTTTAAAGTCGGCTAATCTACCAACTCCAAGTTAATGTGTTGTACCATTAAAGGTAGATATTGTTAGAGGGAGAGTCAGAGTTTTAGGTGTTGGAAATTCCATTTGACAAACAGGATACTTTCAACGTAGTCACTGGTGGAGATGCTTCAAGTTATTGCATTGATTTGGTTGATTGATGGGACGTTGTGCTCTATACATATGTATAACTGCATGTACTATGTGATTGATGCTTCAAGTCATTGTGTTTTTCATTTACTTATAGGAATTATGTGAAAAGGGAAGCATTCTTTTTCTTGCTCAATCCATCTTGAAGTTACACATTCAGCCATCTTTTCCATCCAGGATCATGGCAGCTATTTCTAGGCTAAAGGCTAAAATTCTATCTATTGTAAGTTCAATGACAAAATTTGCTGTAAATCCCTGCATTTTACTTTAATGCACAGAGAAAAATCCCAATTTGATCCTGTGAAGTATCAAGTAATGCATGTCATCACATTAGTCCTCCGAATATTTTTGACACCAAATTAGTCTATCAAATATTCTTTTTTGTTTCTATTTTAGTTCTCTCAAGATTTGATGCCAAATTAGTTTCTAAATATTTAATTTGTCACCAAATTAGTCCCTCAGATTCTTTTTTTCACCACTTTAGTCCTTAAAGAAGGACAAATACGATGACATTGTAGATTTTTGAGACTACTAATTTAGTGATAGGTTAAACCATTGAGCAATTAATAGGGTGACAAAATATTTGGAGTACTAATATGGTGATGATTTAAATCTGAGGAATTAATTTGGTGACAAAAATTTAAAGGACTACCACACATTTAATTTTGGAGGATCAAATAGAGGATTTTTTTCTTTTTTAATCTGCTTTATAATTTATGCATATTATTAACAATACTATGGTTGCTTTCTTTACTCAGCTGCTGAGTTTGTGTGAAGCTGAAAGCATTTCTTATCTTGACGAAGTAGCCAGCTCAGCACGAAGTTTAGATTTGGCTAAATCTGTTGCATTAGAGGTTAGTTTTCTGCTGTTGGTTTATAATGCAAACTGTTGAAGACAAAGGGCTGTTATTTTAGTGTGATTTTTCTGATAACTGGTGAAAATTGTTGCCTGTAAATCACTGTCAATTTTTCCTGTTTCATTATAAACTGGGATTACATTTCTGAGTACTAAACATATGATATGGATTATTGACTAAAGTACAAGTTCTTCAGGAAATCTTTAAATTAAAATTGTTCTGTGGTGGCCTGCAGTATGCATCAAATTCATGAAGCACATCAATGTCTTTATTAAATGCTATCGATGATGTAGGTTTTTGACTTGTTGAAGAAAGCTTTTGGAAGAGATCCTGGGCATCTTACTGCTGACAGAAGTTTCCCAATGGGATTTGTACAGCTCAATGCAATGCGTCTAGCTGACATCTTCTCTGATGATTCAAACTTTCGATCTTACATGATACTTTGTTTTGTAAGTCTATCCTTTTTATATTATACAATTAATTTGTTTTAGTATCATTGACACTACACATCCAATGTGCGGTAAAAAGTGTTAGGTGGTACAAGCATCATTCTGTTTTGTTTGTAAAACTACTCTAAATTTAATTCAAGACAAATACTAAGATATTACGCACCTCTTGTTTTATCCTTCGTTTGTAACCAATGCTTTATAATATTTTCCTTGATTTGTTAGATGTACATTCAGCAATCAGGAATTTGACTGTTTCCTTTGCATGTGAGTCCAGACTAAAGTCCTGACAGCAATAATTTCGCTCTCCCATGGAGATTTTTTATCCTGTTGGTGTTCATCTAATCTCTCAGAGACGGAGGAGGATGCAAGTCTTGAATATGATATATTTGCTGCAGTTGGATGGATTTTGGATAATACTTCACCGGATGTAAGAAATGCTACAAATTTGGAATTCAACCTAATCCCTAACAGCATGCCTAAGGCTTCTTATGCACATCATAGGACATCATTATTTGTCAAGTTCTTTGCAAATCTTCACTGTTTTGTTCCCAACATATGTGAAGGTTGGTTCTTTGTCAATATTCCCAAAATTTCTTGGCCAAATTTGATTGTTTTACAGGTATATGTATTTCCACATTTCAGTTATCCTTTTTTTCTTGTAATTTTAATCCCCAGAGCAGGAGAGGAACCTTTTTGTTCTCAAGGTCATGGAGTGCTTGCAAATGGATCTATCTAACGTGCTGCCTGCGTTTTCTTTTGCTTCTGATGCTCCTAAAGCTTCCATTGCTAGCAAGAACCTCCGTAATAATTATTCTCATAATTTTTTGTTGGGAATTATGAGCAATATATGATTACTTTCTTACAAGTAACTTTCTTTTGTAGGCTCATTGTTAAGTCATGCAGAGTCTCTGATTCCTAACTTCTTAAATGTGGAGGATGTGCAACTTTTAAGGTTATATCACCTTCTTTTAAGTTTCCTTGTAGCATTAGACACTTTGACTTTAGCATGACTGATTTAAACTGTTGACTGTGGTTACTCATGTATCGGGCATAAGTGTGTGTGTGTGATGCATGAGCATTATGGCATTAATGGCAGCTCCTTATGCCACTTGATTAAAACTGAAAAGAGATTTGTAAAGCTAACTGAGGAATAGTGCCTTCTTGGTTTTATTTTAAAGAAATATTTTCAAGGATTATGTTGGATTGAACAATTAACTTGGGTTAAAGGTGCTGTTGATGTTGGATTGAACTGTTTATTTTTGTTTTCTTTCCCAAAACCGAGAGCTTGTTGTCTACACAAGATAGAGTTAATAGACATTCACTTCCGGTTTTGGTGCATGTATCATTTTTTTACATATTATTTATTAGCTTCAGTCAAGTGTAGGATACTTCAATCTACTCTTTTTAAATTTACATAATAAAAAATATTTTGAAATTTTAAATAATTACATTTCCATCTTCTCAATTTATTTAGAGATAAGAGAAACAAGAAATAATAGAATAACTATCATGCTGATGACAATTCTCAATCTTCAAGAAACAAACCAGAATTTTAATAAATTCAGTTTTATACTATTCACAATAAATGTTTTTGGAAATTGAGTTTTATTGTAATTTTTTTATCTTTTTCTGTTTACTTTGTTCTCTCTCATCCCCCTTCCCCTTCCCCCCCCTCACTTCAACTCCCTGGTTAAGCATACAAGGCATTTATTTTTCTGTAAATCTTTTAGCTCCTAAGGTCCAGCATTATACTATCGTAAAGGTCATGTTTAAGTTTAATTATCAAGTAACTTTGATTTGTAAATTGCTTGCAGAGTGTTTTTTGGAGAATTACAATCACTATTTACATCTACTGGATTTGGGGAAAATCAAGTCCAAGTAAGTCTTTGACCTATAGTTTGAACTGTTAATATTTTTTCCCCCTGATTATTTCCTCTTTTACTCTATCATTTTATATTTTGTGCATAAATGTGCCCATATCATTCTGCTGGGTAAAACTCAGGATAGCAAATTTGATGAGTCATTATCTTGGGATAAGCTTTCTAAATTCAACATGAATGAATATTATCAGGTATTTGTAAGTCTTTCTTTTTTACCATCACATTCAATGATCACATTGTGTTTTTACATTTTTGTTCACAAATGTAATTAAAGTTATACCTACTTTAGATCTAGAAAATGCCTTTATCTGTTAAATAAATACATAAAAGTATAAAACAATTCTCAAAATGGATTATTTGGTTACCATGTAGCTTGTCCTCAACACAATAACTTGAGAAAAGTTTGATTTCCTGTAGGAGGCACAGAGTGCAGGGGGGATGCCCGTCATCTTCAACTGGAAAAGAACATGCCGATCTTAATAAGAAGGGTGGTAACTTCAAGGAAGGAATGTCTGAGAATTCTGCATTTCCAGACATGGACCAACATAATACCAGAGCTGAAGACACAAATCAAGGCAAGGGCCTAAATAGGCAAAATCAGGTAGATGATAAAGGCATACCTGGTAAAAGTGCATCCGGAGGAGCTAGAGAAATGGACAAGGATGCTCAGAATGTTGAAACAAGTGGTTCAGATAGTAGTTCTGCAAAAGGAAAGAATGTTGTTGATAATATGGATAATGGAGAGCTTTCAAAATCAAATGAGCGTCTTAAAAGAATTGCAGTTGAGGAAAATCCAGAGGATGAAAAGATTGAACTTTCACAAAGGAGAAAACGAAAACGAACAATAATGAATGATAAACAGGTGATGCTGATTGAGAGGGCACTCAAAGATGAACCTGATATGCAGCGAAATGCAGCTTCACTTCAATCATGGGCTGATAAATTAAGTGGGCATGTATGTTAAATGCCATTAAACTTTTTGAGCAATATTTAATTGACTTATTTTCCTGATGCTTGCATAATGTTTTCCAGGGTTCCGAGGTTACATCTTCACAGCTTAAAAATTGGTATGCTTCTATATGTAGCTTATCATATAGTTTGTTAAGTTGTTGATTGTTCTCGTGTTATACATAAAATTACGTACCCCATTGCACAGAGGCTCCTCGTTATGCGAAGGTAAGGGGGAGAAATATTGTACACAGCCTTACCCTTGCATATGCAAAGAGGTTGTTTCCGGATTTGAGCGCATGACCAACAAGTCACTGAGGCATAACTTTATCGCTGTGTCAGGGGCTCACCCTCAAACATAACAGATGATATAGTCAAACATCTAGTATGAAGTCATATATCTTGGTGTCTTTACCAAATTATATCGAATCTTGTTTATTATCTTATCCAAAGCTGTAAACTAATACTAGGTATGGATCTTATTTCTAGTGTATCTTGTTATTTTATTTTAACAATGTTTTGTGTCCAGAAATGAAGAAGGGGGGAGGGGGGGAGGAGCATTCAATGTATTGGTCTCTTAAATATTATTGTGCAATTTGCAGATATTGACACATTAGTTGGTTGTGAAACCTTAAATATATTAAGCAATTGACTGCATACATACATCATAGCTCGGTCAATTTATTTTTATCTGGTTTGATTTGTAAACGAGTTTCATGTTTGTTGTATTAGGTTGAACAATCGAAAAGCTAGGTTAGCTCGCACAGCTAGGGATGTTAAAGCAGCAGCAGGTGATGACAATCCTGTCCCAGACAAGCAAAGAGGGCCAGTACCTGGGTCCTATGACTCACCTGGCAGTCCAGGTGATGTATCACATGTTGCAAGAATAGCTTCAGGTGATAATAAATCCGAGCCTTCTCTGGCTCGGTTTGTTGATATTGGTTCTCCAGAATTTGGTCATTGCAATGCAGGTCAATATGTTGTGCTTGTTGGGGCACGAGGAGACGAAATTGGCAGAGGAAAAGTGTTTCAGATGCACGGTAAGTGGTATGGTAAGAGCTTGGAGGAATTATCCGCCCATGTTGTGGATATTAGTGAGCTCAAAGCTGATAAAGGCATGCGGCTACCTTATCCATCAGAAGCCACTGGCAACACATTTGCAGAGGCTGAAACTAAGTTAGGAGTCATGAGGGTGTTATGGGGTTCAAACAGAGTTTATGCATTGCGACCTGAATGAGTTTGATCATGCTTCATTAGCTGCAATCTGTTGTCAATCTTCCTTGTGGTTCCCTGAATGCGCATGTTTTTTATTTCCATAAACATTAGCTGAAAGGATAACAGATGTGTTAGCTGAGAAGAACAATACCGAATAGAAAAAGTCCAGTTTGTAGCCAAGGATGGGTAGAAACTAGAAGAGGACAATTATGGAGAAAACAAAGTTGATTCATTAATGGAAGATAGTTTAGTTTAGGATATAAACAAGAGCCATAATCAGCCGCAAAAATGTTGGTAGGGTCTTGTACAAAACTTGTTTATCGGAATTTTCCCTGCATCATGGAAATTGACAATATGTGGAACTATGGTAACGAGTGATAAGATCTGAATTTAAATTACAGGGAACAAGACAACGTAAATTCTGTTTAGATTAAAATTTGCGAATCTTGCTCATTTCATGTTAAGAGTTATAATTTCAGAAGAAAATTATAAGATTATTTTGTTTGGAGTCGTGAAAATGAAATCATAACAAATTGTGTAAAATTGATTTTCATGATAAATTTTTGTTTGGATGTTAATTTGCTTTATGGCCAAATTATTTTAGATTATGAAAAAGTTGATTTTATGCATGAAATTATCAAAGAGATGTATCGTGTACTTACTAGAAAAAGTGTTCGATGTTCATGATATAAAATAATTAAACATTTGTTTTTATTGAAAAATAATCATTGTATACCTCAACCTCAGAACGTTTCCATTTGGAGAAAAAATAGCTCTTTAATCCAGTAATTTTTTTTTCAAAATGAAGAAAATCAACCATGCTCGTGAATGTGATTGAAGATGTTTATTTGGTCGGAGAGAATAATTAGTCACAAGCAATTGTCCACTCAATGCATCCCCATGCTTTGCTGCTCCTCAATCATCTTTTTTACCTAGCATCGCATTTTAAAATGAGGCTTCAAGTTATAAATTCTTGCAATGGGATTAATCTATGATCAAGAAATATCTTGTAGCCCGAAGATAATTGTTGGGGGAAATAAATGAAGGATCTGAATGTATGAATCTGACATATTGACAGAAATTGTGCCATTTAAATTAATGGAGACCACCTTAAAATACAAATTACTTTTTGATGCGTCTGGCTTTCACATTCATGACATCATTTGTTAAATATAACTTCTGATTATATCAACGCAATGCAATGAAGCAGCGGATTGTATTTGACTATTTGGGTCTAGGAGTTCCATTACACCCTGCAATCTTTTGTGATGCGCCAGTTCAAACCGAACCATATAGAGTTTCTCTAGAACTAAAAACATATTTTCAAAATACTTTTTTTTCCTTTCTAAATCAGCAAAAACAATTTCATTGATCTGGTACCAGTGGTACCTATAAAGTCTCAATACAATAAAAACTAGTTGGAGCAACAGGGTTAATACGTATTACAATCAGTATAATCTAATACCAATGAATCCCAAAGGCCCGTACCACCAAAAGAATGGAACAGAGCACCTTCCCATATCTACAACTAAACAGCTACAAAACACAATCTGCATCCCACCCCGCACAACCAATCTGCTAGCATCTAATCTATGTGTATGCTAACTATCCTGCAGAAGCTTTCCACTCTGCCAACAAAGCAAGTACGTATACCCAAACCCATAAGAAAGGTGTTCGATCACCTTCCTGCACAGTGCTCCTAGTATGAGTCAGCCAGACATGTACAAATATTACTACTCCATTGTACATGAGTACGTGAACTTTCCTGTCAACGACTGTAACCAAGACCAAACCAAAAATTTAATTTCCTGCAGATTAAATATCACTCTATTTCTCGTCTTCCATGTAGAAAACATAATTGCACCCCAGATAACTTTCCATATATGAGTTCCATCATTTGTCCTTCCAATACCTGAATGAGCCCAAAAGTGACTTTGAATCGAATCAGGAAAGACAAAAGCGAAATCTGGTGAAATCCAACTGTAGCTTTCTTGCCACACCTTTTGAACCAACTCAGTTTATGAATAAATGATATGCTGATTCGAAATGTTGGCTACATAGAGGACATTCCAAATCCGATTCCACTTTGCTGGGAATTTTAAGCTTCCACATCTCCGCCAAAGTGTTGGTAAGAGGCTTGACCTCAACCTCCTGTGAATGGAGATCATTCGCAAACTTGGTGGAATAATTCCCCGAAGGGCTATCCAACCAAATCCAAGCATCAAGATCATCCTTATGTACCTGCACAAGATCCAAAGTATTTGTTAGTTGTCAAAGCATCTCCCTCTCCCACTCAAATGGCTCTCTTCTCCACCTAAGTTCCCAACACCACCTTTCATCTCTCCAACACCCCAACTTCCCCACCACCTCTAGCTTTTGTTCCGAAATAAGGTGAAGTCTTGGTAATAAATTAGCTAAACAATTTCCATCCACCCATATGATCAAAATACTAACCCTCTATGCTTCTTCTTTTTTTATTATAAAAAAAACACGTTTTTATTGTTAATTTTAACTAATCAATTTTTTTCCTGAGTTAATCAACATTTTCCTGCCATAAAAACCACTTGATGTTAGTACAATCTATGCCTGTTATAATTTTGCATAGTATGCTTATAGATTATACCATCATAAAATTTTCAGTTACGCTATTAAGTAAATAATGGATCCTGGAAATTACCACAAACAAATCTCTCTCCTTTACACGACTGAAAAACGGAACAAAGTAACAACTTTGCTTGACAAAATGCATTGTCCATCTATAAATATCTATTGGTTCTAGTCAGTCTATAATTGATCTCCCCTACCGAATGCGGGGTTAAAATCCTTTAAGTTCTCTATTGTTATGATTGTGATACCAAAATCCACGAATCTAGCTGCGCTTAATGCTGTTTGGATTTAAAGTCAAACCAACTCTGTATAATGGAATTGTCCTTGATCCTCCACTGCAGACATTAGCAGGTGTCCGTTCAGAAAAATTTACCTCCATCTCAGTAACTCGGAAACAAAGGATGCCAAGCCTAAGGTCAGTACTGTAATTTTGAATACACAGCCCCACCATTATTGTTATTACATAATCCATAGATAAATAATATATCTGTAAAAAATACTTCTAAGATTCCATTTTTTTTAGACCTCTCATGCCTCTGCATCACTCTGAACAACTCCAGTGCTTCCCGAGGCTGATTATGGCTGACATAACCAGATATTGCAGCGTTCCAAGAGAAGTTATCTCTCTGGGGCATTTCACCAAACAGTTTCCGAGCTTGTTCTAGGCGACCAACTTTGGCATAGACAGCTATCATGGTATTCCAAGAACACAAATCCCTGTGACCCATTTCATCAAACAGCATCTGGGCATCCACGAGGCTCCCGCATTTAGAATACATATCGACCGAACGGTTAGAAATGAAAATCCCGGAACAAAGTTAGAAGCTTTGGTGTGGGCATGGACCCTCCTACCCAGTTATTAACAATGTAGGTCCTTGTTGTATCTTATATTGAAAATTTTATTTTATGAAATAAGCTATTGGAAAACTAGCTGTTATAAAATTAGCTGTTGGAAACTAGTCGTTAGAAACTAGCCGTTATAAAACTAGCCGTTGAAAACTTGCCGTTGGAAATGAAGCTATATAAATGTCTAATGTTTCATTATTTTCATATGTTTTCATACAAATTACGCAATATATTTCTCTCATTTCAAACACTTCAGATACCATATAATGGATCCAAACATCGATTTAGATGAAGTTTTAGATCAAATGATAAATGAGGAATTGGAAGATAACACCGATGAAGACCTCATTAGGTTGATACTTCAGAGCCAACAACAACTACATGGCAACACCGCCGGGCGTATGCAAAGAAGAGTGGTACATCGAAATCGTGAAGAAGGTCATGATCGATTGTTCAATGACTACTTCTCAGTAAATCCTGTGTATACAGAGAATCAGTTCCGACGAAGATTTCGTATGCGAAGGCATGTGTTTCTCCGTATTGTAGATGGACTCAGCAATCATGATGAGTACTTTCAAGCAAGGTTCGATGCATTGGGTCGAAAAGGACTATCTCCATTACAAAAGTGCACAGCTGCACTTCGTATTTTGGCTTATGGCTCATCTGTTGACAGCGTGGACGAATATGTTCGAATTGGTGAAACAACTGCGGTGGAATGCTTGGAGCGATTTGTATCAGGCATCTGCACCATATTTGGGAATGAGTACTTGAGGAGACCAAGTAACGAAGACACCGAACGACTACTACAACTGGGAGCGGCACGCGGATTTCCAGGTATGTTAGGTTCTGTTGATTGTATGCACTGGGAATGGAAAAATTGTCCTGTTGCATGGAAATATCAATTTTGTCGAGGTGATCATCACAACCCAATAATCATTCTTGAAGTCGTTGCATCACAAGACTTGTGGATTTGGCATGCATTTTTTGGCACCGCGGGTTCAAATAATGACATTGCTGTGTTAAATGGATCTAATGTGTTTGATGAAGTTTTGTCGGCACGTGCTCCCGCAGTGCAATACACAGTGAATAGAACCCAATATAATATGGGATACTATTTAGCCGATGGTATTTATCCAAACTTTGCTACATTTGTGAAGACCATCTCAATGCCACAAAGGGAAAAGCGAAAATTATTTGCTCAACGGCAAGAATCGGCAAGAAAAGATGTAGAACGGGCGTTCGGAGTGCTCTAATCTCGATTCGCAATTATACGTGGTCCGTCACGTTTTTGGGATATTACTAAAATGAAGAATATCATCTATGCATGCATCATATTGCATAACATGATTGTCGATGACGAACATGACACATATCAAAGTAATATTGATTACGATAATGTCGGTAACAACACGTCAACATTCGAAGTATCTTTAGGTGCTCACCCTAGTATCAGATCAACATACCTTCAAAGGAGAGCAGAGGTTCACGACAAACAAAAACACCGACAACTCCAAGCAGATTTAGTTGAGCATATTTGGGAATGTTTTGGAAACGAAAATAACAATAACTAAATTTATGTAATTTTTTTTTTGGGTCTAAGTTTTTTATTTATTTCGATGTTATTGTATTTAATTATTTATTATTATGTAAAATTTTGTTTTATATTGTTACAGATTTCATTTATTTATTTTAATTTATATTTATGAAAATTGAAAAAATGTTAAGTTTTATTAAAAAAAAAGATAAATATATAGATTTTTTTGAATTCCTTGTGCTTTTCTTGCATTGTACCAAAATATTGGATGAGTTTCTTAGGAGTGACATGACACTGCGGGGGTCACAAAAAGTTGCTTAAGGAACCCAATTGGATTCATTGCATTGGAGATGCTCTTAGATGAATTTTAAGGAACCTCACGTGTAAAGGTTGAAAGGGCGTACGTCGCTTTTCTTCACGAACACAAAAAAAAATGTATGAAGATGAAAATGTTTTATTGAATGCTAGAGAGTACTCTTTCATATATTTTTTTATGATTAGTTAAAATTTATTAGGTTCATCTACCACCTACCCTAATTAACTTGGATTAAAGGTGTTGTTGATGTTAATGGTGATGTTGATATTTATTAAAAACCATCCATTTCAATGCATCACACTCGCCACACAATGTTTCTTGGTTATTCTTCCTGTTAAAAGCTTGTAAAATGTTCAGTAATGTGTAGAGTCTTTCTAACAATGAATAAAATGTTCTTTCGACCAGATAGAGGGATTGGATGAAGTGTTTAATGCTTGCAGACATCATAGATATACAAAAGTAACAATTGTGTTACTTCATCTTAAACGAGGATGACTTATCCACTCCGCAATGCAATGAACATCCGGAGTTAGGAGTCAACTCTTCCTGTTTATGTGCTTTATATGGGGCGATACAATGCAATGAACAACCGGGTAATGGATTAGAAATGACAGCAACATTTTCTTTTTTGTACACAGTTTATGTTTGTCAGGCAAATTGCTATATGTACAAAGTATTGCGTTTTTGGTAATGCATTATCTACCACGTTTAGCCTCATTTTCACGTCAACATTACGAGAGAACACAGAAGCTATATCACATCGCTTTCAAGTTAAGCACATCAAATATTGCAGGACGCATATCCAAACACACTGATAAGCTGCTAAGCTCCTAAGCTCTGCAGAGTTTGGCATTACAGTACATCAGCTTGTTTGGCACCCATTGGTTTGGAAGTCCTTTGTTTACCCAATTGCTTTTGGAAGGGACACTTCCCGAAAATATTTCCTTTTCTAAAGCTTTTTTATCATCCTGATCTTCTTCAGCCGTTTGGGCTCAACAATTTTCTTACTTTTCTCCAATTTCTCTATCCTTCTTCCCTCAGTATAAGCTTGAATAGTTTTACTTCTCTGATCACCAGGTAATAAAGCCAATATGGAAAATTTCTTGGGACTCACTATTTCGAAGTTAGTTAATTAGCATTTTCCTTCTATAAAAACAACTTAGTGCATGCAGAATGAACTTGGGAATCAAGGTTCCCTAATGTTAGCACAATCTATGCCTGTTATAATTTTGCACAGTATGCTTATAGATAATAACACCATAAAATTGCCAATTACACCAAGTAAATAACGGTCCTGGAAATTACGACAAACAAATCTCTCTCCACTACACATTTCTGAAAAACAGAATAAAGTAACAACTTTTGCTTGAGCAAATGCATTGTACATATTTCAATCTATAAGCATCTTTTGGCCCTAGTCAGTCTATAATTGATCTCCCCTACCAAAAAATACGGGGTTAAAATCTTTTTAAGTTCTCTATTGTTATGACGGTGATTCCAAAATCTGCAAATCTAGCAGCAGCTGATGCTGACAGGATTTTAAGTCAAACCAACTCTGTATAATGAAACTATCCATGATCTTAAATATTGAATGCCCAACTCTGAACTTAAAGCTGAAGCCACATCACCACTGCAAACATTAGCAGGTGTCAGTTCAGGAAAATTCACCTCCATCTTAGTCACGGATTGTCCTTCAAATTATTTGGATCCCCATTTTGAACAAGTGCTAGGGAGGAGGTTGTCTTTTGAGGCGTTTTCCTCGAGAAGCTTTTTCCATAAAGGGAGCCAAAGACAATGACCTGATTGTGTACTGCTATTACAATGTTTATCATAAAATTCATTGAGGAAATCATTGAATCACACATCTAATGTGTGTGGAAGCTTTGATCCATCTATACATGGTTCAAAATAGGTGCATGTAGGGATAAAGAGAAGTGTGATCTTAGAGTGCAAGTGCAATATGACGCAATTCATTATAATGTAAGTAAAGGTAAAAAGTGAGTCTTACAGCTCCAATGCACTGTTCCCAGCTAAGAGGATGGGCAAACCACACACATGACAGAATAATGCTCACTAACTGCAACAATTAGAATAAAAAAAAAAACATTGAAAAAAATACAAAATTGTCTGGAAAATGAAAATTAGATTTATCTACGCAACTTACCTGTCTTGTGGTCATTATGGTTGCAAATGTCAAAGCACCGAAGGTGCGAATTGTGTATGAAATAAAAAATTGACTAACTGTGGCAACCTGTGAAACCCAATAGTTTAAATATTTCTTCAGTGAAATAGAAGATGAAGAAAATAGGAAATATTTTTTTTGTTTTGCTTTTATAGCCAAAGGAAAAAATAATTGTAAAAGCATTATAGACCCAGGGATTGGTATCTATTTAAAAAATATCTTAAGACAAATAAAAAGGGAGAATGCTTTATAAAATTCAAAACAGATGGATGAAGTTTACTTACAGTCGAAAGCAATGCTATGTCAAAGAAACAATCATGGTGGTGATAAACAAATTCTACAGCTGGTATTAAATGTCCTTGTAAGATAAGACCTAAATAAAAATATCAAATGTCAAAACAACGGATTTCTAACTATGAAGCTAGAAAAGAAACAAAGATGAAGTAAAAATAATCATAAAATGGAAAATATAAGAGAACATTTCAGAAAAACAAAAAAACTACTTTCCAAACAAGTCTAGAGAAAGGTCAGATTAACTCAGAAAATTGGATGTGAAGATAGTTTATACTTGCTTTGAAATTCGTAGTCATGGTGAACTGCTAGCTAGTATAGAAATGAGAAAGGAAGGCCAAATAGCAAAAGAACCAATCCAAAGTTTGCCATATTAAATGCTTGAGGGCAAAACCTTACTGAATTGAATAAGTTCATCCTTGAACAGTTGAACTCTTCATGTACAAGTTATATGTTTTCCAAACACCATCAAGACTTCTAGAAATTTTATCTATCATAAAGCTTTGTCCTCAACAACCCCAACAAATCTTCATATTAAATTACCAGGCTCTGAATGTATGACAGTGTAAGCCATAAGGTTCAACAAAAAAATTTCAAACCAACCTGTCAGGCTAAGAATACAAGAGCACAATGTTGTGTAAAATATCTGATTATGTATCTCCATGTCATAGCCTCTAAACAACTTATCTTGGAAGGTGCTTGTAAAGCCATCAAACCTAATACATGAAAAAATCGAATCTGATTCAGTGACTGACTAGCATGTGAAACACTTTTGTAGATATATTCTTAAAGTAAGTTGGTATAAGCATGCATTCAAGAGTTTCAAAGTAAAAAAATACAAAGTAATTCAAAATGGGATTTTTAGCTATATAATGCGCTTCAAATCACCAGTACAGCTCAAACCAACCAAAAAAAGTTCATAATGATTATGTAGTTGCCCATAATAACTCTGAACATTGTAAGCATTAAAACAAAAATTATATGCAGGAAATTATTCAAAGTAATAGGTGAGAAGATAATTTAATTAATTTTTTCCCAACATTGAGAACAGTTGGACAACTAAAATACCTTCCATGTCCAACCAGTGGAGGCAGCATTACTTTTTGGACCCTTCCCCTTTAACATATAAAATCACACATCACTTAAAGATATATTAAGTTCTGTGGCATACCCAAGATAGCCAACCATTAGGAGAACGCCCCAAACTGTATTTTCCCTTCCTCTACTGTAAGGACTCATGTCTGTTCCTGCCTACAATTAAGAAAACACAAGCATGAGTTTAGCCTATTGCAGAATGATGCCAGCAATCAAGAGTAAGAAAGTGATATTTGTTATATTATGCTTGCCAAATGGAACATGAGCAAAAAAAGACACCTTTGTCAACAAAAACTATCTATCAGTTGTTATAATTACGTGCATATAATCTGGTAAGGCTTGCGAGTCAAAAACACAATATCAACCCCTTAGTTTATAACCCAATTGTTCAAAAGTGCGTATTCTATCTGAACTGACTCTCTCCCTATGGATCAATGCTATCAGTTGGGTGAGTAGTGTGTATGAGTTGTTGTAAACCACTTGGTACCTAAGTTCAATTCCTACATCAACATCAACACCACCTTTAACCCAAGTTAATTGGGGTCAGTGGTAAATGAACCCAATGACCTATTTAAGTAGATAACAATGTCAATTTTTTTATTAGTTTAGAACTTACAGGTCTTTGGACAAAATAGTGCATATAGCTTCTTAGGAGTGTTTCTATAATGATTCTGGACAATTCAAAAGCCATGTTATTTCTTTGGGTTTTGTCTAATGTTGTGTTTGGTTGAGACGATGAAAATAGAAGAGAGATAACAGTGCCACCCACATGCAACATCAAATCACTGAAGAATGCTAATATGGTAGCATATGGGTACTCATTGCCATTTCTTCAATAAAAAATGATTGCCTAAGCCATAAAGACCAATGATAAATTGATAATAAAGCAGTAGGAAAAAAAATTGGGTAAAAAACCAGTAATTACCGGATATAAGATAAATACTGAGCAGCCAAGGGTAATTAAAAAAGCCAACAAATAGTCAGGTCCCTGGTATCTCTTCTGCATAATGAGGGCACCCCAGACCTGTATGACACACAAAAGGACAAAGACAGTGGGAAAGAGAGAGAATTGAGCTTAAGTATTTGACCAATTTGAACAAAATGTTTAAAGATAATGGAATGATTGCAAAATTGTGAGGTCAAACAATAAGATTCAACTATCAACTTTGTAAAGATTACATATTATTCTGTTATTTATGATTAGATAGTAATTAGTGATTTAGTCCTTATTACCCATTATTAGATTGATCCTATTTAATCAATATTAATCCTATTTGTTCATTATAAATAAAAGCTTAGTGTGGTCATCCTTGACACACAACATTACACAATAAAACACTGTTATAAGGGGGGAGATTGTTGGATTACAAGTGTGAGGTGAAGGCCAATATCGGGTAAGAATGGGAAAGTTAAACACTATATAAGTGAGAATATGACCCATAAACGTAAGCCGTAAGGTTTTTGGGTTAAAGTGTGGTGTCAAGTTCACTCATATGGTTTGCTCATGACCCATTGGTAAAAATCTCCCCAGTTTTTACCCCTTGAATTTCCCAACAATTGGTATCAGAGCTGATGGTTCGACTTGGTGATCGGTTCAGACGAGTAAATGGCGGCAATGAATCTATGGACATGGAGATTCCTTGTGTCGAAAGTAATAGCCACGGTTAAGCTCTAAGGGCTACCATTGAATACTTGTGGATTGAAAATGACTTCTGCTTGAGGGAGAGATTACCATGTGGAAGAGACTCATACTTGAGGTGAAGAGTGTTGGAGTACAAGTGTGAGATGAAATCACACATCAGAAAGAAATGGGAAGGTTGAACACCATATAAGTGAGGATAAGACTCATAAACCTGAGTTATAATGTTTTGGGTTAAAGTGTGATATCAAGTTCACTCATATGGTTTGCTCATGGCCCATTAGTGAAAATCTCTGTTTACCCCCTCGGATTTCCTATGAGCTAGTTTTTGGGGTTGAGTTTGGTTAAACCCACATTTTAAGATGGTATTAATGTCTATCCTAGATCCATTAACGTACCACCCACCATATTATCCACGCACTAAGCCCAAAATTGCTTGGGCATGAGGGGATGTATTGGAAAAAATCCAAGTCCCACATCGGTTAGAGATAGTGCCAAGATATAGTATATAAGTTAGGAGTAACCCTCATACTATGAGTTGACTTTTGGGGTTGAGTTAGGCCAAACCCACATTCTAAGAAACTTTACATTTTTCAGTCTTTGTGGATTTGTCCCAATTTGAGCAAAGTAGCCACTACTAGTGCTAGCATTCACACACCATAGTGGGCACACAAACAAAGCATAATTTTTATTTTATTTTTACATAAATAGCACAAAGCAATCACTACTATTCTTCAATAATAAAAGTAACAGAGAAGGTGAAAAATAACATGCAAATCAATGGTACAAGACAAATACCGGCGATGTAATATAATGAATATACAAATTAGCCACTCATCACCATAAATGAAGTTTAGATTATTAGGTACAGTATTAAAGTTTGACCTACCATAACTGGTATCATTTTTGCACATTTGGCAAGGGTCTGAACAGGAAAACTAACATATTTGAGGGCCTGTAAAAAGAAATATGATTATTTCAGAAAACATGGTTACTAACTTATAACCATTAACATTAGCAACTTTTTATGAGCTTACAGGCAAACAGAAAATATGACACTTACCTCATACTGGCAAGTTGTAGTTAGTATGTTTGATACCGAGATAAGGCAATACTTATAAATGGGAGCTACTGGGTCCATTGCTTTTTTACTTGCCTGCAAGAAACATTGAAAATTATGAAGAACAAATGTAGTCACAAGAAAGGTACACCATAATTGAAACACTGCAAAATTTATCAAACCTACGCATGCATGTGACAGTATTTTTGCATACACGTACCAGCAAAGAACCAGCAGAAACAGCAGATGTTGTGATGCGGTTGCAGAAAACAAGAAACAGTGAATGCTTGAAATACTGCTTTTCTGCTCCATACGGCACTCTCATGATCTTTTCCTGCAAGAAAGAAATTTCTAATGTAAATTCCTGGATAAATGTTGGATTCTGACAGAACTTTGATACTACTATGAACTATCCATTCAAAAGAAAGAAATCCTGGTCTAATTTGTATGAACCCACTGTACCTTGTATGTAAATTATACTGCAAAATAAGTATCAAATTGCTAAGTATGACTACTCCAACCAAGAGTATTAGCAACCCGATCATGTTTGTTGCTTGTACAACAACAAAAGCCTTATCTCAGTAGGTGAAGGGTTGTTGCTAATACTATTTTCCCCCTCTCTTTTTATGTACAACAACGTATTGTACATGGATGCCTAGCAATGGCATTCTAATTTATCAAACCAAGAGTATATTACTAAGTTAATTGCAGCCATTGTTTAAAGCTCAAGATTTGACTCATTAAGAAGGGTTAGACAATTTATATGGTTAACTTTGATTGGGCCCTGTGAAGGAAATGTGAAGGAACGATTAAAGATCACTAATTTCACTCGGTTTTGAACTACCACAGTGCCCCTCAGAATCTGCATTTCTACAATAACAATAATAATGAGATTGAAGAAAAAAATAAAGAGATCCTAGCACTGTTATGACAAATGAAGAGATAGATGCAACAAGTAAATGAATGAAATAAAGAAAATGAAACCTGCAAGAAACCATAGGTGACGAGGGTAAGCATGATTCCAGCGACAGCAAATGCCCCTTTCCAGAACTTCTTGTTGTCTCTGGAAATGGAATCAACTGAAACAGCAGAACTAGTGGATGATTCCGCCATACCCCAACTACATACAACAACATACAAGAGGCTGTGGGACCCTCAGCTAGGGGATCAAAGCCCCGACATCGAATTTTGAATGTTAAAGAGTTAGAGAGGTGTGTTTATGCGTGTCTTAGCTCAACTCTTAACCTCGGAGAACCAGAAGAACTAACTGAGACATAGCATTAGTTTTGTTTTGTTTTGTGTTCTGTTAGAGAGAGGGAGAGAGATTCATAAGCATCGCTTTCTCCGGCATCATTTTCTGTGAGATTAATAAAAGCAAGAGAACTGGTTTGCCACGTCACCTTGCATTCACCATCCACAATACGGACGGTATCTTACACGGATTTGTTTCGTTCTTTTGTTTGCCAAATTGCCATGAAAAAAGCCCTTTCCAACCTATCTCAAGGCCCGGACCCCCCCAAACCATGAATTCGATTTCGATCAATTTTACTTTCAGTTGATTGGGCTTCTTTGATTCACTAACTACATTTTTACTATTGATTCTTTTTTAGGATTTGTGTGTGTCAAGTTATGTGCGGTTTATAATTATAGTAGTAGTTAAAAGATAAACATACGGGAGATGTCAAAGATTAGAAAGAAAATGAGAAAATAAAATTAAAATAAAGCAATACATGATTTATAACTGTTAAAGGGTATGGTATGCAAAACTACAGGTTTAAATATGATTTTAATTTCTTATTCTTTAAATTTTATAATTTTATTTATCTATTTTAATATAGAGATATTTAGTTCCTATATTTTTTAAAATTTACAATTTGGGTCTTCCAATTTAAAAATAGAGATATATAGTTCTCTTATTTTATAAAATATGTGATTTTGATCCTTACATCAAATTGAAAAAATTGGTTGTTGAAAGATTAATGTTGATTATGACATTAATTAAATAAATAATCACATTCACATTACTAAATTTGGACTACATCATATTAATCTATATCGTTAATGAAAGAGTTTATGTGACACATTTAGGCATGAATTTGCCAACTATTTACATATTTATAGAAGAAAATGGTTATTTATCTAAATTATAATTTAATATTCATTTTTCTCTATTTTTTAATCGTTACAAACATAACATTATAATAAACACTTAAAAAAATAGAAAAACAAACATAAATTAGAACAAATATAATAATAAACATAATATTAATTAATAAGTATAATCTTTATTACTCTAAAATTTCTAATGTGACAAATTTGTCATTGAATGTGTCACATAAGCTCTTTCATTAACGACAAAGGACGAAAGTTAATGAAAGAATGAATTTATCGTATTTTTTTTTTTCACTTTTGAGAACTAAAATTTGAATTTCTATGTTTCATATACAAATTTATTAGTATTATACATATTTAAGGATACAAATTACTATTTATCGGGTTTAATAATAGTAACTTTTAACCAAATGAGAGCAATTGTTATTTAAGATGACAAACCGCTAGGCTATAGTCATAGTCATACCACTCGTCATTATGCACAAGAAGAAAACAAAAGGTTGTGGTTCTTAGTCTTTGGAAAAGTACAGCTAGCTAGAAATATTGGATAACGGTTCCTTGTGGAATCACATCCATAACTAGAGGTGGATTCTTTTTCCTATTTTCTTTGTATATTATTTTGCGTTACATGAAATAAGAACACAAATTTGTGTGTTTCAGTTTCTGAGAATAAATTTTGAAGTCCCAGCCTATGGACTCCGCTTCATTCGCTCATCCTTTGATTTCCCACGTCATCACTAGCTCAAGGTATTTACACATTCCCTACGTAACACTTGTGTTCTCTTCGCTAAATTCAAGTTAAATATTCTTAATTCATCCACAGCTTGCATCGTTCCTATGGTATTCATCACAGTGCAAGACTACGCCTATGGAAGAACAAAGTGTGGAACTCAGCTTGTTGTGCTGCTGGGTTTTCTGCGCTTGGAGTAGAAGACGTGTTTGACGATGGTAATTTGAAGAGAAACGAGAATGGTTCCCTCTTAGGTGCCTTAAATAATAACGAGTCTTCTTCAGCTTCATTTCAAACGTTAGACGCTGAACTAACACCAGAAACCACTGATTTCTTTGTCAGTGATGCCGAAGGTGATCCAGATTGTCCCTCAAAAGGCTACTCTTCCATTGAACGAGCGCTTAATGCATTACGCCAAGGCAAGGTTGGTTCTGCGCAATTTCTCAGTCATTTTGTCTAGCACATATGTTAATGTTCCAGTTTTATTTGTGATCTCAAGTTCGAATAATATACTTGTGATTCATACCAAAAAGCAGAGATAATAAAATGAAATTAAATATTGTCCCAGAAGATAAAAGCTCATCCAAACAGGATCTTATTGCATGTTTTCTTTTCTCAGTAGCTATCTAATAAGGTGTTGTTCTCCAAAATAAGCTAATGTATGAGTGAAGTACACAAATATAAATACTCTTGTTTACGTGTACCGTGTACGTTCGATGAATAACCTGACAACTGGTGCAATTTTCTTTTGTAGTTTGTGATTGTGGTAGATGATGAAAACGGCGATATTGAAGGAAATCTTATAATGGCAGCATCTCTTACTAGTCCCAAGGATATTGCCTTTATGATTAAGCACGGATCGGGGATCGTTTCTGTTGGCATGAAAGAGGAGGATCTTCAAAGACTGAACCTCCCTTTAATGTCACCAGAGACTGAAGATGAGGACTCTTCTGCTCCCACCTTCACTATCACAGTGGTATTTATGATCATATTCAAAGTTTTGAATCCTATCTATATCAAGTTACTTAGATTTGTGCTTAAATTTGAAGCTCAACAGAGATCATTGTAATTGACATTATGAAACTCTGATGTTTTACCTTAGGATGTAAAATCTGGAACTTCTACGGGTGTATCAGCTGCTGATAGAGCGAAAACTGTTCTTGCTCTGTCATCTCCTGAGTCCAGATCAGAGGATTTCAGAAAACCGGGTCATGTGTTTCCTCTTAAGTACAGAAATGGTGGGGTTCTTAGAAGAGCAGGTCACACTGAGGCCTCGGTGGATTTAGTTGCACTGGCTGGCTTGCCCCCAGTTTCTGTTCTTTCGGCTCTTGTTGATGAAAATGATGGCTCTATGCAATCTTTGCCCAATTTAAGAAAGTTAGCATCGGAATACACCTTACCAATTGTCTCAATAACTGATTTGATAAGGTAAGTGAGTAATCAATCACTTTAATTTACCTTTCCTTCACTGTCGAGAAATTGTTAGCGATATTTATTCCTGCTTAGTATTTCTAATTTCTGCTAGTTGCATTCTACACTCGACTTTAATTGGTTTATAAGCTAATAATTTACTTAATGATGTGATCTGTTTACTTATTCTTCAAGGTATCGGAGAAAGAGAGAAAAATTGGTCGAAAGAACCTCAGTTTCTCGCCTGCCTACTAAATGGGGCCTATTTCAAGCATATTGCTACAGCTCAAAGTTGGATGGAACTGAACATGTGGCTGCTGTAAAGGTAAGAAAGTTCTCTTCAAAAGGGGTTCACACTTTCACCTTGTTTGTAGTATGAGTATCCCATTCACTTTCTCTACATAGCTGCTAACACACTCATGAATAAAGAGTCTGTATGGTGAAGCATAACTTTGTTAATTGATTTTCATGGAATATATGTACAAGAAAGAACTTAAAAGAAACTGAATGATTTTTTCTGAATTATAATCTCTTATGATCAGTTACTTGTTGTCTTGTAAATATACATAGGGAGACATGGGAGATGGACAAGATGTGCTAGTACGAGTACATTCAGAATGTTTAACTGGGGATATATTTGGATCAGCTCGGTGTGACTGTGGCAACCAGTTAGATTTGGCAATGCGGTTAATAGAAGAAGCAGGTAGAGGAGTAGTTGTGTATCTTCGAGGTCATGAAGGAAGAGGCATTGGCCTTGGTCACAAACTTAAAGCGTATAATTTGCAGGATCAAGGTCATGACACGGTCCAAGCAAACATAGAACTCGGCTTAGCTGTTGATGCTCGTGAATATGGGATTGGTGCGCAGGTCAGATTTATCATTCATTCATTCTCGCTTATACTATGTGTTTTAAATTAATCAATAATGAACCAAGGTTTTAATGTTACCCTTTAAACCTTTCTTGTCTAACCCACTCTTTGTGTCTTGCGATATTTAATTTCAAGCAAGAAAGAGTTATGTGATGGAGAAAATTTAACCATCCCATCATATAGGTTATGTCTGTTTTCGCGTTGTGCACCCTTTAAACAGCCGTTCAAGCAAAAGTAAGAAATTATTACTTCTCACATATTACTGCTTTGAAATATGTGTCCGTTCATTCAAACCTTAAACCAAAAACACATATAATTTGTACAGTTGTAATTGATTGAAAGATTAACAAACTTTACATGTATCAAAAGTTTAGTAATTTGATGGAAGAATACATTTCAAACAATTGGTGTTATAAATGAGAAAATTTAGTTCGAAAATAAGCTAAGGTACTGATAAATTAATAAACATGAAAATGTGCAGATTTTGAGGGATATAGGAGTTCGAACAATGCGGCTTATGACAAACAACCCAGCAAAGTTTGTTGGTCTTAAAGGATATGGTTTGGCAGTGGTAGGGCGAGTTCCTGTGTTGACACCAATCACAGAGGAAAACAAGAGATACCTGGAAACAAAAAGGACAAAAATGGGTCATATTTATGGCTCTGACTTACAAGGATCATTACCTGGATTCAACGATTCTACTGTAAATAACGGAGACTCACCGAAGAACACATAGTGTACACAAAAACAGAGAGAAAAAATAATCTCATATAGTGTAAAAAATTATTTAAAGGATGAAATTCATTTGTGAAAATTGTATTTAGTTTACTGTACGTACAGTTGCTGCTCAAAAGTTTTAAATTGCCTGATATTTCATTGCTTTATTTTATTTTCATATTGAAAATAAATGCCTTAAAAAATACTAGTTAAAAAAATTCAATACACTTAATCAATTTTTAAAAAAAAATATATATTAATTTTTATTTATGTTTTTTATGTACTAAATGTTTTTTTATTAAATATTGGGTCATATATGTGAACTAATTTTTCCTCGAAATACAGATTATTACCTCCTACATGAGGACAAACACCTATCATGAGACTCATTTCAACTTGAACCTGGTCCTGCCTATGTGACAAAAACTTTTATTTTTTCTTACACTTGTTTTGGATTTTTTAATACTTGTTTTGTGTTTAGCCTTGATATGATGTTTGAAAGATTTTACTCAAAATAAAATCTATTTTAAATTGATTAATAATTATCCTTTTATTTTTTGTGAAACAAATGCTGTTTCATAGATAAAAAAATGAAAGAAATAAAAATACCATGTGTTGCAGGGTGGGAATATAGTATTATGCATATAAATAATATTTAAGTACTATTAGTGAAACATTAAAAAATCAAATTAAATAAATCTTTGGCAAATATTTTTATTTAGCACGCTGTAAAAAATAAATTTATAACTAAGTAAAAAAAATATCAAATGGGAATTATATTGATGTATATATTTACTATTTTTATTTAAGTGTTATATATAATAATATAAGACTATATTATTAATTTTTTTTAACTCTATATTATTAATGAAACATACAAAAAAAAACGAATTAAATGAAACAAGTATTCAAAAAAATTGAATAGACTGAAAAAAATAATCTTCATCGTCTTGGGTTTAGACGCGAATGCTGTCAATGGGCCTAGCTAGCCCATGGGTCTTGACCGAAACAATTTCATACGTAGCCCGTGTATAAGATGGAACCAAACCCTAGAACTTCCCGGTGCCTCTGCTTCCTACACGCAGGTTGTGCTCTATACTCTCCCATTGTCTCTCCGTGTGGTTCAGTTCATTTAACGTGTCTTATGTTCGTGTTGTTTTTCTTTTAGGGTTTCGCGAAGATTTAACAACTAGGGTTTCTTCTCCTTTGCCGACTCATCATGGCTCCTAAAGGTATTGTTTTAATATTTCGAAATCCGGCTTATGAAAATTGCGAACCGGTGGTTAAGTATCTGTATTTACTCTCTGATTAGGTACTCACATGTCAAAGTCAAACCCTGTTTTCGCTGTTGGTGAATGAAAATTAGGGATTCCATGAATGTTGTAGGGATTGAGATTTAGTATTTCTATTTGTGCTGTTAGGCTAATTCTTCCAGTGTTATTGGAATGGAATTAGGTAATTATCTGCATTGTGTTGAAGATTATGCTGTTTAAAAAGTAGTTAGCTTTTGATTATTTTTTATGGAGTGTGATGTGTGACTAGAGCAAGTGTTTAATGCAGCTGATAGTTTAAAGAAGGCTGATCCAAAGGCACAAGCCTTGAAAACTGCTAAGGCTGTTAAGTTGGGTGCTAATATTAAGAAGAAGACCAAGAAAATCCGAACATCTGTTACCTTCCATCGACCAAAGACCTTGAAAAAGGATAGGAACCCTAAATACCCACGCATTAGTGCTCCACCCAGGAACAAGCTTGATCACTATCAGATATTGAAGTATCCTCTCACAACTGAGTCTGCAATGAAGAAGATTGAAGACAACAACACTTTGGTTTTCATAGTTGACTTGCGGGCTGACAAGAAGAAGATCAAGGATGCAGTCAAGAAGATGTATGATATTCAGACCAAGAAAGTCAACACATTGATCAGGTGAGTCTTTATGTAGTGATGCTTTTAGAATTTGTTTGGTGATTTTTTATTGCTAATGACAATGGGGTGCTTGCAGTGAATTTGATATTGCAGTTTTGATTCCGAACTTCTATTTTACTGAGATATACATGTTTTGTGCTTTTTGGTTTGTGGCATGCTGGTGTGACAAAGGGTTCATGTTGTGCACAGGGAAACTTTGAAATGTGGCATATGAAACCCAATGTTGCTTTAACATGCAAATGAAACAACAAATTTGTATGAAAAACTTGCATCGATACTTACAACAAATACCATTTCTTCTGAATTTTGATTTTTCTGTTGCAGGCCCGATGGCACCAAGAAGGCTTATGTCAGGTTGACACCTGATTATGACGCCCTGGATGTGGCCAACAAGATTGGAATTATCTAAACTAATTCCTGGCCTCACCAAAGTCGATATCTGTTTAGATGGTAATTTTTTTGTGAACATTGAGGGGGGGGGAGAGAAATTTGAAGTTTTTTTTTTTTTTGAAAGGGAGACATTTGAAGGTTAAGTTCTAAATTTTGCGGTTTGTTATCTGGTGTATTTTTGTTCAATTGGAATTATATTTACTGTTACCATTTCAAATTTGATGAGTAAATGGGCCGTTATTACTATCCAATATAAGTTTTTGAGCAACTTTTTCAATGTTGGACATACCACCGTCACCTCTAATAATTATATACATCTGGTGGTATTTATTTGTACTGGATCTTATATAATAACTTGTTTCTTATAAATAAGATAAAAAGGATGTGTAATACTGAATTTAATTTTGAAGCACCATTTAACATATAAATAAGGCATATAAGATTGGATGATGATGGTTTTTGTAATTTAGTCATTTATTCAATGCCCACAAATTCGTGGGCTTATATAGTCAGCCCTGTGTGTGACGAAGTCTAGGGTGGTCCAGTCATGTAGATGGTTTATGGTGGACAAGTTTTGTCTACCGTTGGATTCATCTGATCCTCACAGATGTACAATATGTCCTCCACGCTTAAATTCCCTCTCTAGTCTCTACCGTCCACTGGTTCTCCAGATTCTTTCCTTCTCCGACCTTTGTTGTCTCGCAACACATCCTCTTTTCCAATCTCTTCCTTCTTCGACCTTATTTGTCTCACAACACATCCTTTTCTATGATCTCCTCCTCTCCTTTCCCGCCGAGGTTGCCTCCCAACCTTCCTCTCCATGAAAGTTTAAGAGTGAGAATTGTTTTCTACACTTAAGAGTGTTTAAAACACTAATAATGCTCATTAGCAACAGGAAAAAGGGTTACTTGACTCAACGAGAAAAGTAGTTAGATTTGCCAAGCCACTATTTTCGGTCATGACGTTGGGATATTTAAAAGAATGTTGAATTTGGTCTCCTGTCTCATTTGTATGAATTAGTCAATTTGGCACAAGAAGCCTAATATACGTGTAGTATCAGGTGTATGTTTAAAAGTTGTGGTATACCGAGTCCGTAGGCATGTGACACTAGCCGCTTGCTAGCACTACTGATATCCTTGTATTAGGCCAGAGAGATGCTTCCTCGTACACATTACCATTAGTAATTACGAAAGTATAGATGATATGGTACGGTGATACAAATACAAATAAGCAGAATTATTTGGAAAAATGCCCAGTTCTAAAGAAATTATTGATGGTCCAAAAAAATGAGATTATTTTAGCTGTTCAATTTACGTCTCAATTCTACCAAGTATGGTAGCAATCCCTAGTTTGCGTATTTATGGTGGATTCCTCAAGTGGCTGTGATAGATGGGGAAAGGTGTATGTTAGGAGAATCCTTAGAAGAACTAAGAGCCTTAGTAGTTATCACTTAGTTAGGACAATTAGGATAACTAATTGTTAGTTAGTAGTTGTTGGTTAGTTAAGAAACTATAAATAGTCAATTGAGGGAATTAGTTGGGGTTAGAGAGAGAATTTGAAAGTGGAGGCTAGTGAGACTTCTAAACTCATGTATTTTGTCTTGGGTGTTGGAAACACCATAATAATAATACACATATTTTGTTCCTCTATTTTTGGTCCAATTCTATTAACTCTTATTAGAGCTCCGAACTAGGAGCTTTGGAACAATTAATCGTAAGGAAGGCGAACACGAGAATGGAGACACGCATGGAAGCCATGGAAAAGGAGATGGAGAAGAATCGCGAAGCGGTGGAGTCGCGGCTGAGTTCGATAGAAGGGATGATACAATGATTAGCGATAACATGGGAGAAACAATCTCAAGAATCAAATGTTCACGCTGACGATTCAATGGGAAAGAATAAGGGGAACGCTACGCATGACGACAATTGGTGGAGAACTCTTGAAATGCTAATATTCGATGGAGAAGATCCGATGGGCTGGTTAATGAAGATAGAAAGGTATTTTCGGTTACAAGTCGTAAGATAAGCTTGAAGCAGTGATGGTTGCCATGGACGGAGAAGCTCTAGGGTGGTTCCAAAGGTAGGAATCTTGGAACCCAAAGCATTATTGGGAAGGGTTCAAGATTGCAATCTCCCAAAGGTTTCAAGCGTCCAACCTAGGGAATCCTTTTCAGGTATTGCTGGCTTTGAAACAGGAATAAACAATGCAATAATTCATAGGTCAATTCGAGAAGTATGTTGAAATGGTGAAGGGGTTGGAGGAATTGTTTCTGGTGGAGGTGTTTCTCAAGGGGCTAAAAGAAGATATCAACACTGAGGTAAGGCTCCATGAACCAAAAAACTTGATGGAATCTATGGTCAAGGCTCGTAGGGTGGAAGATAAGAATCGAGTCTTAGAGAGGTTACCTATGAGTAATAGTAAAGAGTATAATTTTTAGAAACCCATATATTCCAATCAGAGATTTGTAAGGGATTGACAACTAGTAAATAGTAAGGTAGAAGAACCTTCCATAATTTGTCACCCGCGAAAGTAAATGAGAAGATGAGGAAAAGAGAATGTTTCACTTGTGAAGAGAAGTATAATCTTACTCATGTGTGTAAGAATAAACAGTTCATATTGATGATTATGATAGAAGAAGAAGAATGAGACCCTAAGAAAAATCAGTGGGAGGATAGGAAAGAAGAGATAGAGGGATTTCACCAACTATCCTTGCATAGTATTGAAGGGTTTGCCACCAAGAAATCTCTTAAATTATGGGAAAAAATTAGAAACAGAAGGGTGATCGTGGTGATTGACTTTGGAGCCACTCATAACTTCATATCAGTGAAGTTAGTAAAGGAGCTAGAGTTAGAGGTAACCCCTACAAACCTCAATTCTGTAGAAGTAGGAGATGGACACGAGATTAGAGATCAAGGAATATATAAATCTTTACCTATTGAGTTGCAAGATTTACAGTTCACACAAAACTATTATTTGTTTGAGTTGAGGGGTGCTGACTTAGTGTTAGGAGTGGAATGGTTGGCTGGTTTAGGTGAGGTTGAGAAATTAACTTTAGTCGTGAAGGTGCAGAATAGAAAGGTCGTATTGAAGGCTGAACCATAATTGATAAAGGTTTCATCAACATGAAGATAGCTGGGAACTTACTGATGAAATACAGACTATTTTTCCTCAAGGTCCATCTTGAAGGGGGGTATTGATAGATCAGAAAAGGTGTATGTTAGGACATATCCTTGGAAGAGCTAAGAGCATTAGTAGCTGTCACTTAGTTAGGACAACTAGGATAACTAATTGTTAGTAAGTTAAGAAACTATAAATAGTCAATTGAAGAAACTTAGTTGAGGTTAGAGAGAAAATTTGAAAGTAGAGGATGGTGAGATCTTGAAACTCATCTGTATTATATCTTGGATGTTGGAAACACCATAATAATAATATACACATTTTCTTCCTTTATTTTTGGTCCAATTCTATGCTGCTTAGACCAAATACATTTATCTTGTACTCGTACTCCACAGAGCAAGTAAACAAGAAATCCATGTTATAGGAATTATTATCATAAAACTAAATTAGACACATCTAACTATTCCAATTCAAACTATTGCAATTTTATTACTCACATTGCTAATCCCTTTTAGATGAAACTTACTTTACGAGACGAGGTTCATTTAAATTTAATTTTACAACCTATGTGAAGGCTTAATTCAGACACTGAAGTTTTTTTTTTTTTTTTTAAGAAAAAAAAGAATTCTTGATACTTGAAGTTTGAATCATGATAAGTCTAATTTTAGAAGAATGCAAAAGGATTGGCCATGTTATGAATCAGCTCTGGTCAAAAGTGATTGTCAACACAAATTAATCAGGAAAAAGTCTGTGTCTGTGGAAGAAGTCTTGGCTCCTGGAAGTTTCTAGCAGCGTGCACAAAGAAACAGAACACTCTGTCATCATGACCTACACAAGCTCCGCAAAGAGGGCAATTTGAATGAGACCGAAACCACGTGTCAATGCATGAAACGTGGAAACCGAGGGTGCAATTAGGAAGAAGTTGAGCCATTCCCCTTCTTCAAATTCCCCCAACCAATGGCACAGTCCGCATTAACTGGCATATGTTCCCCCTCAACCTCGTCTTTCTTAAACTCACACACTGGAAGAGAATTTATCACACAGGACTCAAAGTTACCGCTTCGAAAATCCATAGAATACTCATTAGGAATTGTTTCCTCTACCAATTGCCCTTCAACCCTGTTTCTACCACCAGAGTTTGAACGCTTAAGTCTAAACAAAAAACGCACAAGATTTTTCCACTCACTCACCATAATGAACAACATGCATACTGCAAAAAATATACCAGCGTCTCTAGCCGCCAAGCCTAAAGACATTTTAATCAGACGTAATTAAAATGCGAGGTTACATAGAGTTTGTAAGGGGTTTCTATAAAACTTGTTTGGAAGATATTATATATGAAAATTGTGCCGCCAAAGAGACGTTGAAACCGAAGCTGTGCCAAATACAGACGCACTGTTGGAGATTATGTCAAGGATTTCGCATCGTATTAATTTGCTATTTCAGTTATAACTCTTCTTTTATGAGACCGATGTTAACAATAATATCTATAAACATATATTCGTATTTGGAGCAGAAGCACGGACTAATTACTTGCGCAAATTCTCAAATAATACTACTTATATAATCAAATCATTCAGAAAAAATGTTGTTTCTCTGTTGAAAAAAAAAAACATGCAATAAGATATTAGATGAAACACACACAAGGCAACATTATAAAGACAAGGAAGAATATGAATCTAACATGGTTCAACACTTTTTTGTTTATGTCCACCACAACATCTCAATAACTTTTATTATTATTCTTGGACAAATTTAAGAATGACTTCCTCTTTCTCGGATTTTCTTCTTCACAAGACCCTTTTTACCGACACTTTTTTCCATTTTAATCTTAAAATCGAAAATAATATCTTAATATTAGAAAAAAAAATCTGTAAACAATTTCATTACTCCCACTTACCCATAAACAGATGAGAATGTAATGTTTGGTTAGATAAAACAAAAGAACCAGACGACAGGATTCTTTTGTCAAAAAGCACAAGGAAAAAAAGGCAGGGTATGCCATTTATGTCAATCAAATTTTGAAATAAATTGTCATGTTTGGAAATAAGGACTACTCTTCAACTAGGACCAAAATATGTGAGCTTGACGATTGAATCAAAGCCAGGGTATGCCATTTACACCAATAAATTCAAACTCCATTTACAGAATAAAAAAACTTGGGAGGGGGAACTAATTTCGTAGAAGATGCTGATAGTTCTGTGGAATCCTCGATGGTGCGAGATTCTTGCAAGTAGCATTTGAAGTCTTCTGGAATGAATTGTTGACAACCGAAACATTGAGCATAGTAGGCTGTGTAGAATAATGAGAGGGTGCAAGCATTGGTTTCTTAAGTGAATTCCATGTATCCACATTATTATTATTGGAAGCAAAGTCTTGAACATTGAGAGGTGGAATCTTTATGTTCTGCAAAGGAGGGGGGTTTCGCCACGTGGGAAGTGGCCCCGCAACAAGGAGTGTCTGAAGCAAAGGACCCGCGTCCATCACAGCCTTGAGGAGATTACCCTTTTGAGGCAACACTTTTCCCTTAGCAATATATTCAATCACCTCGTCCCCAACATCACACGTGCGCTTTTGAGAGACACATATGTTGTTTTGAACGGAAGGTTGTTTGAGGTAACCACCCAAGTTGTGGGACTCGACATTGATGTTGTTCATATTGGAGAATTCGGGAGGAGAAACTGCATCGAGAAGGGAATCTACGGAGGAGGAAACATGCGAGGTGCTGTTGGATTCTGTTTTGGTTGGTGCATGAATCATCATCATGGAAGGGACTTCGAACAAAGTGGGGGGTGTTAGTTTTTTAACGAGTTTTTGAAGCTCTCGTCTTGCTTCGTCTCTCTCTTGGTATGCCATATTCAGCAGACTCATCAGTTCCCTCTTCATGTTCTCCATGGTCTCCAGTTCCAGTGTGGTGGCCAAGAGCTTCTGCCTCAACTCATCACAACTCTGCATAATTTGATGAAATTTGTGTTGAGAAAATGGACTGTTGAAGTCAAGGAATCGTAACTACTTTCAATATTCAGTGATTGCCCATGTCTCATGCACACCGAGATTATTGACTGTGACTCAGTTAGTGTGAAAGTGATATTTTTTTTTATAGCAAAACCTAAAGAAAGAAAAGAAAGAAAGAAAGAAAATGACAATTTAGATGTGTAGTGTGTACACAAAAAGATCAACCCTTTGGCTTGCAAATCGAGACTTTTCACCGGCTTGCTTTTGGATTATCATAGAACTAAAAACCTCAATAATCGCCTAAGGAAAAAATATAATTCAAACCTTTTTGGTAAAAAAAATAAAATAAACACAGAATAAGGTTTAATAAACACTGAAACTGTGGATGTTTGATTATTTGCTGTTTAATAATGGAAAGCCAAATTACAGGAAAAGGGAGTCAAAGATAGATATTTCCTTATAAAAGAAGATAGAAAATATCTAAAATAAAAGTATGATTAATAAAGATATTTGTGCAAAATAAATCAAGAAAGAGAAAATTAAGATGAGGAATCAATCTTTAAAGATGAAATTGACATTGTTGGGCCCTAAAAATTAATGCACAAGAATTCGTCTCCACAATTTTTCCGTGACATGTCTCATTCTTTCAAGAGGCTAGGTTCAATCGACGAACACGAAAGAAGATGGAAGCAGTGAAAAAACTCACAATTCATGTAAGGAAGGGGAAAAAAACAAAAACAACCGGTATATACCATTCTTGATTTAGTAAAACTGTAAAAACAATAAAATACTTGAAAAGATTAAAAAAAAAGTAAAAGAGAAAGAAGGCAACAAATTATGAACCCTTTAACGTTAAACCAATCTTGAAACTGGAAAACTAATGAAACAAACCCAGAGAAGACATGTATGTATGCAAGTGTGACGAAAGGAAAAGAGTGATTAATCATTAAGATGTAGTGAGGGATGGTGTGGAGAGCAGATAAAGAATTAAGAAATAGGCAATGACCTACCTCGTGATAACTGAATATGGAACCCGAGGGATTTTCCATGTGTTTCTTTTGTGAAAGAAGAGAACAGTAGCAGAGAAAATTGGAAAACAAAAGTATTATCTAGCTAGGGGGTTTGAGGATTGGACATTGAGGCTTATTTATAGAGAGAGACGGCACATAACACAGAACCAAGGGATGGCATGGGAGAGTAGAGTGGGGACTTTCTAACCAATATCCAGAGAAACTTGACCGTATCAATGAAAATCAAGGAATGCCAAAACCTTCCTTATTTTAAAAAATAAAATAAAATCTTAGTTTCCACTTTCTAACATGAATATCATTTGAAAATCCCCAAAATTCTCCTACCCTTTTAGGACCCCTCTAATGTTTCTGTCCCCGTGATCAGCTATTTAATTTGGTTAAGTTTTCTTTATAATTATATACAATCTTCTAATAACAAAAAGGAAAAATACACACCCATGGTTTTTATTTTTTATTTAGTAGTAAAGGTTGTTGTCGGTGCAAGAAAAAGTTTAAAAAAAAATTCAATTTTTTTTTATTCTCTCTTTCTAAACTTTATAGAATGGATCTTACAAGAATCTAGTGGAAGAGATAAAGACTATCTCTTAATTTGATATATTATATAAACCTACAAAATCACCCCTAAAACCGAGAATGTTAACTAATTAGAGAAATTTAAAATAATGATTTAGTATAAAAGTATAATACGTAATATATATTTTTTAAGTAAACTTATTTCATTTCGATAAGAACTTGTTCAAAATCAGATAAATCATGAAGGAAATGGAGACTAACATACAACAAAACGCTCTAGTAAGTGCATAAATAACTTAATTAACTTGTCTCCTAACCGATATAACCTGATAGTTAGATAAGTACAAATAAAGGAAGGTTCGACACTTCTTGATAATCTAACCAAACTTAGAGTGATCCTCTTTCCTAGAATCCACACTGTCAATTACTAAATATTTTAATGGGGTTTTCAATAAAATTTTATTCATTTATTTTTAAATATTAAATTATATATATATATATATTATATTTAAATTATGTGTAATTTTAGTTTCTCTAGTTTCTTTTAGTTAATTAATTTTTATGTTTTTTAAATTAAGTAAAATCAATTCCTTCTTTGATATGCTAGTTTACCTAAATATTTAAATTTAAATATGTCAGAATTTACAATGAAATTGAGATATATATGAAAAGATGTAAAAGTTTAAAGGGTAAAAATTTAGTGAAATTTTGAGAAAAAATGTTTTAGTTAGTATTTTTAATAAAATATAGTTTAATCCCCTTAAAAAAAAGATAGTTTAATCTCAGTTTATGAAAATTTTAATTTGAAAAGTTAATACTTTTAAGTAAAAAGAAACGATCAGAGACCAAATTCATTAAGTTTTTTTTATATAAAAAAGTAAAGATTAAAATCACATGTAATCTAAATTAAGAGAGTAAAATAAAATTGAACCGTTTTTTAATTAGAGTTCTTAAAACACTTGTTGTAATAATAAAATTTGTACTAAGTGATTCTATAATTAATGGATTTGATAACAAATTGTCATCCCTGTCAATTTTAAATAAACTCCACCTTGTATCAATTTGTGATCAAGTTTTTCATATGGATTTCTTTTGATAGACAAAACTTAAGCAACGAACTCAAACTCTAGAAACAAAAGTAAGTTTGAAGCACAAAGAAAATAATTATTGATTTTTTTATGGCTATAATAATTGTAAGAAATCAACACTTGTTTGTTTATATATATTATTGGACACCTTTTTTTTGGGGTGAACTTATCGAATACATAAATTAATTGTTGTTGACCTATTCCGTGGTAATTAATTGTCTCTAACTTAAGGTTTCAAAAATGCAACTGCATTAAAGTAGGAGACAAAAACAAGGGTCACATGAGAGTAATTAGAGAAAGTGAGAACTTTCTCACCAAAATCCGCATAAATTTGATCATATCAATAAAAATTAAGGAACGCCAAAACCTTCCTTAAAAAAATAACCAGATAGTTTCCAGTTTCCACATTCCAATCTTTTCTATTAGAAGAATATGATTTGAGAATATCCAAAACTCTCTCAATTTGAGAAAAATAAATACCAATGTCTTTTTTCTCATTTGTTAGTAGAAGTTATTTTTTGAAAAATAATACATTAACACCCAATATAGCAATTGACACCTAGTGAATGATAGATAAAAGTGAGAAAAGTATATGTATCATAGTTATGATGGTTTGACATATGAAGAGAGTGATAGAGAAAAAAAATAATACTTGTCAGGTGTTTAAAAAATATGAATATTCATGTGTCATCACTTTTACTTTTTTTGTTGAATTATCATTAGTAAAGGTTATGTTACTGGTGTAAGTAAAAGTTTAGAATTATTTTGGTAGAGTGGAATATAATGGAATAGAAAAGAATGAAAAATCAATATTTTTGGGATTGCAAGGAAAAAAAACTAACTAATCAAGAAAAGCACTGGGCATAAGTCGTTCTAAAGAAGGGATAAAAAAAAAGTATTAAAGTAGTGTGGTGGAGGTATAAGATCACACATATTTTTAAAAATAAAATAAAAAGCTTATTTTATTAAAAAAGTATTTTTATTAATAAAAAACAAACAGGCCCATCATCTCTATAATCATGAGGTATACTTGTATGTCACATTTGTTTAATTATCTTCGTATAAGGATAGGGTTATAACTAGATTGCGATTATACGCGATGCCCAAGAACTTTGAACTCAACAATCTAAATAAATTTTTTTTTGGAAGCACTTTTAGGAAATAAAAGTAAATAAAAAATTCCATAAATTGAAATTAACTTATATATAACTTTCTCATATAATTTTTCGATACTTTCTCAATGTAACTTTCTTTAAAAGCTGGATTTTAATTTTAAAATATTGAGAAGTTTTTTTTTTTGTTTTTCTTTCTAAAAGTACTTTTGAAGAAATTTATTCAAATTGATACAATGTACAGGGATTTTCGTTCGCTGCTAATCGTTGGTACAAATTCTATCTCCAACCCTTTTAATTAATTCACTTAAAAAACACTGGCTCATGCACTTAAAGATAAAATGCTAAAGCTTATTTCCGGAAATTAACGTTCTTTTTTAACTTCTTGTTTCTCAGTCTTTAAAAGAACCTCCCCCTCTCCCCTCTCAAAATAAGCATTGTTTTAGAATTCGTTTGTGCAATTATCCAGTACTGTCGCCAAAATTTTATTTTCAGTACTATTTATTTTCTAATTTATAGACAGTACAATACAACAAACATGAAAAAGACAACCTCGTTCTGAGTTATACCAACGGCAACGAACGTGGATGGAGAATTTTGTTCGAAAGCCCGAATATTTTATTTTAGTTCCCGACAAACCGCGCATCGGCACACTACCATGTTTTGTCGCTACAGTTTAAACCAAACGCTGAAAATATATTTAGTATATTGTTTCCAAATTCTAATCTAAGACGAAGCAACCCACTTCACTTATCATCGATATGTATTAATATAATTTTGTTCAAGAATTGTAAATGAATAAATTAGGGGAAAATGAACGAGTCTGTAATAAAGCTATGGTTTTTTGTTGTTGAAAAATAGTTTATGAAAAACGAGAGGAAACTTTAAATAGAACCGAATTGAAAAAATGACCCATTGCATGAATCTTTTTTTAGTGGATGACTGATAACAAGTCTAACAAGGAGGTGGGAAATAGATAGAAAAATCAAACTCATACGGACGCTTACAGTTGAATTAATTAATGTCTTATACATAACTCAATCTAGTAAACTAATTTGAAGAGACAAATAAAATACTACTATCAAGGAAAACATTTTCTTTGTTTCTGAGTTTTGGTTGAAGGGAAGAAAAGTCCAAAATCACACTATATCTATAGTTGCATACGACAAATTAAGCTGCTTAGTTAAAAGACACCTATTCTGAATACAATGTATCTACCTGCGGCTCATCACATGCATTGTACGTGATTACATGTGCAAAGCAATCTAAGAGACTTTGCTTTGTCAGTTGTATACCTCCAAAGGTTTACCCTTCCGCAATTCTGCAACATATAAAAATATAGTATTAGCGTAGCGATCAGATATAGTAACACATTGTTAGTCACAACTCTCAAGTTAGTAATAAAGTAATATATAGTAATATTTTGTCGCATAAATGTACTCTGTTGAGATATATAAAACTTTATTTAAATCAATGGATCTAATGCTCAGGAAAACAGAGTACTCTTTTCTTTTTATTTTGAGAGAAAGGTTATAAGTTATTATATGTGGTTTTTTTAAAATTTAATTAATGTTCTATATTTTTCTCTATATAAGATAATGTCAAACTTTGTCTACTTAGATCCTCAATAAATAAATAAATAAATAAAACTTTGTCTAATTAAGTAAATCGACCTTAACTAAGTTGGGCTATATATATTACAGCTCGTTTTCTGGAGTACGAGTTACTTAACTCAGGTCATATAACTTGTTAATTGTATCTGTAAAAAAAAAACTTGTAAATTGTAACGAAATGTGATAATAAGATTCATTGGTATCAAGTTTGCTTTTTTTTTTTGTTGGGTAACTTGGTCAGAAAGTTAGGGTACCAGGATTAATTAACCCATAACCTGCTCATCTCATCTCGCTAACGGGTAACGATTCTACCTGTCGTATGTTATACAATACTTTTGTCGTATGTTACATTATCAAATTGGTACGTTAACAATCATAATTTTGTGTGTGTATATATATATTGTTGCTGTTCCTACTATGTTTTGTATGCAACGTTGTCTTTATTATTGTAATATAAGGTGGATTGAGGAGCAGTAGCAGCGAGCGTATGAGATTATTATTCATGATACCTCGGAGAGTGCACAAGACAATTAGGTATAAGACACGTGGGAGCCCCGAGGAGGAGACACGTTTGGGGAAAACTAAGTCAGCAAAAGCAAAATCTTGCTCACACACGCGAGGCTCGCGTCGTATTTCATGGCCATTCTAGCTCGACGCTTGGCGTGTTCATTGGGCCACAAAGCATGTGCAAAGGTACTATATATGTGGTGTCATATATGGCCATTGCCATTGGTAGGTTGCACTTGCACGTGTCTCAGGCTGCCAGCAAATCCTTGACTTCATGGAAAGGCTTAGGCAACCACTGTTTTCGTCCTTACACGTACCTTGTTTATTAACTTTATTACTCCCTCACTTCTTAAAGTATAGATGTTAAAGTTAGTGTATACCAGATAAGAAATATTAATTTATATATTTTTAGACTAAAATATTTTGGATAATGAAGAGTCTAGAGAAATTTTGTTAGTAGACATTCTCACTAATTGGTGGTTAGCTAGTTATTGGCTTGAATAGTATAGTTCAATTCCCAACTTGAACAACAATAAATATTAAATGTATTAGTAATTGTAAATAAGGGTATCATTGAAAAAAAATTACAAATTTAGTATTGAATTTCTAAAACATTAATAATTTGGAACAAAATTAAAATGTTAAAACATTAATAGTTTGAGAATAGTCAGAGTGTAACGACCTAAAAATTATTCTATATATTATATTTATTTATTTATCTACTTAATTATTCATTTATTTATTAAGGTTAAATTCTTTAAATTTATTAAATAATCTAATGTGTGTAACGTACTATATCATTTTCTTAAACGTATTTGAGATAAAAATAAAAAGAAACTATATATATATATATATATATATATATATATACCATATTTCATTTCTATTTTAGATTCTAATATCATAGTTCTTCAAACGCTATTATTTATTTACAAAATACATAACTTCTATCTCTATTCAAACATGCTCTCCAGTGTTATCCTCTTTACTGAACACAATTATGGGATCTGTGGCCGGGTTCAGATACACAGGAGCAAATTGCAAAAAGGGGTCGGATGGGTTAAAATCTTCACTAAAAACAGAAATCGAAAAATGAGCTCCGAAGTAGATATAGGCACGCAGGACAGGCTGCATAGTTATTACATAGCAATTTCTGACTTCGTCAATATACCATGCTATGTCCAATGCATCAAGGAACAGGATGATTGATGCCATCTAAAATATAACATGGGATAAATCTAGTGAGAAATAAATTTCTCAGTAGGCAAATCTAAACCATCAAACACATTAGTAGGTTAGTAAATAATCAATATATTCAAATGAATCCATAAAATGATTAAGCAACTATATGAATGCATGAAATGAAATGGTCACAGGTGCACATGGCCTCTACATATATACAGTATGTAGGAATGTTGCGGCCGTCTTATGCTAATCATGCATGAATTTCCATGTATTAGCACCTGATCTCTCTACATCTTTATTATAGATGTAGTATCATAGGTATGGTTTCACAAATCTCGTACTGGACTTGGAAATTCGAATCATCACATCAAATTCTAACATAACATCATATGTATCAAAAATATGGTTAGGCTACCGTATCTTGTACAAATAAAACAATACCAACTTAGGCATGATTTATTATCTTCAAGCTACAGATAATCACGTTAGTAATCTAACTAATAAACCATGATATATTTTTAAGTTTAATTTAATTTAATTTTTTTTTAAGCCGGGATGGCCGGAATGGTTGTAGACTGAATGGTTATGTTTGGGTTGGTATAGCTGGGGTGCTGGGATGAGATGGCTGGGGTGCCGGGATGGGTTGGCTGTGGTGCCGGGTTGGGATGGTTGGGGTGCCGGGATGGGTTAGCTGGGGTGCCGGGTTGAGATGGCTGGGGTGCCGGTATGAGATGGCTGGGGTGCCAGGATGGGTTGGCTGGAGTGCCGGGTTGGTATTGCTGGGGTGTCGGGGTGCTGTAGCTGGGGTGCCGGGTTGCTGTTTAACATAGTAAAAACAGCCCGAAAATCATCAAAATCGCTGCCAGAGATCACTAAATGTACTTCCAAACATTTCTAATACTTCAACCTATAAATCATTATTTATCCTATGGTTTAAATCAACATTTTCACATTATTAAATAACCTTCAATTGACATGAAATTTCAGCCTAAATAATAGTCATAATTCTGTACTATTAAGCATGTACATTAGTCCAAATGAATTACTAGCTAAGGATTGAAGCCTAGCCTACCTCCAATAAGGCTGAGTAGAGAGTGGATGCTGGAGTAGAGAGTTTTTTACGTGAACTAAGTAAAACTGTGGTTTAGCCAAAGGTGGTAGAAAATAAGGAACTTAATGTAAAAAGTGAAAGCTGAGTTTTTCGTGCAGTAATTTCTGAATGCAAGGCTATTTATATTAGTTTATTTGGTTACAAGATAACTATCCTTAAAGATATTTATCCTAAGTTAATTATTACAAATATTCCTTCATTTATGGTTTCAAATACGTGGTAGTTTACTGAATGTTGAACTTCAGTTGCATATATCTATTTATCTAAAGCAAGATTCCCTTCATTAATGGCATGTGCACGTGGAAGGCTTGCTTAAAGCTTGATTTTGTTTAGGTATTCCCCCTAATGCCACATGGACAGTTCTAAAGAGTGTTCAAGAATCTTGGACAGTTTGTCTTATTTATTGACTTTACCTTGACTCAAATATTTCAAGAATATTTACGTTGTTGAAGGCTTAGGAACATTTATGCACTTTTGATTGATTCAAGTTTAGGTAACTTAAGTTCGAATAAAATTTATCTTATTCTAACTTTCATTCTACTTATATAATTAAATCATAATTATAACTTATAATATAATTTTTTGAGGATGTTACTGACAGAACACAATTTTGTCACAAATGACACTCCTCAATAAGATTGTTAATTATCTTCATCCTTTTTTATTTTTGGGTTGGTGTTGAGGGCTTAGGTCTATGTATCTTAATTTGGGCTAAGTAGATTCTAAATGTAGAAAATTTGAAACTAACATATATATCGCTTCTACATGGATGTGAATAGCGAATGTGATTATTGGCAAACACAACACACTTCCAAACATGTTACAAAAGAATGTTTGGATTCACATGTATTATATAATTTAAAAACAGGTTGAATTATTAGATAATATAAATTTTAAGTAAATATTTACAACTTTGTTTTCACATTGAAAAAATTAATTAAGTTAAAATAAAAATAAATAATTAATTATACAATTATTTTGAAAGTCATACCAAATTCAAACACTTAGCCTAAGTCTCGACGAGCAATGCCTCTACCCTAGCTCGAAAACCATTACCACTCGAAGATTCATCACTTATGGTTGTTGTCTTCTTTAGTCACATTAAGTAGTCCACGCAACTATAAAACCCTAACAAGATTAGTGTTGCATCTTGAGACCCATAATCTAGGTTAGAAGAAGGACCAACTCATCATCACCTATGGACTAGGACCCTAGCATGGATGAAGTGATAAAATCCTTGACTAGCCAACAAGTACATATTTTTCACATAATGATGTCGTTATATTTGTCTGACTCTAATTTGAATGTTGAAGTCCTTACAAATACACATCCACCACCATAGATTTGAAGCACATATACAGGTATTGTCTGATATGAAAAACTCACAACTACACTAGAAGGCCAATTTACCACGTGTCAACATCCCCTTCCTCTATAACTCATAACAAAATATTATCAATTTACTTTCAAAATAAAAATATCTAAACATAAATGATTTGACTTCAAAATCAATTTTCCATATGCTCATGCAAAATTACACTTTCAAGTTTCCATGTAAGGTGAAAGAGTCAGTCAGTACTATACATTCGATTGTATAGTTTTATACCTCTTTTTTTTAATGGTAAATAGTTAAACTAAACAGATCGAACTTATAGAATAGTAGACTTTTAATTTGCTGATGGTACAAAGCTACCATAAAACTGGTTCTTTTACTTGGTTTTTTCGCCTCGTGTTTCTCTCTCCAACTGTCTGATTCACCGGTTTTTCATGTTCATAACACGATGATGCCAAACTAGATAGAAATGAGAGAGAGCTACAAGTATAGAAATCCCCATCAGATGGGACATAGATATAAAACCATGACTTGCACAGTGTGTAACCCAATAAATGATCAATCCAACTTGCAGTTGTGGTCTGCAGCCCTTAGTTATACTTGGTTTTACGAAATGACAGAGACGTGGCAAATAAAAAAGGCTTCACTTGAATTTATCTAAATGTAACACGTCACCCCCCTATAGTATGGGAATTAAATTGAATTGTAATTAAGAAAATATTTTTATTAATCTCCTCTACTACTTTTTAGTATTTACCATCCAATATAGTAACATTTTTCTTTTGCGATTAGTCTACAAACACTTTAAAGAATCCGCCTATTAGAGAAGAATATTTGTCTCCAAGACTAGAACACATTTCGTGAGTGCAACTTACTGGAGAAAGTTGATTAAGATGCCGAAAGCGGGTTGTTAAATGCTATAGATGTTATAATGCCTCTAACCAATCAAGCCTCGGTCTTTAGGAGCATATCCCTGTCATTTATCCGAAGCAATTACTTTAACATTGGATACTGAAGAGGTAATTGGTAACGGATTAAGATCGTCAACGTCTTTGCCAAAAGCAAATGTCCATTTTCAACATTTATTTGACCATATTTATACATACGAAAAAGGTGGTTGGAGTTTGGTTTGACTCCCCCCAACAAAGGAGAAAAAGCTACAAATATCAAAGCTTCATCAGGACTTGAGAGTTGAGAGTCCAAAATTTGAACATCACACTCACAGAATGATGAAAGTTTATATTTATCTTCTTGCGGAGTAGCAGAGAGAAGAGTCGTATCGTATCATAGTCGAGGAGATTGACAAGTTGGTTGATGAGTAGGTGGGTGGCGGCAGAAAAAGAGCCGAGATTTTAATACGGTGTTGTTCCCTTCCGATCAAGTAATTCAGTATGAAAACGAATAAAAGCCTTTTTCTGGAGAAAACTAAAGAAAATATCACGTAAAACTTTGGAAGTATTGAATTAGTAGGCGATCATTGAAAAAGATATGGGGAAAACTTTTCAAATTTAAAAAAAAAAACTTTAGAAGCATTGAATTAGTTGGCGATCACTGAAAAACATATGGAGAAAACTTTTAAAATTAAAGAAGAAAATGAAAAATTGAGTCAAACGCTAGTCCTTATATATTAATGAGAGAAGTATTTGTATGAAAGAATGAATATAGAATATACATGAATGGTTGATATTATTACAAGTTATGTAATGATCACGTGATTTTATTGTAATAAAAGTCCCTTTATCTAATATGACACTTCTATGTATATATTGTAAGAAAAACTATGCCAAAGAATATATATTTTATGAGTTTAGAACACCAATTTAAAATTATTTACTTGTTGAAATTGCGGTGCGTGAATCCTTGAAGTCAAGTCTTGTTTATATGATCACACGTTTCAAATATTAAAGTTTTTGGTAAATCAGACCTAAAAAGTAATTGAATATTGTGACCACAAATGAGATTTAATCTTATTATTTAGAGTAAATTACATTCGCACCTATTATGTTTTGCTCAAATTTTACTTGATACCCCTCCCTTTTTGCACCCCACAAAAAATCCCTTAATTGTTTAGTTCACATTACACTTAGACCTCCTCCTTCCTAAACACCGTTTAATAATCTAACAGAAATTAGGTACATGCTGGTCACATGACTTTTAATGAAAATTTATGTCTAAAATATCCTCATCTTCTTCCTCTCAACCTGAAAATATTTTAATATTCTTCCTCTTTTTTGTTTTTCTACGTAAACTCAACTTTGAACCCACTTTGTTGGTACGGAATGTTAACACATTTCCTCTCATCCTTTGTTCTACTAACTTATATATGAACTGAATTCTGATTCTCAACAAACATTTTCATCCATTATGTTCCTGTGGTCCAAAACATCAACACTATTTTAATTAACAATAATAAACAGATGATTTCCAATTCATCCATTGTGTTTCCTGTAGTCCCAAATATCAACACTATTTTAATCAACAATAATAAACAAATGATTTTCAGTTCATTCACTGTGTTTTCTATTGTCCCAAACATCAACATTATTTTAATCAACAATAATAAACAA
>CM023955.1:3557866-3580695 GCA_013407115.1 Glycine latifolia | reverse complement strand
TTTCATTTAAAATAATCAAGCACGAGAGAGTAAAATGAGGCGTTACACGCAGCATTCCTACATACTGTACATATGTAGAGGCCATGTGCACCTGTGATCATTTCATTTCATGCATTCATATAGTCGCTCAATCATTTTATGGATTCATTTGAATATATTGATTTTCTTTTACTAACCTACTAACATGTTTGATTGTTTAGATTTGCCTACTGAGAAATTTATTTCTCACTAGATTTTTCCCATGTTATATTTTAGATGCCATCAATCATTCTGTTCCTTGATGCATTGGACATAGCATGGTATATTGATGAAGTCAGAAATTGCTATGTAGTAACTATGCAGCCTGTTCTGCGTGCCCACATCTACTTCAGAGCTCATTTTCCGATTTCTATTTTTAGTGAAGATTTTAACCCATCCGACCCCTTTTTGCAATTTGCTCCTATGTATCCAAACCCGACCACAGATCCCATAATTGTGCTCAGTGAAGAGAATAGCACTAGAGAACATGTTTAAATAGGGATAGGGGTTGTGTATTTTGTAAGTAAATAATAGTATTTGAAGAAGTATTATCTTAGTATGTAATATAAAAATGAAATGTAATGTAATGTGATATATATATATATATATATATATAGCTTCTTTTTGTTTTTACCTCAAATACGTTTAAGAAAATGATATAATATATTACATACATGAGATTATTTAATAAATTTAAATAATTTAACCTTAATAAGTTAATAAATAATTAAGTAAATAAATAACTAAATATAATATATAGAATAATTTTTAGGTCGTTACACCATCCCATTATTTTCTTAACTTTTTCTTAAATAAATCAGTATTACTTAAATATTACCATTTTTTGTTTTTAAAATCCCAAACTATACTTCCTTTAATTTTATTTTATTTTGAAAATTTTGAAATGTGTTTTTTAAATAAATATAAAAATATTTTTCCAAAAAATAAAATAAATATACGATAATGCCTGTGTTTTTTTTAAAAAAAATTATATGCAATATAATATAATATAATAGAAATGCAAATATACAACGTAACAACGTTTATATTTCTGCTATTATTAATAAAGTAAATAGTTATGCAAGTTTTATGCTTGTTAAATCGCAAATTGTATACCTTTAAAATCACACGGATAATGATTTCTAATTGATAAACATCATTACGTAGTAATTAAGCTCGTACTAATAACTTGTGTTATGCTTAATTGGACAGATAAGCTGAAAAACAATGGTTCAGCAACACCAGCAGGGTTAGTGGCAGCATCACTGTCACAAGCCTTTGCACTTTTTATTCGGTCTCTGTTGGTGCAAACATTTCTGGTGGTCATGTAAACCCTGCTGTCACTTTCGGTGCCTTCGTGGTGGCCACATTACTCTCTTTAGAAGCATTTTGTACTGGATTGCTCAGTTACTAGGCTCTGTCGTTGTGCTTGCTCCTTAAATTTTCCACTGGTGGACTGGTACATAACATTAACATTATAGCTACGTAGCATCATTTTTAATTGCTCTTTTCTAGTTTTGTGTTGAGTCTTAAGTATATATGTTTTGTGTATTCCAACATTGTAGGAAACATCAGCATTTACACTGTCTCCTGGAGTGGAAGCAGGGAACGCTCTTGTGTTTGAGATTATGATGACTTTTGGTTTGGTTTACACGGTGTATGCAACTGCAGTGGACCCAAAGAAGGGTGACCTTGGGATAATTGCTCCAATTGCAATTGGTTTCATCGTTGGTGCGAACATCTTGGCGGGGGGTGCATTTGACGGTGCATCCATGAACCATTCAGTGTCTTTTGGGCCTGCTGTTGTCAATTGGACTTGGGCTAATCACTGGGTTTATTGGGTCGGCCCATTTGCGGGTGCTGCCATTGCTGCTGGGGTTTACTAAATACACTATATAAATTTCTAATACACTATATGTGAACAGTGCATGGACGAAAATGCCCTTCGTGATTTGAAGGTTACGGATTCCATAACCTTCATACGGATTACGAATTGTCAAAGAATTCGGCAATCCATAAGTTTTTTTTTAAGTAATACGGATTGTTTTTTTTTTTTAAGTTAAAATATATTTTTTCAAATAATTTAAAATAATGACGCATGCAAGTCTCAAACCTATGATCTTCATGTTATTAATACAACGTTCCAACCAACTAAGCTAATACGTCAATTATGTTAAAAAATAATTAATGTTGATACATATAATACTAATTTTTTAATTTATATTTAATACACATATCTAAATCTTTAATTGTTTAATTTATCTTATTTATTTATCTTTTCTTATTTCAGATTCTTATTTTATTAATTAGGGATATTATGTTCATTTTATCAATTAGGATAACTGTTAGTTATGATCCTATCAAATAGGATTCCCTTTTATTTTAATTTGATCAATTAATGAATTATATATAATTAATTTAATTTTCATTTTATTTTGATTATTGAATTATTTCTCATGCTATTACTTTAATAAAATTAAAATTAAATTAATTATTCGTGAGAAGAGCATTGCTGGATTCGACAGAGCCTCAGGCCTGTGTTAGATATAGTACCAAGGAACATCAAACATCAATTGTTGGAAAGAAAAAAAAACCTTCTCACATAACAATGAAGATCAAATATATAGAACTTATCTTCAATTTTTTATGAAATGGCAAAGATCGGTTTATGAACTTTTTTATGTATGGACTAAAATTTTAATTTAACAAAAACTATTTAATGCATACCCTTTATTTGGACGTGAAAAAAATGAAAGAAAAGCAAATAAAAAGAATAATACTTTATAAAAGCTAAAATTAATTTTGAGCATGCTGATTACTCCCAACAGTTTATATGCATGTGCCAGGAAGAACAGCCGCTACATGATTATTTGAATTTGATACTGCACTTGAATATAAACTTAGAAGAACTATCTCTTGGTAATTTAACATTAATAATCTTATGCATTATTTTTCACCAAAAATCCGAAGCGGCAATTAAAATTTGAGTAGTGATGTAAAAACATTTAATTTTAAACATCTCATCAATACCTCTTATTTCTCTCTATTTCTCATTTTCTGTCACAATACAATATGTATCTTACTTATATTTTTTTCATATTTTTATCTCTCTTTCTAGGTGTTGGATAGGTCAATAGGTATTCATCAAACATTTTTCTTAAAATTTATTTGCCTAATTTACATCTTACACCCATGTACAGTGTACATGCACTTGCATAATTGTACTATTTAGGGTTGGTACCTATTTTGACAACATACTGTTTCGTGCACCGAAGATTTTTGTACAAAATTTTCTGTTATGACTGAGGAGGATTCACGATATTCCAAAGGAGCAATGTTATAATAAGCTGGGTGTGGATTTACCGATTTATAACTGCACAAGCTCGGAATACTCTTGCTGATGGATCAGTTTCAGCAGACTAACATAAAAACCAAAGACGTCTAATTCAGTCCAGTTCAATTGGTTGACTATATGAATTATTATAAATTTTCTAATATTTATCTTCGATTTTTATGAATCTAAAAAAAATGTAAGGCATGCAACTTGTTGATTGAATAGGATTCCCTTTGCTCTAATTATTATATTAACAATTAATTCCTGTTTCCATCTGTAGTTGTTCTAATTCCTCTTATCTCTCTCAAGATATAGACTCCTTTAAGTATTTAGGTTCTAACTTAGAATAGACACAGTTCCTGGAATCTATGTAATTTTATAATAATATTTTTTTCTCAAAGGAGTAAAAGAAAAACTAGATTGAAATCACTTTGTTTAATATTTTTCATTCTTATAAACGAAAAGATTTTTTGTATTGTTTTTCCCTGGTGTTTTTTCGTGAAAAATCAGCCCCAGTATATTATATTTCGACTACGTCCTCGTCGCTTTGCGAGACATGGCTTATTTTAAGAGTTTTTACCATGCCCTTCACCTTTTATATCCAACTTAAGAAAAGCTTGTGTTGGCCACGCGACATCACAGTTTATCCAATATTGATCTGTATCTGCCGTGCATGTCATCTGATTTTGATCGCATATAGCTGTATATAGACTATTCATGGACTTGCTAGTAGCTACTAATATAAAAAATGAAAGTGCCATGTTGGTAGAAGTGTAGATCAGATTAAAATTAAAAATAAAACTCTTAGATGCAAACAAGTGCTTGATATTTTACATTCAGAACATACCAACTCGCTATCCTATTGGATGTTTTTCGAAAGTAAAAGCACTACTGGAACAACGAACATAGACTACAGTTATGCCTGAAATTATTACAGCTGGGTCACACTAGCTAGGGTGAACCCTTCCAAAAGCTTAAAGATGAAATGCTATACAGGTTAGACTTTAATTATAAGGTGGCACACATGATATGCTATGAACAAAATATTGATTTGGAAAAAAAGAATAATATTAGCCGGTTAAAAAAACGCTGCCTTGTGCATAGCAGGAAAAAATATGGTTCACTCAAAGGGCAAAACAAACTTTCCTCATCCATCACCCATAGAGGGTCAGAAGAATATTCCCATGATGATGGAGAAGGCACTTGTGGTGGGCAAGAGAAGTTGCAACCCTCTTCACTGTTCCCTTCATAAACTGGCTGAAGTGTAGTGTTGTTCTCTTCTGACATATTGCCAATATCCTTCCATATATCATCCATAGAGAACAACCCTTGTTCACCTTTTTGACCCTGATCTTGGTTTGAGGCTGTCACACCATCACCTCCTGTGTCATAAAAGCTCTCTTCTCCTGCTTTCTTGGAAGCATGTGGATCCACTGCATGGTTGTTTGAGGATATTGAGGAATCAACACTAGATGATGATGCAGCTTCTCCTCGCTTTTTGTCCTGAGCCTTTTTCCTCATCAGAGTCCTCCAGTAGTTCTTGATCTCATTGTCAGTGCGCCCTGGTAACTTTCGAGCAATTCTTGACCACCTGCATGTCTCAAAGGAACCATGATTAGATTTGAAACGAAAGGGTAAACAATAATATAAAACCCAAACTAATTAGATGTAGTCAAGTGTTGTTTTCTCATGAGAATTGGAGTTTTACCTCAATTATCTGCATATAATAAAAGTTTACATTAAAGATCGATCAACACATAAGTTATAAAGGTGAAACTCCGGTTCTAGTTGAAAAACAATACTAAAAAATACTAACGACATGTATCTAAGTTTTGTCTTGATACAATTGACAAACTAGGAATAACTAAAGTTGAGGTCAATATTTTTTTGACATATTATGAAATCAAACCTATTTCCCCATTTTGAGTGAAGCTCCAAGACAAGGCGTTCTTCCTGGGGAGTCATCTTTCCACGTTTGAGGCCAGGATGTAGGTAATTAACCCACCGTAATCTGCAACTCTTACCTGTTCTATTCAAACCTACAACAAAATGAGGTGGTTAAAGGCTAGCTGCTTCTTCCATAATCTATTTTTTGTAGCATGATGCCCAAATAAGCATTTTTTTTTTTCTAATGCCTATTTTACTTTCTCCCGCCACCTTCAAACCTGATACCTTAGCTATAAAGTCCCATCTACGGTCCCCAAACAAGCCAACAAAGGACACCAATTTGAAGTCTTCCTGTTCTGTCCAAGGACCTTTACGCACTTCCTGTTGAACCATTTTTTTTTCAAAACAAAAGAGTGTACTAGTGCAGTGCTACTTCTGGAAATGGAATATTTTCTCTCAAGCTCTTGCGGGGACCTATGCAACCATCACCAACATTTATATACGCCTTGTCACACTCCCTGTTTATTTTTTATTATAAGCAACTTTGCATATCCACCGTTCATTTGGTCATTTTCTCAGGATGATGTCATCCGCTACGTGGAAATAATCAGAGTAATAGATCAATATGTTGATGTAAGTTTCAAGATTTTTTTTTCCTGTATCCATACACACTGCTCAATTAATTAATATTGAATTATCGGACAGGTGTTGTTCTTCCCCAGTTCCACCTTCCCCTGCTTTATATTCCATGCCAAAATTTTCTAATTAGTTAATGATATCTTGAACTTGAAGAGATGAAGTTTTCTTATAGGTCCTTCAAGTTAACACAGATAAGATTAAGCACACTTTACATTGTAGATTTTGTTTTTTATTGTTTATAAATAGTCATTTGGTCCTTTATGAATAATCCTAAACATTTTTTTCATCATATATTAAAGACATTTGTGTGTGTGTGTGTGGGGGGGAAGGTGTTCATTAATTGACCTTTCGTTGGGGGTGATGTTGGCTAGTTAAAATGTCCCTCCAGAATTCAAATGTATACACTGGATGAAAAGAACATGAAAGAAAAAATAAGAAGAAAAAAATTAGCTTGATTTTCTTAAAAGAAAAATAAGCATTTGCATGTCTAAAATATGGAATAGAGAGTGGTTATTGAGTTGAGTGATTTGTTTCCAATTGTGTACTGTGTTGATAACAAAATTCAAAACTTGAATGAGTGAGGGAATTAAGTGAATAAGCAGCCATGTGCCTTCTTGCAAAATTTGATGGATATTGCGGCCCTTGACTTCTGCAAAGGCCACGACAGAAAAGAAAAGAAAAAAAAGTAGAAGAAGACAAAATTTTGAAGAATATACGCAGAAATCGTTAAGATGTTTTCCAGGCAATCTTTTCTCTCAAATATAATATTGAAAATGGATAGAGAAATTAGTGTACAAACTATTGTTAGATAAATGTAGCATCCAAAGTTTGTGTGTGGTGCCCCCAGCAGAGTGTGACTCTATGTCGGGCCAGTTTAGGCAGTTAAATAATGGGATTTTTGCTTCCAACTTGATGGATGCGAACAAAATGAAGTAATCAAAGGTTAAAAAAAGAGTATAATTTCAATTTTTAAATCAGGCATTTGTAGCTAAGATGTGTGCCACGTGCTCATCTTTATGTTTGTGAAAAATATAATTTCTCGTGCACTTACATTCGTGCAAATTATTACATAATACTGTCATTTAGTTACAACTTTTTAAAATGGTTAAAATGGTGTATACAACGAGTTAGATATTTATACCATGAAACCATGAATTTGGTAGGAGACTTTATGAATATCCGTGTGTATAAGTATCATTATTATCTTATGGATAAATAACATAAATTACACTTCAATGAAATTCAAATAAAAACACATAATTTAAGGGATTGTTTAATTTTCTTCTCATTTTCTCAGTTTTAAAACTGTTTTTTAAGATAACTTTCACTATTCAACAAACAACTTTTTCATTCAAAATCTTAATTTTTTAATTTTTTTTTTCAAAACAAGTGTTTAAAAAAAATCAGAAACAATTGGGAAATGTTTTCTCATTGTTTTCTACTCTTTTTTTTTATCTTGTTTAACCTTAACCTTAACCTCAAATTCATATTATATTTTATGTCTTGTACTATCCTGGTCTAGTCGTGTGAACAGCCTTTATTTAATTACATTTTAAAAATAAAAATCAAATACACAATTTTTTTTAAAATATGCTTCTGATCTTTTTTTCCACAAATATCCTTCTTTACTCTTTAGAGTCAATCATGTTTAAAACATTGCTGGTCATTAAACATGTAGGTATCTTTTGCTAGAAAATATTTGAATCTTGGCTTCCGTCTCCCTTTTGAGTACATCTTTGCTAGAAAATATGTTTGTTTACATATTCAAAACATGCATATCCTAGGATTTTTGCGTCAAAAATTTCAAAAGTCGTAGAAGCTTTGGATTTTAACTTCTTAATAAACATGATCTTCTTCCTCAAGCTCTGAACCAAAGGGACTATAAATAAGTAACATAAATATTCTAATAGAATATGGAAAAAATAATTAATTAAGGTCTTACGTACTCAAGTAAAAATTAGAGCATAAGTAAGGCTTACTTCTCTAAATTGTGGAAAGATTTTTTTATTGTAAGTTTTTTTTAGATAATCTTATTTAAGATATTAATTAACAATTCATTAGTTTGAGTGACAATAAATTTGATTTCATTAAGTAATTTCTCATATTTAAATTTTATAGATAAAAAAATATGATCGAAAAAGAAAAATCATACAAAAAGTGTCTTTCAAAATCTTCCAACGAATATTAATCATTGATAAAATAAATGATATTTGATATTAGTAACATAATATTACAAAAATCTTATTAAAAAACTATCAGAAACTTAATACGTAAACACATCTTTCAATATTAAAATCCGAATCTTAATCCAATGTGTTACAAAAGTTAAAGATTAATTCATTCTAGTTGAAACATTCACGTTGATTAAAAAGGAAAAAAGATTAGTGAAAATAATAGTATATTTAAATAATACATAAGAATCAATTTTATCACACAATAAAGGGATAAAAGAGATGAAGTAGAGAAAACAAACATCTTTCGTGGCTTGCGGAAGTATGGTAGCTACCATCTCTTTCCTTGCGCTGACATCAATGAGGAAAGGGTGCTGGGAGGGGGCCACTCAAGCTGATGATATTTCTTTTTCAATTTTATCTGTTTACTTTTTTTAAATTATTTTTATTTATTTATTTAAAGTTTAAGATAATATTAATTATTATCTTTTTAATTATATCATTATTTTTATTTTAAAAAAAATATTTTTCCATTTACTATAAATGAACAATAAATGATAGTAGTAATAGAGATTTTCTAGAGAACTAAAATGATTTTTAATGTAATTGATATTAATATTAGTTATATTTTTTAATCTATATATTGTATTTGTGTGTGTTTGGTAAGCATTTTTAGTTAATTTTTAGATTTTTTTTTTACTAGCTAAGATGTTTGTTTGATTTTATTAATAGTATTTTGTTTTTTTAGTATTTTGATTAGCGTCCATCATCTGTATTATGATTTTGGAATTTTTTTGTTTTAGCTAAAACATTATTAGTTCGTTTTTTTAGTTTGTTCATCATTCCTGAGTTTATTTTGTTTGTCTAAGGAAGCCATTATTGGCTGTTATTAGCCACCAGAAATCGCATTTAATTTTTTTAAGTATTACGTAATCATTTAATAGATAAAAAATATTAATTTTTTTAATATATTAAGGATCTAATGTAAAAATAAATAAACTTTAAAATTATAAAATAAAATCCAATAATTTATCATAAACCTAAAATATATTTAAGCATTAATTTTGAGTAATGTAAAATATATAATAAGAGAAAATTTTAAAACATCAAGATTTGTCTTTCTTGATTTAAAATGAAAATTTATATTGATTCATTCAAATGAAATGGCGTGATTATTTATTGAATTGGTACAACTTGAAATTGCGTAACTGTTTATGAAGTAACAGCAATTAATTTAATGTGCCTCTTTATGAATAACATAGAGTATCTATAAATAGGGATATTCTCCATGCACAATTCATTCTTTCTTACGTTCTTAAATTCACTTGCCTTGATCTTTGATGTATTGATGTATAAGAGATAAAAGCAAAATCATACTCAAGAATCTTTATTATATCTTAAAAGAGATTTTGTTATTGCCGTAAATAAAAGAAATTTTGTTTTTAACCTAAGTTGTTTTTTCTATAAACAAATAATAGTAATTAGTATGTAAATTAGTGGAAGAATTTAAATTGGTGACTTTCTTATCACTTCAACCCTTAAGTTCATCTTTCCAATCACCACCTCATGACTTTGTTATTAACTTAAGTTGCATTCATAAGCACAAAGAAAAATATCACTTTAGATAGTGAAAAATATATCTATAATACCATAAGCACAAAGAAAAAACAAACATGATTTGCAAGGATTAAAAATAAAAAAAATAAAAAAACAAAAACAAAAAAAACTAAATTATAAGGATTAAAAATATATTTAAGCTAATTTGATATTAATAAGTACAAGATAAACATAAAAGAAAATGCTTATATACATCATGAAAATATTGAGTACACTTTTTTTCATCTCTTACCTTTCAAGATTCTATGTCGGCACTGCCGACATATAAAACATAGTTATTACATCATTTTTAATGAAGGGATAAATCAATTGATAAATAATTAACAATTTTATAATAACGATATATAGATAAATAATTAAGCATCTTGACAATTAATTAATTCAATTTTGTATACTGTATCACTTAGAATTGATTTGTTAAAATTATTAATGTGTGAATAATTTATTATGAAATTATTTTAATTTAATTAACCGACTAAGTTTGGATGTAAAATATGCATTTGTGTTAAAAAAATTAAACATAGAATTTTGTTATCTATAGATTATAATCACCCTGACATAAACATCTTCTTTAATAGATAACAAGGTTTCTAAAAAAAAGATTTGTTAAAAGTTTCAATGAAAGTACTAATATTTTTTTTAATAGACAAATATTTAGTTTTACTGAAAATATCACTAAAATTTTTTTTTCTTTCTTTTTTCTTTACTCTTAAACTCTAGACACTAACTTAGAATATGTTTAGATACAAGTTAAAAGTATTTTTGAAAATTTTTCTATTAAAAATATAGAATTTGTTCTAGTTAAAAAATTATCAAAAACACTTTTAATATTATATCCAAACATACTCTTGATACTCTTAATTCTATATCTCTCCATAAGTAATAATGTAAAATCCGCGTGAAGGTATTTTCCTTCCCCATACATTTTAAAGATTCAAGTAATTATATTTGCTTGAAATTCCGAAACCAAAAACCATGATTTGGGCATTTGCCCCTTGATAAATCAATCATTCAATCCAACTATTCATGTGAATAAGTCAGCATAGCCCGATATGCTTTTTGGCTTTGGTGAGATTATTCCAGGCAAAATTTTAGTGAACATAAATAATTTTGCCAAAAACATCCACGATAAGTCGCATTCAGGGTCTCAGTGGAGGAGAATACTAACTAACATGGAAATCGTTGAATTCTAATTGGATATTGAATTCAGGCCTGCCGGCCCTCTTCTATGATTCGAAAGGTGCTACAGATATGAAATTGAGGATAGTATGTATATATATTATTATTCGTGGACCACAATTCACAACATCAACATGATAAGTAGATATGCAGAGTGGAATATTACATCACTTGTCTGCGTTTATACTAACACCACTCACTATATATTCGTGGTGGTGAATGATGTGGGCATCATTTTTTTAAGATAAAGATAAGATTATATCATATAAAAATTAACAGTACTTGACAACGTCATTGAAAAATATAAGACGAGAATAAACAATCTATGTTTTGGAATTCAAACCCATGATTTTTATTTTTAGCTCAATTCCGTTGGAACAAGTAGACAATTTGGAGCATGGATTGGAATAAACAATTGTGGCTGGTTTTGGTTCGAATTGAACGTTCAGAGTAGCCAAAAAGATCTCTTAGTGACGTGGATGCCACCATTTTGTGGGCAGAGCACTTAATTTTTTCTTAGGCATTCTATGCCTTTAGGGTTTATTAGAAGATAATGGGAGTGGTCCCGTGTGTGTGTTCTGGTAAATAAACTAAAAGACCTAGTAACGATGACAATGTGAAAAAATAAAATAAAAATAAAAACTGAACATTGCTAGTGTCATATAATTTTCTTATATAAACACAAACTGTTAATTACTTAATGAATAATGGTCCCAGATTATGATCCTCTTTATTTTATTTGCATTTGGCCTAGACTTTGATATTCTGACGTTATAACAATAACAGAGATGCCATGTACATGATATATATCAACCATCTTCTCGCGGGGCTCAGACTACCATGATTTAGTGGCACTACTATATATATAAAATATGACATGATAATGTTATTGTTTTGGCTTTCTCTAATCTCGACGAAGAAAATGACAAAATTTTGGTCTTTTTTAGGTGTGACACATACAATTAAGGAAAAGAACCACTAACCTTTTAGACGGTACTGCATGTACCTTTTTTCATGCTTTGATTGGTTTACCCTAATTAGGTTGATTATTGCTACTTTAGATTTTAGAAAGAGTAATATTACTTATATATTAAATTATTCATTTTATTTCATTTTTTTATCTTACTCATTTTATTTTATATTTTATCTATTAAAACATATTAATATTTCATAATATTTATTGTTAAATTTGAAAACACAAAAGCACGTTATTGATCAAGAAAAAGATTAACGTCTAATTCTATTAATTTTGGGTTGGATAGAAAAGGGGAAAAGAGAGATATGGAAAGAGAAGAAAAGTAAAAATATAATCAATGTTGTGATAAAAAAAAGAAAAAGAAAAAGAAATAATAATAAAACAAATGAATATAAGAGAATAATTAACCATTTGTGATTTGTCACCTGGTTCTACGGATGCCTCGCACTTGCACACATGACACATGTATCCTTCGACTGCTTTTCGATCAGTTCATCAGCACTTCACTGCCAGTTTAACTAATTAAAATTCCTTACGGCTGCCTTATAATTTATTTTTATTTGGGTTAACAAAAGTACACATCCTAACATCTTTTGCACCCAGAGGATTTTAATATGATAGTATTTTATTTTTTTCCTCTCACCGATTCAGTCTGACCTTTTATTCGGAGAAGACATGTCATTTATTACAACATACAAATATTTAATTATTTTAAATATTTTTTTATTTTTAATTTTTTCTTCTTATCATATTACAAATTTTACTATTCTTTTTCTCTTTTTCCCTTTCCTTGAGTGTTAAATAACATAATGGTATTCATGTAACTTTTTTCCACTCATTACTGATATGTGAAAGGGCATATCAACCTTGATAGATGATTTTAATTACTTAAATTTCAAATAATATTTTCATCTCTAATGTATGTCATAGTTTATTAATTAGGAAATCATGTTTCCTATTCTCCATTTTCCTTAAGCGAAATGAATGAGAGATTGACATTAAAAAATTTACTCAACAAACAAATTTCAAATCATAACTGATTGAAGTTTCAAATTGATATGCATCTTGTGTACTCCATTAATAATTCTAGGAGTTGATGTCTTGTGGGCCATTTGGATCTCAATCTCATTTGAAACGTTTCAGGATCAACTAATGTGATATTCACTTTGCAATGGCTTATATGAATGGTGAAGGAGAAGGATAGACCTTGATGGCGCGTCCACCGCTCATTTGATAAAAAGAGAACACTCCAAATAACTCTGATGTCATCTTCCTCCTCCACCTTAATTCGATGTCACTGCTGATCGTATCATATAATAATCATTAATTAATGGATCATATACATACCACGACCGCATAACCATATTCATATTCTATATATTGCTCTTCATTAGTGGATTGCACATATATACTTATCAACGACATTCAATTCGTCGAACCTTTCTAAAATATTAATCAGCAAAACAAATGTTAATACGAAATTTTTACTTGAACAAATTAAAAGGACATCAAATACTACAAGTGTTACCCTTTTAACATATCCCCGATGTCATCATGATATCTGTGGAACCCTGAATCTACGCTTCATAAATTCTGGGCTGATTCGATCCTAGAAGAATATGTGCTTCTGGAGTTATACTTAAAAGCCTCTGAAGAAAGAAAGATTTATTATATACAACAACAAAAATTCTGCTATTGTGATGAAGAAAAATAAACATTTAACAGATTGAACTCCTACCACATAATGAGACCAAGAGTTGATCACCATGATGATGAGGAATTGTCGTGAATCTCAAAAAAAAAAAGTAGCAAAAGTTTCCATGACAACAGAACATAATTTGTGAGCTTCTTTGCTTTTGGTCCCACTTATGAAATGACTATAACTTAATAATAAGCTAATTAGAGTTGCTAGATAGATATATTCGTCCCTTTGTGAAGATGGGAAGGATGGGATTCTGAATAAAGCTTCCTTTTGGGCTTACAAAGGAAGGGATTCATGATTATTGATCATCGTCAATATTATTATTATTATTATTATTTGTTTTTGAAGACAAATCTAGAAGCGAAATCTTTCTCCAAGTGGGCCCTACCCTCTTTCTTCTCCAATGCTCACATAGGAGGGATTTGGTTGGAGAGCTATACGATGTGGGGACTGTTACGGTGACGAAGCACTTGCACTTTGGTGATCAGTGATCATAGACGCAAAAGCAGATTACAGCCGCTTATATGGTTTATAAAGTCAATCATGTTTGTAGCCTTCATTCATACACTTAACTGAGAAGATACTCCTCACGCCCATACTCTCACCAAGTTTATAGCTATCGTACAGTCTGCACAATATACTGAAATAATCACAGCTCAGTATAGCAGTTCCATTTTTGCTCCACTTAATGATCATTTTCATCACAGAAATGTATAAAAGTCTAAAAAATAGATGCAAGATTATCTAAATTCATGTCTTGACAATCAAATGCTCTAGTAAAATAATGAAGAATCTAAGCCACAAAAGAAACTAGTATTTCTATCATTATAATCTCATGTTTAACCATTGTTCTCACCTCAAAGTCGCTTGTATCATTAGGATTTCCGTATCCAATGTATTATCTATCTAGGTGTTAAGTAGGTCGTCACAGTTTTGTTCTTATAAAAAATGTCTCCATGGATTGAGAAGAAAGGAACACAGACCTGAACTCTTAAACGATGTAAGACTTTGTAACTACTGGATCAATCATCCATAATGCAGTATACTCTGCTGATACTGGTAAGAGAATGTTTTAACTTAAAATCCATTGCCCATCTGTTGAATTGTGTAATTTAGATTTCAAATTATTGTTAGGATTTGTTACATTTTGTTATTATTATATTTGAATATGAATTAGGATTAGATCAATTTGTTATTATTCCGTATTATTAGTAATTTGTTGAAACTCTCTCTTATATATAAGAACCTCATGTTGAGGGAAAATATATGAAAGAGAATAGAGTGAATGAATAAATGTGAAATTATTATTTCAATTTATCCATATCTGATTTTTAACATAGTATCAGAGCAATGATTTCCTCCATGAATGAGAATCATGGTTCCCTCCATGAAAAAAATTATCGTTCGCTGCCATAAGAGTTTTTCTTCTTCATATTCTCAAACTTTCATTTCTTTTTTTCTTTCCGTATCAATACCTATATTTCACTTTTATTTCTCCTCCTTAACCTTCACCATCTTTGGTTCTTCTACAAATTATGATTATTATTACCATGAACTCCATCTTTGTCTCACATAACCTTCTCATCTTCGGTTCCGGCTTGAATCCTTACCTGTATCTTAATCTTCTTCCCAAAAAAAACACAAAGGGCATAACATAAATCCATTTTGAATCTTTCTCGTACCTCATTATTGAAGCTTCCATGCACCTATTCCATTTGAAGGTCATTGATGTGAAGCTCATTGCATTGTTTTGAATCCTTCACAAACCAACCCTGAAGTCTATTGACATGAACATATGATTGTTCTGAATCTCTTCTCATATCTCAATTCTCCATGCACGTATTCCATTTGAAGGTCATTGATGTGAAGCTCGTTGCATTGTTCTGAATCCTTCACAGACCATCCCTGAAGTCTATTGACATAAACATGTTATTGTTCCGAATCCCTTCCCGTATCTCAATTTTCTTTCTACCTCAAATAATCGAAACATTGAAGCATCTCCTGAACTTATTGCTGAGTCATTCTTGGAAAAGTGTTTGAAGAAACAATTAGCAAGTTGGGCATCACTGATATTCATGCACCAACTTGAGGGGGGGTGTTGAATTGTGTAATTTAGATTTCAAATTATTGTTAGGATTTGTTAGGTTGTTACATTTTGTTATTATTATATTTGAATATGAATTAGGATTAGATCAATATGTTATTATTCCGTATTATTAGCAGTTTGTTGAAACTCTCTCTTATATATAAGAACCTCATGTTGAGGGAAAATATATAAAAGAGAATGGAGTGAATGAATAAATGTGAAATTATTATTTCAATTTATCCATATCTGATTTTTAACACCATCCTTTCAACCATTTCATGTATAACAACAATTAGATCATCTAATGCAAGAATATATATGTATGGTAGACTGTAGGATAGCTATAAACTCTCAAGTTGGATAAATTAAAACAATCAAAAGTGTACTTGAACATAGAAAGATTGAGTCTAATAGATTCAAACTTTTCGATTGAAACATAGATAGAAGAAAGAGGTGCTTGAGCAAGTAAAAAGAAGAAACGAAAATATTAAAGTAGTTGTTTAAAAAAAGAAGAGAGAAAATATATATGTAGCAGTAACCGAGTACATTTACAATTAAGCACAAAGTATTCTGGTCAGGTGTTACCTGCGGATTTTTTTTGGTTTTTGGGTGATCCAAAGTATTGTGGTGCACTCACTTAATGGAACCCTAATATGATTGCTATGAGATCTGTACATTTGATTATGGGTTATTGCTTCCTGTACCCTTTTTGAAATATTTTTACCTTCTGGAAGGTAAAAAAGGGGTGCATTTCGGAATTTAAATTTACATTTCAGATTGATCATTCTGGAAGCCATAATGGGGGTTCAGAAAGCAACTTGGAGGTGCAGAAAGTAATAGTCTTGATTGGGACTATGGTCTAAGGACAACTTAGTCGGTCCAAAATCCAAATGACAAAAGACGATAACAAAAGAACAGTCCTTGGGCTTTGATATGGAATGTCTGGATATCAAACGATTTGTTGATTTCGGCGACAAAACATGGAAAAGGGTATTGACAACTAAAACATTTTTTTTTTGTTAGACACCATCCTTCAGTAGTTCAGTCAAATGAATACAACCTAGTATTTTGTACATTTGGACTTCAATTTAGTTGTTAGCATGATTAATAAGCATAACATGTGTTTAAAATACGAATATTCACTGGTCGAATTGTATTAAACTTGACTAAATTTATTATCCAAATCAATCAAGTTTTTATAGGTCGGGTTGAATTTGTGTAAATTTTTTACAAATCCAACTCAAACTAATTCGATAATGAATTAATCAGATATGAATATTTGAAACAATAATTTTTTTTTGTAAAAAATAATTTTTTTTAGAACAATAATTTATTTTTGTCTAAAGTTTTATAAATATATCATGACTAATGTACTAAAAATACTAAATTGTGACAATATTATTTGATTAATAGAATTAATGATTTCAATGTTAATACGATATTTTAATTTTTGATAAAAACAAAATATTGTATTAACAACAAACAAAATCAATACAAACTTAAAAAAAGAAAAAAAATTATGTGTAGTTTAATTTAATAATTTAATAAATAATATAATAAAAAATTAATGTATTTTTTATTTAATAATTAATTTATATATAATAAAAAATATAATTATATGGTATGGATTGAATAAGATAAAGAAATAAAACCCATTGCACAACCCATTTATGATCGGATCTTAATTTGATTAGATCAAATTTGATCCGAACACTTAAAGAACTCAATTCAATATAATTAGGTCAATTTGGATCGGACTAAAATCCATAAACACCCCAATTTTTAAATATTGTGATAAAATTTCCTTTCTAACATATATGCCAATCATATTAAATTACATTTGTAAATAAATTATCAGATAATTATTTACTATTTTTATAAGATACATCTACGTTAAAAAAATAGTGTAGATAAATATATTTTCATAGTGTAAATAAGTTATCAAAAGATTGTTTACTCAATTTGTTTCTTTGAGATACATAATCATAAAAAATTATTAAGAAACAAGAATCATATTTATTAACTATCACAAAATTTCACCAATCTTACAAATTAATAAAATATTTTATTTTTCACTAATAAAACATTAATAATGAAAATAATAGTAATAATAACAATATCAATAAAAAGATGTATAATAATCATTAGACATTTTACAAACATAACTAATTTTATAAATTATTTAATATTTATAAAAGTATTAAATAAATAATAATAACCATAATAATACTCATATAGTTATTGTTATAGATCGGGACTTGTTTTGATTTAAAATTAGAGTATATAAAGTAAATAATTTTAATAATATTAAAATATTTTTGTTCAAAATAAAACATTTATAAACAAAATTTTCTATATAAAATAATTTAAGATAATCACTTAAATTTATCATAACCATTTTTTAAATTAAATCAAATACCATTTAGGGTTTATTAAAAGACCAAAATTGCAATTCTAATTGCATATAATTTTAGCAAAGAGAAATTTTAGTGAAACTTTCTTTGTAACACTTTATTTTATGATTGGTTATATTTTATTAAAAATTATTAATTTTGGTAAATAAATGAGAAATATAATCCATAAAAATTGATGATTTATAATAAATATTAGCGGATCATAAAGAAAGTATTAGAAAGATAATGTCAGAGTCAAACTCTAAGAATGAAAAAATGACATATAGAAAAAATAAAATAACTATTTTTATAAATATAATATAAATGTGTTATATTACATAATTATATAAATATTTTTTCCTCAACTTATATACTAAAAATAAAATGATGATATGAATTTAACTTATTTTACCTTTTATTTCTGCACTAAAATGGAAATATAAATTACAAAAGCTTTGATAACAAGATTTTATTATTTAATTTAGAATTTATAATTATAGATAAATACCAAAATTTTTAGTATTTAATTTTAATTAAATTTATAAAATAATAATGTTTTTTAAAAATATAATATAAAAATCTTATCAATATTGGTGATGAATGTTAGAAACATTAATTACAACAAATATACAAATGTTCGAAATATTTTCATGGGTGAAATAATTTAGGAGAAATATATTCAATAATTAAGATTTTGAAAACAATAGATTTTGTAAAATGACAAAAAAAAACTATGTGACCATATGTAACTACAGTTGAAAATAAATAGTTAAATACAAAAGTACAGGATTTTATTTTTAAATTTAAATATGTAAAAAATCTGGTTGATCAAAAGAGAAGACTTCATTACAGATATAAAAGACATATCATTATTATTTTAATATATATATATATATATATATATATATATATATATATATATGTATTCATTCGCTTCAAATTTATTTTAATAATAACATTAAAAGGTATCCTTACATGTGTGTTGATTTTACTTTATTTTTAGTGAAATGATTATTTTTAAAATTATATTAATTTTAAAAAATTAATTCAAGTGAAAATATTATTCTAGTTCCTTCTGCCATCCAATGTTCGAGATATAACAACGCAAGGCAAAAATGCTAAAGGTGCTGTGCTGAAATTATAAATACAACATCCAATCACCGTTCCAATACCACGTTGGCCTCTGGAAAAACTGATAAATAAAACCTCCGATATAAATATAAAGACAAGTAGTTTGAAATACAAATAAATAAAACCTCCGATATAGGCTAAAAAGAATGTCTGTAACATATCAAATTAATTCTTAAAATTATAAATATCAATTTTTTTAATTCCTAATAATACAGAAGCATAAAATTAATTTCAAATTTTAATAGCTACTAATCAATTCAGTACATAAAATTGACTTCGGTAATTAATTTAGATTTTAAATTATAAAATTAATTAATTCACTTTTTTAATATTAAAAACTAAAGTAATTAGTATTTACAATTTCATATATATATATATATATATATATATATATTGATATTTAAGTTTGACAATCATCAATTAATTTAATACTTATTTTTGGGGCCAAATTGTCTTATACACATAAAAGTTATAAACTAAAATGATTTATTATTATCGAATTTAAAATTTAAATTGACAAATCCTTAATTTTAAACTAAAATGATAAGTAATTGTAATTTTAATGTCTAACGTAATAGTTTAACACCAAAAAAATTAATTTGTTTTTTACAAACAACAATTTTTTAGAATTTTAACTACTAATTCAAGGTTCTGAAGGTAAAACTTTTTTCTGTCCATACTCTTTTTAGGAATAATTTAACTGTATTTTTTATTTGTAGTTAAATTATTCCTAAGAGTTTAATTATTGTAGATAGTTAATATAATTTTATTTTACATTTATAATCAATTACAATACATGAAATGTGTGATTTTAAGATAATTAGTATGAAATTTAATTTTTTTAGAAACATGATATTTTGTAATTGATTGACGCGGTAAAAGAAATTTATGTTGCCTATGCATATAAACTAAATCCTTAAAATAATAATTAAAATAATTTAATATACATTTTTATGAGATAAACCAAACTAGTCAACAGATTATTTAATATTACAAGTGAGCTTGACCTTTGATATTATAATGCAAGGGGCAGAATCGCATTTAGAAGATAACCGCACCCGTAAAGTTAAAAGAATTATTGCTGTATTAAGTATGTGTTCAATGCAAAATATTAATATTTAATTTTATATGATTCAAGCCAGACCAATTTACCATTCTTCCCTCCTTTACAATAATATTGTTAATTATTTTAAAATTTTAAATATTATATGAGGTAAACAAACATATAGTATTAACATAAAAGCTTCATACTCTTCACCAATACAAAATTATTATTGAAATATATTTGCAGATGATTATATTAAAGTTAATAAATCTATCATTAATTAAAAATATTATTATAAAAGTTAATCATTTGTGATTAAATGATGTCTTTATACTATGTTAATTATATTATTTATTATATAATATATATTAACCTAATTTTGTTGATAAGGTGTGTGAATTATTGTAAATTATTTGATATTATTTTTTATTATTATGGATAAAAAAAATCTATAATGTATATTGTGAATTGTCTCTCACTAGTAATTGATATTTTTTTGTCTTTGAATAATTATTCAATGACATAAATATACTCATTTTATGCTAGTTTTTTTTTTTGTTTGTTTGATATGCAATGTTTTCAAATCGAGAGAAAGAACTCGCTTTTTTTTATTATTTAATTTTTATGATGATAACTAAACCAAGGCAGCATTTTACTCACAAATTTCTCTGTGGGAAAGCACGAAGTGAATCAGGCATCTGTATCGACATAGACATGGTGAATTGGTGATTGATGCTCTTTCTCTGCGCCCCCATATATACCATATCATATTCATATCTATGTCTGTGTCTGTGTTGACACATTGTCTTAAACCAACCCACATGTGTTGGTGTTGCTTGGATTTTGCATCAGTTACCTTAACCTTAACCTTAGCATACTTCCTTCTTTTATGTCCTCTCTCTCCTCCCTTTTCACTCCTTTCTTGCATGCTTTAAACAAACACTCATACACCACTCTTTGCTTTGCAACTAACCATTATTTATTCCTACTCTCATAACTTGTTGCCACCACCATCATTCTCTGGTGAGTGTTATTGCTCTATGGTGATAATAATGAATCTTTTTTTTTTGGTTTTGTTTTCTCTTGACCCCGTGAATTGTTGCAGACTTTGCCTCCCCGATTGACTTGTGATGGGTCCCGTTAGAGGATTCAAGAAGAAAAGAAAGCCAGAGAAGAGGCATGACAAGAATAGTTCTGCTGCTGCTTCTGGGTCACCCAAGGGAGATGGTCCTGTAGATTGGTGGGATGACTTGTCAAAGAGAATGAATTGTAGATTTCTTTCTGTCTTTTACCGTGTTCAATAATTCCTTTCATGTTTGATATTCGCTTTTTTATGTGTGATTTTGCCTTTTGCTAATGAATCCTGGCCTGCTATGCTGAATGCCTTGCTTCTCATCTCTATTTTGTAAAATAACTGTTTTGTCATTGAAATTATTTGCACATTGTGCCATTCAAATGCATTTTGGTATATGTATATGTTAAGGATCCCTAATTTGACTTTCAAGTTGTTTGTCATTCCTATCGTGTTATCTTATCTTACCAATCAAGGAATGCGTAATTGCATTATATAGTAGCATATAACCCTGAACAAGTTTGTGTATTCATGTAGTACATTATGTGTGTATGAGAAATTCCAAGGAAAAATGGTACTTTCTTCTTGGTGCTGGAATGGTTGTACAGTCTGTTTGTTTCCACATCTTCACGGATTTTCAGCACATCCATCAGAAGCAATAGGTTATAGCTTATGCGTGACTGACCTAATTTGACTTGGTTTTTTCCAATATAAGTGCGTATTGGATGCGTGTCCAAATACATGCATAGTCTGTCTTTTGCTTCCTGTTTTATGTCAGGTGTGGTATTAGGCTTCATATTTCCAGAGTTTTCTGACTTTTCATGCTAATTTTTTGTAAGTTTGATTTTTAAAGTAAATAAAAGAAAGCAGGTGTAACACATGTATCAGATATGTTTGTATTCCCTTCATACCAGTTGTAGTTCATGGACAATATATTTTGTGTACTGCTTTATTGCAGTTCTGCTTTCCATTCACTAGACTTCCGGCTTATAAAGAAGGGACCTGAATTTTGTTAGTTGTGAACATGTTTTTTTACAGATTCTATTAGAAAGTATCAACAATTTAATGTAATTGACATGATACTTCAAATTCAGTGTTTTGGGTCCTAGAGCTTTTTAGCCTGCTCATTGTCTTATTTTGTTGTTCTACTCAAGTGATTAATTGCAGCCTGGTGCCTCAGTTGGCAAGCATAGACTATTAGATTCACTGAGTCAAAGAAAATAAATGAAAATAAAATAAAAATGGGGGATGTGGGTTATGCAGGAAAAATAACAGAGCAGACTTTTTATCTTCTATTAGTCAAAGAAAGTATGCATTTACTTGTTAGATTTTCGCAAAAATATGTTTTTAGAAAATTTCTCAGTTATTAGGGACAAGAAATAAAAAGAGCAGTCAGCAAGCAACGCATGAAATGTGTTCCTATTCCTAACCTTTATAGAGAGAATATTTTTTTTGGCAGCAGAGCTGCTGCTTTGAGTATCTAGTTTTACAGCCATGATTTGATTGGTTAGTTTGAAGATGTTGGGCTTGGTGAATTGTTGTTACTTTTTTCTTTTTCTGTTTTTTTTTTTGGGGGGGT
>CM023955.1:3545979-3557766 GCA_013407115.1 Glycine latifolia | reverse complement strand
CTAGGTAAACAACCTTGTGGTATTCCTGACAAACTTGATATTTGCTTATAAATTTTACCTTGTCTATGTTATGTTTATGAATTATGATCTTTTTGTACCATACTCTTGCACAAATTATATATGTTCATCCTCTGTATAGTTTTGAAATGGTTTACCTTTGTAATGTGTGATCATATGGGGGGACTTAATCAAACCATTTGCAGAAACAAGATCACATTTTTTATAAAGTAGAATTAGTTGGTATTTAGTTCAATCTATGCTGCTTACCTGCTTATGTCAACACCAGCATTTCATTGGCAAAGCTTATAATTTCTTTCAACCAATGTTACGTTTTGAGTGATTGCTTAATGACATAATTGCAACATTTCAAAGAACTTTGGGAAACCTATCAGTTTTTCAAGTAATTAGTTTTCTTCTTGAACTGAAATCGCCAAAACAACTACATTTGGAAAGTAGCATCAGCTGCTGTACATGATACTGTGACTTTGCAGGAACTGGTTGCCGTGAATCTTTAGCTATTTTTATGTTATTTCTGTGTTCAACGGGAATGAATTAGTTTTTTTATATATACTGAATTAAATTACTTTTTAGTCTATTGCTTTATTTGCGTAATTATACAATAAATAAGCTACGTCCTTCTTAATTAGCTAATTAGTTTAGTATGATTAGTTCAGGAGCTGTTTGTCTGGCCTCTTCGCTCACGAATCAAGACATAATGTTTAGCGTTTTCATTTTCATTGATGTGTTTTTGTTCCTCTTATCATAGGAATCTCACTGATTTCACAAACAAATCGAAAGCTTGTCATTTTTCTTACTCAGCATTACATCCTTCCCCTAACCCTTTTCTTTTTAGACATAGTGAAGGAAATTCTCCATGCCTTAGCATTTCAATCCTGCATGACCTGAAAGACCTTGTAAAGAATATCTGAAAAGCCTGCATTATTAACATTTAGAATTAGAAGATATAACTCATGTTACTTGGCAGGTCTTCAGCAGTCTCCATCAAAGTGCTTGGATAATTTCGAATCTGTTTTCAAGATCTCCAGAAAGACATTTGAGTACATATGTTCACTTGTTAAGGATGATATGATGACGAAAGCTGCACATTTTGTGTTTACAAATGGCAAGCCAATATCTTTATGTGAACAAGTAGCAGTGGCACTGAGAAGACTGGGATCTGGTGAGTCACTGGTCACAATTGGTGATTCATTTGGCCTAAACCACTCAACTGTTTCACAAGTCACCTGGCGATTTGTTGAATCCATGGAAGAAAGGGGTCTTCACCATCTGCGATGGCCTTCAACAGAAGTGGAAATGAATGCAATCAAATTCAAATTTGAGAAAATACGTGGCTTGCCTAATTGCTGTGGTGTAATTGATGCTACTCACATCACAATGTGTTTACCTTCATCTGAACCTTCCTGTAATGTGTGGCTTGATCACAAGAAAAATCATAGCATGGTCTTGCAAGCAATAGTGGATCCGGACTTGAGGTTCAGGGACATAGTCACTGGTTGGCCGGGTAAAATGGAGGACTGGTTGATATTTGAGAGTTCAAATTTCAATAAACTTTGTGAGAAGGGTGAGAGATTGAATGGAAGCAAATTACAGCTCTCTGAAGGATCAGAAATAAGAGAATATATAATTGGAGATTCAGGCTATCGTCTATTACCTTACCTTGTTGTCCCCTATGAAGGGAAAGAGCTCTCAGAACCAAAAGCACAGTTTAACAAGCAGCATTTGGCAACAAGGATGGTGGCACAAAGAGCACTGGCAAGGCTGAAGGAGATGTGGAGAATCATTCATGGAATGATGTGGAGACCGGACAAACATCGTCTGCCAAGGATTATTCTCGTTTGCTGCGTACTTCACAACATTGTTATTGACTTGAACGATGAAGTGCAGGATGAACTATCTTTGTCTCTTGATCATGACTCAGGTTACCATCAACTGGTTTGTGGAGCTGTAGACGAGAAGGGAGTTGCACTAAGAGACAGATTGTCTCACTATTTGACTGGAAGATTTCCTTCATGAATTTTTTTGTCCACGACTAGCTTTTGGTTGCTCAATGAATTTACTAAATTATTGAAGTTTCCGAGAAAACATATCTTATGATATAGTTATTTCTCTCCAATTTCTAGACTGTAAATAACTTGGATGGTGCATGGCAAGGTGAACATTGCAGGATTACCAAATTGCGATTGAAGGTGAGTGGGTGGTAAATTCACATCTATATTAGTATATTCTACCCTTGACATAGTCTTTTTTTACTGGAATAAAGGGAGTTGGTGATTACTTTATTAGTTGCAAACTATTATGATTATTTCCGTGTAAAACCTTTTGACGATGAAAACAAGTAATTGTCAAACTCTTTTAAAATGTGGATACTATACCCATTATCATATAATATAGAATAAATTACACTTACATTTTATGAATTTTTATTTATTTATATTACACATACCTCCATGTTTTTGAACATTTACATCAATCTTCTTTGTAAGAATACACGGTGCAATGTTTTTTAAACAATCAAGCAGTATCCATGTAATATTTTCAAACATTTAAAAAAAGTTAGTGTTAAGTGTAGAAAAATAAAGAATATCTAGAGAAATTTGACTAAACTTCAATGGATATAAGTATAATTTAGTTTGTAATATAACAAAGCAACTTTACTGTGAAGAAATGTAACAAAACAACGTTAGTGTGAAGTGTAATAAAACAATTTTACATTCACAGTAAATCGTTATCGGAGTTTATGTAGCGTTAAACATAACATAAAGAAAGCAATGCATAATTAACACATTTGGAGAGCATTTAGAAGAGTTTCTTGGAATTTGAGCGTGGAAAAATGGTATTTAATTCTTATAAATTTTTAGTTTAATTTATTAAGCTTCTTGGCGAAATTTATAAACAAAAGAGAAGCTTAATAAATTAAACTAAAAACAGCTTATAAGGATTAAATACTATTTTTCCACGCTCAAATAAATTCCATATAAACTCTACCATTAAAATTTACTCAAAAATTATCCAATGTTAAACTTTAACCACCGCAGTTTTAAAATTAGATTGTATAGAGTGCAGTTGAAGTTTAACTCAGCTAATTTTTAGTAAATTTTAATGGCTTAATTCAAATTCAAAACTGCACCATCATGCAGTTGATTATTAACTCAATATCCTAATCCATCAATTTCAATCCCTACCCTTCAATTTTACAGATGTCAAATGGTACTAATAATTAAATACTGATATTAGAAAATTTTGCAAGTTGACTCTTTCCTTATAGGCAAAAGCAGTTTTTGTTTTCTACATCCATTTATTAAATATAACAGGTATAGATATTGCAATACTCGTTGAGCAATTTTTCAAAAGTTGACTTTTTTCTTTTTGGTAGAAGCAATTTTTATTTTCTACATCTATTTATTAATTGAAACGGGAATAGATGTTCAAATACTCATCCATAGATATGTAAAATTATTTAAACATGTTTAACTATTTTTAAAAGAATCCAACTAATTGGGAGAGGGCATGGCCCCTTATTCACAAGTCACAACAAAGCTCCTCCATTTGCCTCTAGGATTTTTTATATTATGGTCTCTTTTGGAAAATGAAAAAAAAATCATAAATCTAATTTTGATATACTATTAATATAAATGTTTTTAAATTACTAATCGATTAAAAATTACTCTTTATATTATATTTTAAACAATTATTATAAAAAATTTCTTCAAAAAATATATTATTATAAATTTTAATAATCTTCAATTATATGATAATTCAGAATTAAATGATAATATAAATAACCTTTCCTATAAGTATATTTTAATTAAATATACTTCTGGTCTCTTTCAGAAAGAGAAAGTCCGTGACCAGTACACTCTAATTTTCAGATATCAAAATCTTAAAGTGAAAATCAGCATCCAACCCAGATTCTACTATTTAAGAATATTTCAATTAATTTTATCCATTGCCAAAAAAAAATTAGAATCCTACCCCTACCTAATTGTCACTACCACATCGCAGTGAACATGACTTTTTTTTTCACTTTATCATATATATATTTTAAAGTGAAAAAAGAGAAAATTTTGAATTTTGAATTGAATAGCATGCTTAATTTGGAAATTAAAGTGAAAAGAAAGAAAAATGGAAAGCAAGGAAAAGGAAAATAAAAGGAAGTAAGAATATTTTTTAGAGTGTTCAGTAAGGAAAAGAATGACAGGAAACAAAAGTAAAATATTAAATAAAAACATTTTTAAAAATATTAAGAGATTGATATATAATACTTTATTTATAGTTTTATTATTTAAATATTATATTGACATAAGAAATCATATTATATATAATTAATTGTATTTATTATTTGTTTTTTATTCATACATTTAAAAATAAATTCTTATTTTTAAAAAGATGTTATTTTTTATTTTAATATTCATCAAACGTTTTGAATCCCTTTTTAAAAAGTTGCTGATATTGATGAAAAGTTATTGGTAAAACTAACAAATAACATTTTTTTCTTAATTTACTCAATTATTAAACTTTTGGCATATTTCTGCTAACTTTGAATCTAGGAATTTTATAATTTATATGTATTATTGTAATGTGAGTTATAGGCACGCACACTACAAGTACAAGACAAGGTGCAGCTCCTGTCAGTTTTCCGTCCAAAATAGAGAGGATTGGTTTTTATGTAAGTCCTGGCTTTTATATTCTTTCCTTTAATTTTTTTTTGTGTTCAGACAGTGGCTTTTATTTTTTTTGCTATTTCAAAAAGTATTGAGTAAGTGTGCAATCTGGAACTGTGAGAATAGTTTTCTCCAAATTAATTTCCAAAACGTGATTACGTACTTCTGGGAATTAAATTATGAAAATATGAAAATTTTACATATTTCCAAAATTTAATTTCAGAAATATTGAATCAAACCACATGTACAAGGATATTATTGAAATAAAATTTGACAAAAAAAAACGTTGTTTTAGATTACACACCACTCTTTGTGCCAAAGTTGTTAGTGCTAACGGGCTTATAGTATAGATCATTTGGCAAGTTGCTTCGAGTCTCAATATTGAAGTGAGATGATGATGTAAAAACTTCAATCTTTCCCCAGTTTACAAGTTGCTTCGAGGTGCAACTCTGTGATAGAACCTTCATCATTATAATCAGTGAAATAGAACAATATCTGCATACAGGTTAAGATAATTAAGTCACATGGAGTCATGGATAATCCCATTCCCATCTACAATCTAAGCTACATGATATCAGCACATATTCACCAATATTTCCAGTCATCACCATTGTGAACCTTGCAAAGCTGAAAGGAAATCAACAAGTGACTTTCAGTGCTTTCCAAGGTTCGGAATCACATGAAAGCAGTATAAATTAACTTATTTCATGTTTACCTCAGCTATTAAGTCCATTAATACCTCCATCATGATGTATTGATAGCACAAATGCTTTGGACCATTTAAGCTTTTCAGATTCTAGTACAATGGAATCATCAAGGAAAGGGCTCCAGAACCCCCCGGGACTAGACAGAACCCATCTTACTTTTGCTGGTGGTGGTGCTGTTAAGTTATGCATGGAAGCTCTGTTATCATCCTCCAACTTGGTTGTCTTCTGAGAATCCGGTTTCTCGGAAAGCTTAAAAAGACATTCAATTAGTTACACTGAATGCATGATCAGTTCTTGAGCATTATAAAGCCTATGTAGTCTTGAAACTCACCGCAGATTGAATAGTGTGTTTTGAGGACTTTGGAGTGTGTTTTGAGGACTTTGGAGTGATTTGGTGGTCTTCTGCTACTGAAGAGCATTTTTGGACAGGTTTAAGGTCACTTGTCACACCAGAAGCCCTTTGCTCTCCAGTGCCTGATTTCACAGCTGACTGAAAAGGAAACATAAATTAGATTTAGATAGTGACAAACCATGCAGATATATGTTGATACCTCACATTGTTAATTGTCAAACCAAAAATAACTTGTTTGCTTGGTTTTTGCACCTTAGGTGTTGTTATAAATGCATTTTCTTCTAATAAGAAATTCTCAAGAGCTCTCAAGGAACCAAACTTCTGTCCTGTCCCAGACTCAATAAATTTCTGCGGAAAATATAGCTTAAATCAAGTCATTGAAAGAACATAAAGCCACAAGCCTTGATCATCTGACAGTCTTACACTTATGTGACTTCTTTACATTTTTTATGTACATTGGAGGTGTAAGCAGCAGGATAGGGTAGGGGGACAGGTGGCATACCATAACTCTTTTACACACACAGCGGTGTGTGTTGCTGCTGTTGCAGCTTCAAATCAAGAGCACCAAATGTTTTGCTTAAAAATTAAAATTGCCAAAAGGAAAGTGCAAAAAAGAAGAAAAAAATTTGTCTGAAAGAGGACAAAAAGGGAGGAGATTTTGCATGCAATCATCATTAGAAACCAAGACATTTTCCATAAACTAGTGAGAGGATAGTTTAACCATACAACAACAGTCTTATTCCACTAGGTGAGGTCGGTTGCATGGATCACACAATGTCATTTGGATTGATTAAAGACCAAAAATTCAGAGATAGCACAGTTTAACCAAGTTCACAGAAAATCATTATTGCCAAATATTGAGCTAATTACATCAAAGACGAGTAAATTAAAAAATAACAGCAGACTGTTTAATCAATTTCTTGTCCATGTGTCTGTCTTCTAGGAGCAAAATATGCTTCTATGTAAATAAATATCCAAATAAACTAACAAATGTAGAGAAACTTAATAATCAGGCAGATAAGATGTGAGAGCCTCCATTGTGAATGACAATTGTGTCTCACATCCAGCCAGTTCGGCATCAACCCAGTCAGATAGGAAAGAGTGGTATATCCACGCTATGCTGTGAGGTGAGCAAACTGGGCTGTGATGCCAAAAGAGGTACCGAACCCACTCCTAAAGCCTAGCTGATAAGAGGGGAAAGCTTCCACTGTAAGTGGGAGTCCCATTTCTCAAACCAAATAAAATAGGACACAAACTACTGCCTCACAAACATAGGAGAAAAAAATCTGCACCTAGCTCATTATCAATTCCACAGCCTTATAAACCAAACCAAATGATTACATTTTCTTATGAGAGAAAAATAGTTATAAATCAGAATGTACCCAGGACAACAGTGTGTGGGAAATAGAAATGCCCTGTTTGTAAATTCAGATTATTTATTATATTATTGTTACAGGGTTTTCTACTTAACAATCCAATCATTAGTTAGCTTAACGAATGAGGTTCCTTCCATGGCGAATTGATGACCTGTGTCTGTAGCAGTATTGGCAGGCAAGTGAAGATATGGGATTTGTGTTTGGATAATTATGCTAAACATAAAAATGTTCAATGTTTCTGCTCTTCAAGTTCTTTCTGGGGGTATTCAGACAGATTTCATTGTATTTCATTTCCAAAAAGGCACACAAACTTGCAAAAGATGGAATTAGAACTCACAGTGCTTTCATTTTTTGATATGATTGAGTTAGCAACAACATAGTCTCCTGTTTCTCCTGCTAGATGTCTCTGAACAGATAACAAAGAACGAAACTTCCTTCCGGTGCCTGGCTCATAGTAATACTGAACAAATAAGATTTAAAAAAAAAAAAAGATCAAATCCTAGTAAAAAGGGGAAGAAGAATAGCCAAATAGTGTAGAAATGAAGCACAGCAAAGGAAAACATATTGGTTCCATATGTTTTGTAAGTTAATTATCATGTGTACTAAGAGAATAACACTAATGAATTGCAATGTAGGGAGAGTTAGTCATAAGGTGGGTTAGATGGTTAAGGGAGAAGGAAAGAGGGGAAAGATCGCGAATTCGATTTCCTCTGCTAACAAAAATAACAAATTAACATTTGTGATAAAAAATAATAATAAAAAAAAAAACAATGAATTGCAATGTGGGGAGTTAGTCGTAATGGAGGGGTTCACATGACATGAGTCGTGTATGGTGCTATATCGTATGGGAAATGCATGCATGAATTGATGGGTGGCAAAGGCAAAGCAAAGACCTTGTCAAAGCGAGACTCAGAGGAGGGACGGGGCTTTTTCTCGACCACCCAACCATCGGGAAGACGAAAATGTTGGGAACTGACAATCTGCAATTCCATTGGAATGGTGGGATTTTGATTCAGTTGTTGTTCGTCCTGATGATGGTCATCAAATTCAAACACGGGCCTCCTCCGAACTTGGAGTGGGGTTGGCACCATCGGTAAGGACTTGCAGGACCGTGATGACTTGATGCTTTTGCCACCACTTCTAGATGCCGAAAGCACAAGTGCATTTTCTATGTAATATGTATGGCCCACCCACGAGATTCAACATGCCATTCAATCCAATTTAATTATATTAAATTAGGTTTTTAAAATGTTTGATCAAAATCCGATCCAATCATTAATAGATTAAATAATAATTTTTTTTACAATCCGACTCAATTCAATTCAAACATATAATTTAATTTAATAATTATTAAATACAAAACATATCAATAATTTTTAACTCACATAATTTATTAAATTAAATTACTCATCTTTTTTTAAGTTATTTTTATCTCAAAATTGATTGTGTTTATATCTTCACATTCTAATATCATACTTGATTTCTATCTAAAATAAAAATATTGTATTATCATTAAAAATATTAATTTTATTAGTCAAATATTTTCACAATTTATTTTTTTAGTACATTTAGTTGTGCATCAAATATGTTTTTCATACTTAAAAAATAAGTCATTTTCAAACTCAAATTCATTTTTGATCAATTAAATACTTGAATTTTTTTCTTGTGTTTCAACGTACTACTTGTCGTTAGTTTCATTATTAAGTGAACATGGTAGACAGTATCACGTCGTAAAGGCTAATCTAATCACTAATACATTAGAGCCACATCATTTTTATTATTTAAATTATTTAAAAATTCAATAATATTTCTTCCCCTTCTCTAATGCAAACCACTGTCGCCATCCCACCCACACACCGAGGTAGCTACTTGCCACCGAGAAATCGCACATCGAAAAGTGAATGTGTATGTCAATCCAACCCATCCATAGCAGGTTCGAGGTCCATGCACTCCTTGTTGTTCATCACCTTATGCTTGCTGGAACACGCACTAATGATCCCATCCATGAAGCTCTAAATTTTTTATGTAGTAACCAGTGTCATTGTCCCCGATTCCAATTCCATAAATCGATCTAGATCCTCCACCAAGATTACCAACTTTGCTATCGTTTCTGTCAACAGAAACTTCAGATCATAAGAGGAAGAAGGAGAAGGGGAGGCGAAGGTCGAGGGTAGAGTCATGGCAAGGTCGACAATGGTGGTGTTGGGTTGGATGACGGTGGTGGCATCGGGTTATTTTCTGTTGGAGAAGGGAAAAAAGGAGAATTAAATTTTTTTAAATAATAAAAAATGATGTGACATTAGGCTTGATGACGTGACACTCCGTCTGTCACGCAGGTATTATGTTGAAACATGTTTTTTTTTTCAAGTACGTAATTGACCAAAAATGAATTTGATGTAGTAATCTGAAAATTGTTTATTTTCCAGGTATGAAAAACATATTTAAGCATTTAGTTAATATATACGTAAAAAAAATTAGGCAAAAACAAATTATTGTTCTAATTTTTTTTAAAAATTAAAAATATTTATTAAATATTCAGACCCAATTAATCCAACTCAACTCAACCCAACTCGTTTATTATTGGGTTGGATCTACAATAAAAAATTACACAAACCTGACCCAACCCATAGAATTTGGATGAATTGGGTAACAAATTTAACTAAATCTAACCTGTGAACACCCCTAAACAAAAGGTGTGACTGTGTGATCTTAAATCTTATTCCATTCATTCTTTATTATAACTATTTACAACATCAAATTAGTTAATTAATTAATATTAAAAAAAAGTTGTTAATTTAGTTTATACTAATAAATTTGTCTTAAATTTATAATTTATTGTAAAACTATCATTTTCGATAATACTTCTTTATCTTCTAATTTTTTATTAATACATTATCTCTCTTCTTTTAATTAGAAATGTTTCTAGTCTAAAAATAATTAGTGCAAAAAATATTATAAATTGAATCTTATAAAAAAGAATAAATACATTTTTAAAGTTGAATCTTATAAATAGGAAGAAGGGAGTAGTACTCCCTCCCTTCAATTCTAAAATATAAGGTTGGAAAACCTAAGTTATGCTTGCTAAGAATGGTGGTTAACCAATTAACATGATTTAGTTGTACCAAACTCATCTAAAAGATAAATCTTTTTTTTCTAGAAACTTGATATAAAAAATAAAAGAGAGTTATTGAAAAGAAATTAAACATCAATTAAATGAAGGATGAAGGGTATTTTAAAAAAATGATTAAATAAAATTAGTTAAAATTTATTTATATTTGAGACAAACACAATTTATATTTTATTTACTTCACAAATTTTTTATCCGGAAAAGTGAATGTAGGCAATTGGTGTAATTGACATAAGAGGGTAAGTAAGAATCGAAGTCGAATTTAAAAGAAATTTAACTTATTAATTTTAAAAAATTTATTTATAGTAAGTGGAAGTAAACAATATTACTATTGGTGGCTTATCTATTTTTTTCTAGTTTTTTTTAAAATTTGAAAGTTGATAATAATATTGTTAACTTTGTTATTATTTTAAATAATATAGAATTGGAAATAATATTGTCAAGTTAGTTGTTTTTTTAATAATGTTAAAATATATACAAGTTCATGTTAGCATTCATTACACAATGATGGAAGGTATAGAGCTAAACTTCTTGAAATTTTCGTGACCTTCATTTTATGTGGGATATATAGGGAGTATAGGGTTATCTGTTGTGAAATGTACAACTTAATAATACTAGATAATTTATAGAAATTTTTTCATATGATTTCTTCAAAAGAGGAAATATAAATTAATTTTAATTTATAGAAAAATTTGTTTCATTTATTTTTCTTTTTTTCCTTCATAAAAGTTCTTTTGAATAAACTTATTCTAACATAGTCTTAGAAATAAAGTATTTTTTTGGTGAATCTTATGAAAATAACTTCCTTCTTTCTTATTTCTCCTCATAAACAAACTTTGAAAATTTAGTTCTTTTCTTCCACTTTATTTATGTCCAAACAAACAATACTAAGTGTATTAAAAGTTACTTCTGGTTTTTTTGCGAGAAATGAAAATTTCATGATCATTACACTCCGATCCACAGATAACCGGCAGACATCAAAATCTTCTCGATGAATGCTATATGATCTATCATAAATTTAAATATCAGTATCGAACCTAGATTCTACTGGTAAGACTGTTTTAATCAATTTTATCCATTGCCACCAGAAAATATAATCCTGCCTTGCCCCCACCCACCAACTGTCTCTAGCAATTTGATGACCCACTTTGCACCAATCAATAACAGACACATTTTCATTTGACCTTATTTTCATAATGTAGTCTTTTTTCACTTTATATATTTCTTTGCTTTATGATGTATTTGAAATGGGAGAGAGAAAACGGACGAAGAGAGAAATTTTTTAAATTTGAATTGAAAAAAAAACAGAATTTTTTGTTTTTGTTTTTTTAAGTCAATCTTAATCTAACATTTTCTCCCACTTTCTCTTCAATTAAATTAATAAATAAATAAAAAAGCGTGATTGCATGAAATATAATCATATGAACCCCGAGCAAAATACAAGACTCCCTCATCACCATAGTTAGCTATCTCTCTTGGGTATTACTTTTTACAACTTCCTTTTCCTAGGCACATTCCTTCCCATTGTTTGTCCTCCCCCCCC
>CM023955.1:3506503-3545879 GCA_013407115.1 Glycine latifolia | reverse complement strand
ACAGGTGTTCGGTTTCATTAGTCTAAATTTAGTTTTTAGAAATGTACAAATTTTTAACACTTTCAAATTTAAAAAATTAAATTTCTAAAGATTGTGTTGTGCCTCTGCCCTCTAGGCATAAAAGAGAAAAAGAAAGAGATGGAATCAACGTATGCCTTCAACTTTGTGTTCTTACAGGACAAGTCACAAATTCCAGAGATTAGATTTATTATAGTGAGTTGCCTAAAAAGTTAAAAGAAGTACAAGAATATAGTGATAGAACCTACATCATTATAATCAGTGAAATAGAACAATATCTGCATATAGGGTAACATACGTCGCATGGATAATCCTATTCCCATCTACAAAATAAGCTACACGGTATTAGCACATGCTCACCAATATTTCCGGTCATCTCCATTGTGAACTCTGCAAAGCTGAATGGAAATCAACAAGTGACTTTCAGTGATGTGGAAGGCTTGAATCACATGAAAGCAGTATAAACTTATTGCAAGCTTACCTCAGCTATTAGTAACTCCATCATCATGGATGGACAGTACAAATGCTTCGGACCATTTCAGCTTTTCAGATTCTGGTACAATGGAATCATCAAGGGAAGGGCTCCAGAACCCAGCTTACTTTTGCAGGGGGTGGTGCTGTTATGTTATGCATGGAAGCTCTGTTGTCCTTCTCTGACTTGGTTTTCTTCTGAGAATCCAGCTTCTCAGAAAGTTTAAAAAGCATTCAACTAGTTACACTGAATGCATGATCAGTTTTTGGTCATTATAAAGTCTATGTAGTTTTGAAACTCGCCGCAGATTGAAGTGTTTCAACTGCTATGGATTCATTTTCTCATCTTCTGCTACTGAAGAGCGTTTATGGACAGGTTTTCGAACACTTCTCACACCACAAGCTCTTTTCTCTCCAGTGCCTGATGTCACTGCTGACTGAAAAAGAAGCATAAATTAGATTTAGATATGCAGATATATGTTGATACCGCCACATTGTTAATTGTCAAACCAAAAATAACTTGTTTGCTTGGTTTTAGCACCTTGGGTGTTGCTGTACAAGCATTTTCTCCTGATAAGAAATTCTCAACAGCTCTCGAGGAATTCCGCTGCTGTCCAGCCCCAGATTCAATAAAATTCTGAGGAAAATATAGATTTAAATCGAGTCATTGAAAAAACTTTCAGCCACAAGTCTTAGTGTCTAACACCTCCTTGGCTTCTTTACATTTTTTAGGTACATTGGAGAGGAACAAGTGGCATACCAAAACGTTTTTACACGCACAGCTGTGTGTTTGTGTTGCATCTTCAAATAAGAGCAGCAAATTTCACTTAAAAAATACAATTGCCAAAAAGGAAAGTTCAAAAAGAAAAAAAAAACATCTGAAAGAGGACAAAATGGAGGAACTTCATACGCAATCATAATTAGAAACCAAGACATTTCTCATAAACTAGTGAGAGGATAAGGACGGTTATATGAATCATACAATGTCATTTAGCTCGATTAAAGACCAAACTTCGGAGATAGCATAGTTTAACCACGACTATGGAAAATCAATATTGCCAAATATTGAGCAAATTACATCAAAGACAAATAGATATTTTTAAAAAAAAAAAAATTAATAGCAAAGTGTTGAATCAAATTCTTGTCCATGTGTCTGTCTTCTAGTACCAAAATATGCTCTATTTAATCCATATCCAAACCAAAACCTAGCAAATGTAGAGAACTTAATAATCATGCTGATAAGGGGTGTGAATGACCTTGTGTCTGACATGGCATCCAGCCAATTCGACACTCACACTACTGCACCAATCCAGTCAGATAGGAGTAGTGCATGCACACTATGCTGTGAGGTGAACAAACTAGGCTATGATACCAAAAGATATAACCCACTTCTTGTTTGTAACTTCAGCTTATTTATTATAATATTGTTACAGGGTTTTCTCCTTAACAATCCAATCATTAGTTAGCTTAATGAATGAGGTACTTTCAATGGTGTACCTTTCTCTTAGAAATAACATAGTCTCTTGTTTCTCTTGCTAGATGTCTCTGAACAGATAACAAAGAACGAAACTGCTTCTGGTGCCCGCCTCATAGTAATACTGAACAAACAAGATTTAAAAAAAATCAAATCCTTGCAAAAAGGGGTAGAATACCCAAATGTCAAATGTGCTAACTGTAAAAATGAAGTTATGAAAAACAGCAAAGGAAAACAAATAGCTTCCCTATCTTTTGTGTTTCTGATTATCATATGGTTGAATTACTGTAACTCTGTGTACCAAAGAGCAGGGGCGGAGACAGGGGGGGCTAGGGTGGGCCACCGCCCCCCCTAAAATTTTATTAATATAAATTTTATTATATATATATATATATTAAAAATTAAAAAAATAATTTGACAATAACAAAATATTGCATTGCATAATATAATGATATAATATTTTTTAATATTACATTAAAAAATAGGATAAAATATTTTTGAGATTCCATTACATAATATAATAGAAATCTTTAAGATTACATTACATAATAAAATAAAATATTTTTTAAGATTGCATTCAAATATCGTATAGAATATTTTTTAATATTGTATTCAAAAATATGATAGAATATTTTTAAGATTGTATTGCATAATATAAAATATTTTTAACATTGTATTGTATAATATAAAATATATTTAAGATCGCATTGCATAATATGATAAAATATTTTTAGGATTGCATTTCAAAAATTGGTTAAAATCGTATGCTTAAATTAATATAAATAGAAACATATTTGTGTTGATAGTATGCATTCCATTCCAAATAATATTAGAGCTTTAGAGAGTTTATGTTTGCATCATTGAGAAAATTGTTATGAGATCATATAGAAGCGTTTGACAAGTCTGATTATTAACTCTCCATCAGAATTTAAAGGTACTTATTTATTATCATAGTGGAGTTGTCCATTGGATTGATTATCCAATTTGGACGTTGTGATTTTTTATCCAATTGGATTTTCCACGCTAAAACTGATTGTATCTTCTTTATCTCTTATCTCCATATTATTACTTTGAGTTTGATTTTAAATTATGAATTATTTTATTAAGACTCACTAAACTTTATCAGTTTGTTCATCAACCCACCCTGTTTGCAATTTGTCTTTTTGTGGTTTGCGGTTTGCATATTTTTGTATATTAGATTTGTATTGTCTTCGAGTACTTTTATTTATGATATAATTTTTTTTATGTTCGCTCCCCCTCAAAAAAATTTCTGGCTCCGCCACTGCCAAAGAGAATAACATTTTTTTGGTGAACCCAAAGTAACCCCAGTCCAGGTTAGAAACTAATTTATTGAAATACAAAAATTTATTTAAGGAATTAACATCTCATGATACGTATATTTTTGTAAACACAAACCTGAAAATTAAATCGTTGATCACATACTTAAACGACATGATTATTTATCAATCATGTCACGTCACATCATAAGGATATTTTTGTTGTTGAACCCAGCATAACCCCTGATCCAGGGTTAGAAACTAATTTATCGAGATATGGAAATCCATTTAAGAAACGAATTTCTCCCAATAGAAAAATATTTTTTTTCATACACACAGAGCCCTGAGAATCGAACCAGCCCTTAGCAAATAACATTATTTGCACTAAATGGCAATAAAGGGAGAGTTATTTATAGTAAGGAGAAAATCCAAAATTCATTTTTGTCTATAGTGTTTTGTGAAAATTTAAAACGTAGGACTAACACTTAAATGGCCGTGGGTATATGGGAGTGACATATGCATGCATGAATAAATAATAATAATTGATGTTTGGGAATTGGGAAAGAAAAAGAGATATATACCCTGTCAACGTGAGAAGGGTTAGAGGCCTTTCCTCGACGACCCAGCCATCGGGAAGCCGAAAATGTGAGGACGTGAGAATCTGAAATTCAGTGGGATTGTGTCGGTTCTGAGCACCGCCATCATCAATGGCTGGCCTCCGAAATTGGAGTGGGGTTGCCATTAACAGTAAGGGTTTGCACGACATGGTAATGGTATCATTGTTACAATAAGTAATTAATAGATTAGGGTAACTGAGAAGTTCAATTTAGAAAAAGTTAACTTATTATTAATCAATGATTTTTTAATTTTAATTTGTAAAAGTCGACAATATTATAATATTATTGGCTTGTTATTTTTAATTTAAAAGTTGATAAGGATATTCTCAATTTTTTATTTTAGTAATTAATAATGTCATTGTCATTTTTTATAAAAAAATATGGAAGTTGTTAATGATATTGTCAATATTTTTTTGTGTCAACTTTATATGTGTGAGCGCTCATGTTAGCATTTATTCCATGACAATAAATTTTTTATTATGATAAAGTGAAATGAATTAAGATCGATTATTATTATATTAATGATTGAGGAGGCAAATTTTCATTACGAATTAAATGAAATTCATACTTATACATTATAAAATCTGTTTTATCTATCCGATATATTAAGAAATGGAAAAATTGCAATATATTTTACAATATGCATATGCTACAATTACATAAGAACAAAGAAGTTTGAACACTTAGAACTCTCCCGAAGTTACACCACCATTGTTGTAATTCAACAGTGCAAATTATTGTTGGTCAACTGACATTAGTATTTGTAATTTCCTCAAACTCACCGTATTTCCTAGTGTACCTAGGAAAAACATGAGAGATAACCTTTCCACGATTATCTTACATCAATCTAGATAACTCTTCAAAAGAAACGTGATCAGTCCTCGTTGTTTTTCTTCCATTGTCAAGAAATTGTTGGCTTAATATATATGTGAATTGTAGGTTTCGATTAATCTGGTGATAGGCAATGTCCATGCCCCTTTCATTACTAAATTAATGCAGTCAAAAAGATTGGTAGTGATGTGACCATATTACTTTCCTCCATCATATGTTTCGATTTATTATTCGTTCAATGTATGATCTAACCCTTTTGCAGCTGCGGAACTCTTTTCTCAATGCAAAAAGCTTGGCCTTAAACCGTGGTTGTATGAGTTCATAGTTCATACTTTGCCAATAAAAAAGTAATTACATAAGTTGAAAATTTATTAAATATTACATATTAACTCCTTACCCTTACTAAAAACTCGTTTCTTTAGATTATGATCTTTGAATTGCTTGTTGAAGTTGCTTACTTTGTATCGAATACAAAAGATAAAAGTTGCATTGAGCTCAACGCATTCTACCTATGAGGGTTGTAAATTTGTAATACATATATCAAATATTTTCCACTCTACATAAATTTTAAATTTTTTTTATACATTTACTAACATATATTTGTGTAGAATTAAAAAATAATTAAACAATACGTTAAAATATAATAATATAATAACTTGTTATCCGAGCAAGGCTAAGGATATTACACTAGTGCATTAAGATAGGAGGAGAAGAGGTGCGGAGCAATTGAGAGAGAAGGAGAAGGTTATTTTAAGAATATGAAAAAAAAAAAAGAATAATAGGGTGTGGATACGAAAAAAAATGGGTGCAAATAAACTCGGGGCAAATGAAATACACGGTTTACATGTCGTGACCCATGTACATTGATAATTCTTCTTCTAATAGAAACATAGAGGAAAGAAATGAAAAGAAGGGAGATACGACAGAAATAACAAATTTTATGTTTGAGGGCCAAAAAGTGAAGATAAAAAAGAAGAATTTCCCGAGAAAAAAATCCCCAACAATGCCAACGTATTGGAAGGGAAAATGATTTCTCTCTCTTTTTTATTTTTATAAAATTTAATATTTTTTATAGAATAAACATTTTAAAAATAATAAATATTTTTATATTAAAATAAAGAAATAATTGTTTATTTATTTAGGTTAAATTTATTTTTTAATTAATGTAAAATATTTTTATTATTTTTCTATCTAAATAATACATCTTTTTATTCAATTTCTCTCTTTTTTTATTTGTTCGTATTTATCACCGTTTTATTTCATTCTAGTGAAAAAAAGGAAAATTATTGGTTAACACTAATTAAAAGGACAAACAAAAGGAGAAGAAAATAAAGGATATAAATATGATAGATAATGCAATATGATAAAATAAATATTAATTAAATATCTAACATATAGAAATATCTGTATATAATCACTCAACTGATTATATATATAAAAGACAGCACATACCGGATTTATAACCCAGAAGAAACAGAAAAACAGCCACACTAATAAAGCCAATGTTCTGGGGACGAACATAAAACACGACATATGACTATTCGGCTTCACGTGACCTAAGTTAGCCAGATGTCAGCACAATAATTGACCTTGATTTAATAGTCTAGTGCAACTTTAATTATATCAAGTTCGATGATTTGTATCATCTTAAATTGTTTTAGAGCATCTAGTGTAAGATGTTTAGTGAGTTTTTAAGGATAAAAAATTATTTTTTAAAAAGAAATTATGTATTAAAAAATATTTAGATGATATAAGAGTTCTTTTTAAAAAAATTAGATTTCTAATATAAAAAATAATTTTTAAAATTTTTTATTTTTTAAACATCACTAATTAAGAGGATTTTTGAGAGTTTCTTATAATTTTTTTGATTATGAGTGACATAATATTATAAGAATAAAAAAAAATTTAAGAAATTTATATAAGTGCTTTTCATTCGAGATGTTCTAAATTATATGATAAAAATATATAAATAGGGTTGTATTTTTACTTTTTTTGACACAAAGTAACTAGAATTGAAGTTTGAATATATTTTCTTAATTAATACACTTTTTTGTTTTTTTAACTGTCACATTTTCTTATCTATTTTCTCCAATCAAATTTTTTTGTTAAAATTTAAAAGTAACATAAAACAAAATTATACACATAATTATAAAAATTTGTATCAATTATCAACAACTAATTTTTATAAAATCTTTTAAATTTTAAAATGATTGAATGTTGACGTTTGGGGGTATTATTACTTTTAAAACAGTTGTAGGAGTAGGACCCCCAACGAAGCTTCATTTCTCCTTACTAAAAAGTGGGAATCACAGCAAAACATTGTTAGTCACTTAATCCAGCTCAGTAGCAAGTAGCAAACAATACTGCTGACAGCTTGAGAATTACTTATCATTTGTCGTATTTAGATTCTGGCTATGTTTGATTTTAAAAAACATGAAAGTAAGAAAGTGAAAACAAACGAAGATAATAATAAAAAGTTGTTTCAGTAAAGAGAAAATTATAAATAAAAAACATTTTCTCTTATTTGAATATATAGAGAGTGAAAAGAAAAGAAAATATGAATATAAAATAATTTAAACATCGCAAATAAGAAGTAGATGTAAGATAATTATATATATATAGACTTAACAAATTTATATGTGAAACCAGTGTATATACTTTCTTACATACGTTACGCGTTCCAAAAAGGTGTAATGGATGACATTTTCTTTGTTTTTTTTCCTTCCTCCTTAATGCGTCTTTTGATTTTCAACTAAAACAAACAAAGAGTTTGCTTCAGCTCCCCTCTAACCGAGGTCTAAAATGCATTCATCATTTAAAGTCATTTTTCTATTCATAATTTCATATGTACCAAAAAAAATATCTACTCCCTTGAAGAAGAAAAAACAAAACAGATATTGTTTGTATAAGGTACAATACAATCATTCATTCTTTAAAATTTATTAGGATATTGGAAGATTTGAGTAGCATACACAAGATTGGTCATTCTAAGTTGTAACCTTGTTGTCACCATTCTATACTAAAAAACAAATATTCATTCTTCAATCTTCACTGCACTACTTTTGCTTAGTCTTGAATACTTGATAGTCAAGGAGTTCCCACGAGAAATTCTCCCTAGCTAGCTTTCTTAGTCCATCCTCAAATCAGTTAGTTAGCATGCTCTTGGGTCAATTGATACGAGAATATTCTAAATTCTAATGGCCGCAAGTGGCAAGAAAACTTAATTTACTAGTTCTCCGTTGATTGATCTGTGTACAAATCAGCTATGATAGAATTAGGACCCATTCATAAGTTTGGTGTATCTAATGTAGACAGTGTACAGCACACCAAAGACACAGATCGTGTAAAGTACGCACCCACACAACATACCGTGTACAATTTTGGCCTCTTAATTTTTTTCAACAATTTTTTTAATAAATAAATAAATATCGGTTATGTTTTTTTTATCATCAGCTTAAAACCATTAATGATATCCAGTTTTCTATTCAAATAGTTGGGGATATAATGGATTTGAGATAATAATCATTTTAAACTTTTAAAAGTAAAAATTTAGTAAGAAATTAATTAAAGTTTATGGATCTGGCAGGATGCGTAGATAAAATTTGATATTTTGATTGATGAGTTTTATGTGAAAGAAAGGTTTAAACAATTTAATCTGTGTCGAGAATAAGAATATGAGAATTTTAAATACAAGGAAGGGAATATGGAAGAACTTATTTATTTATAACAATTATGAAAAAATATTGAGAGATTAAAATCATATATTAACTGTGATAGATGGATTAAAAGTATAATTAAATATACAAATAGAGTTTAAACAATATGGTAAGTTAATAAATATTGAAATATCATAATTCATATAAAAAATTGTATGAAATTTATAAAAGAAAATATGTTATATTTAAATATTGAATTGATGTACTGAGTTTCATTAATTTACTTTATGATAAGTATATACCAAAAATAATGTTTTGTTTGGCAGCATTGATTTGGAGCGGATGGACAAAGATGAAAATGTGGCCGGATGATTTGGTTGAGATGACTGAATGTGAAAATAAGTTAAAGGCCTAGATCTCATAAACTAGTTTCTCTCTTTCGAGTGAAAGAACTGAACACGTGATAGGTTGGATGTTTTTACACAGTGATTGCTTGCAATGACGAAAAATCCCTAGTGGGAGTAATTTCCGGTGATTGATAGTGCTTACTTGCAAGGGTGTAAGAAGAATTTTCTAGATTTGATAATTTTTTTTATCTCATTTCATTAAAAACAAATAATTTTATCATTTCATTTCCACTTTATTTCTCATAAATTTTCTTAAATCAAGCAATTCAACATTCAATTTTATTTTCACTCTATTCTTTTCAAATTATTATTATAGGTGAAGTATTAATTATTCGTTCTGTGTCCATATGAGTTGTACCTAAAATGGTTTTATTTTTATCGTTGAAATATGCCGTAGTTGGCCTCCCGTTTAATTATGACCATTTAGACTCTTTACCTTGATTGATGCCACGCGCGTTTTCGTATAATGAATGAATGGTTTGGAGAAATTCCGAAAATGTTATTGTATTTATTTGCTAAAAGGATTAAAAATAAATGTACCTCTTCTTTTTGCTGTGAAAACAAATACAGGTTACAATATCACGATATCATACGTAGATAGAAAAGGGTTGTCTGAAACAGAAAATCAAAACTAAATAAAATGAACGAATATAATGTCTGGCAAAAAGAGAAATTAACGAATATGGGGAAAAAAATTAATATGGCAGTCAGAAGGATGAAACTTACATGGCCATAACAAAGTAAGAATCTTTGCAAATAAGTTTTAAATTATTTTTTTCGAGCAGCTCTTGGCAAATAAGTTAAGTGCGTGTTTGAAATGCAACGCCAAATAGGTAGTGATTACTTACGACTATATTCAATCACCAAAATAACAGAAGTTACAAGAGTTTCTTTAATGCGGATCCATTTGAATTTTGAACGCGTCACAGAAGCAAACATGCATGCACTGAGTCAATCCAACCAAAATTCCGCGTCAATGTTGTGGAATATTTCAGCCTCTTTAAACCAAAGGCTCCCCACATCACATATTTGAAAAAAGTTGACAATCATATATATTGATCAATTCGACCGTGTCACCTAATTGTGCCTTACTAGCCCACATCTAAACGTTATGTATATATAGCACTAGCATAGCTTCATTCAAGTTATGTGCAGATTTGTTTACATTTTTTTATTTTTTGAAATAAATATTTTTTTAAAAGTTTTTTTTATAATAAATAAATAGAATTTATTTCTCACAATAAGCAGAAAATATTTTTTTAAGCAAAAATAATTTAGATAAACACACTTAAAAACTATAATGATGTTCATTTTATTAAACTAAGTATTTTTTTTAAAAAGAAAATAAGTGCTTATATATATATATATATATATATATATATATATATATATATATTTCCCCCCTATAATCATACTAGCTTAAACCTTGAAAGTGCCTTTTGTATGTACTAAGACTATATTAGTAAGATATTTTAATTAATTTTTAATTTTTTTATTAGTTAAAAAATTTGTTTAGTTGTTGGATAAATAAGTTTTTTTTAGTAATTTTTAAATATTTTTTAAAATATTACTTAAAGTAGCTTTTTTTTTTATTACCTAACTTTCATCAATTCCAACAAATTTTCGTCATCGAGAACATTATCCTAAAGGGAATTTTTTTTTTTTGAACCAGTAAGGGGACATTTAATATAGGAGGAAAAATGTTTGTAAAATGTCTGAACGTTAGAAAATTAATTTCTTATACTCTGTATTTTGTTTGCAATCAAAGAAAATTCCGACAAACATTGATCCTCAAGAATGTTTTGATTAAGAGGGGATAAAGGATAAATTCCATTAAAATATTATAATGTAAATAAATATTTTTAATATTTATTTTGAAATTTGTATGTCAAAATTATGATTAATTAAATTATCTAAAGCTTGAGTGTCTGACTTTTTAATTAAAAAATTCGATGTGATTATTTCAATAAATAAACGTAAGTAATACGAATCAGATCGTAAGTATTTTTTTTTTTTTACTTCGATCGTAAGTATTGATAAGTTGTCTTATTTTAGTACCTAATTATGATGGTACAAATTATACTTCGATCGTAGGTATTAATAATAACTCAAAGAATAATAGAATATTCGTAGTGCGTCAGTTGTTAAAAAGAAGATAAAAATACTGAAGCTTTGAAGTTGTAAGGGAAAGAAAATGATTTTTTTTATTTGTTTGAATGATTAAAAGAATGAATGAAAAATATAAAAAAAAGTTATATAAAAATCATCCAAAACGTACAACTAAAAAGTTATATAAATATGCCATAAGAAAACTTTGTACTTGGTAGCAATTTTAGGTGTCCGTCTCTTATATTTTTTGGGCTGATTTTTAAAAATAATATAAATTAAATAATTAATTTGATATTTGAAGTGGTTTTGAAACAAATTGGGGATTTAGTGCACTCAAACACGCTTAGTTTAGGTGTATTTAAACACGCCTAGATGAGGCGTGTTTTACCTGATTGTGACACATGTCAGGGATGCGCAGTGTTGAGCGAACTTCGAACGGTAAGGCCTAGCTAAATTCTGAAAAGGGATTTGGTCAACTATTTTTTCCAAAAAACGCTTCTAAGTGCTTCAAAATTAGGATTTAAGATTCAATCACCCAAAAATTTTCTTTTTGTCTACTTTTTTAATTATTTAATTAGTTAATTTAATGTTATTTTTTATTTTTTTAATTAATTCTCTAAAGTTCGAGCATTTTGACATATCGTACGCCTCCATCAGACATTTCTATCAAAAGTTATGACTGTTTGAAGGACATATCGTTCACCTAATTTGGGCTATGACCGTTTGAAAGACATATCGTACATCTAATTTGGGCTAATTTTTGGCAGACATTAAGATGTAAAAATAAAAACATCAACTTAAACAATCATGGGTGAATTAAAAATTATATGCATATTTAATTATATACAGTAATTAATTTGAACAACAAAGTTAATAAAAAATTAGCCTAAATTAAATATTTTTTTGTATATTTATTTACCAAAATTATACTGTAAATTTTTAAGCGCTTTCAGTTCAAAAAAATTATAAAATCACAATATTGTGGTCGTAACACATTTAAAAAAAATACAATATTCTGTAAAAAAAGCGTTAGAATTTGAATTAGAGACTGAATTAGAGACGAATTTTTAAAAAAATTCTAAAAAAAAATGTTAACGACGAAATTGGAGACGGACAGAGACACACCAAATTTGAACATTTTTAAGTGCACCAAATCTCCAATTTGTTTCTAAACTGTCCCAAATATCAAATTAATTATTTAATTTATATTATTTTTAAAAATCAGTCCTATTTTTTAACACTCTTGTGTAATTTAATATTATATGTTATTGCTTTATTAAAAAAAAAAAAAAACACGCACAAGTGTGTATTGACACACCGCGTAGTACGTTGTTGATTAAATTCGATGCACAACGCCGTACGTTTTAGTGCCTGTGACACACGTTTGCCCTTGTCATTTGTCTTGTCAGAACCTTCAACAGCTACAGCATTAAATTTTAGCAAAATGATTTTTGGACAATAAAAAAATCTATTTAACGCCTAAAAGAGAAATAAAAAATATAATTATGATAAATGATATAGTTACCGTGTATTTTTAAATTACAATTAAAAATATTAATGTACCTGTTTCAATATAAATTTAACAAATAAAAATAAAATTTTGATCCGTTAGTAAAATTACTTTTGTCTTAAACATAATTTTGAATAAAGAGAAAAAATTATAAATGAAAAAAGATATGATAGGAAATGAAGAAAAAAAATGAGGAAAGTTAAATAGAAGAAAAAAATAGATGTATTTTAATATTTTCTATATTTTTCTGCTGCTTAATCTACATACAGCATTATTTTCCTTCTTCCTTTTATACTCACTAAATTTTAGTAGGCCCACACGCTACGCTCAATGGGCCTATCAATCCATTTCAAAAACTGTCATTTCCTTGAAATTGATACATAATTCAATACATAAATATGTACTTTCTCCATTTCAGAGCGCAAGTAGTTTAATTTCTTAACAAGAAAACTCAGTTTTAATATAATATCTTTAAGTACATGCAAAAAAGAAAAGTGGCAATCATATTAAGGCGGGACCGAAACAAGACTCGTGTGACGCACTTGGCGTTATTTTTCTTCAAAAGTTGTAGAGAATACAATGGAGACATGCATAGTTATATTACATGACTAGCAATTTCAGCTGGACTCTTCATTATTCAGCATAGACACATCACCGATAAGTAGTTGTAAAAAAAAATATAGGCAGAGATAAGTATGTGATTTTTTTATCATATTAATAATATAAAGTAATTAATCTTTATTAAGGAATCTAACTAATTAAATTTAGTGGAATTCTTTTTTATTTCAATTACATTTTTTTCATCCAAAAGATTTGAATCTAAAATCTTATTTAAGAAAATTGAATTCAGTATCACTCACAGCTAAATGATGCATAATTTATTATATTTAACAACTTAACATATGCCTATAAAAAAAATGCTAAGATTAGTGAAAGAGAATTTGAATTCGACTTTTACAAAACACATTTTTAAAGAATCGAAGACTTTCAAGTCCTACTGGAAAAGGCAAAAGACCTTAATTAGGCAGTTAAGGGAAGAAAGAAAAGCAAAAATTAACAAACAAAACAAATAGACGGATAGGCCTCGCCCCTTTGAATACGTGGTCTCGCAAACTTAGCTAGCAACTAGCAAGTACCAACCCAGTACAAATTGATAATATTTTGGTCCCTCAACATGATATATTTACACCTGTTGCCACTATTAATTCTTCAATTCATAATGCAAAGGAATAACAAGGCTAGTTTTGCCACTTTATCCGCGTAATTCCGAAGATCAAGTCATAGTCGTAGCTACATGCACCTTCCTCACGCATTCCAGAATCTTATATCTTATATGTATAAATTTAAAAGTGAAGTGCCTTCAAAATTCTCATAACTCATTACATAGAAACTAGCTAGGGCACTTCTCCAATCTCTCACAACTTTCGTGTAGTGCACTGTTTTGCTTTAGTAACCCATTAATTAAACCGACCTACGTAGTAGCCATGAAGAGAGGCAGAGAAGAGGGTGAGTTAGACATGGCTAATTGCTTGATGCTATTGACAAAAGTTGGAGAGAGTGAAACCAATTACCCAATATCAAAGGGTAGAGATATTGGTGATTTCAAGTGCAAGACTTGCAATAGAAGGTTCTCTTCTTTTCAAGCTCTTGGTGGCCATAGAGCAAGTCACAAAAAACCAAAGCTCATGGTCACAGATCTTTCGTGCCATCAAGAGTTACCGAACCCAACCATGAAACAACGTAGGATGCACCCGTGTCCGATTTGTGGGCTTGAGTTTGCCATTGGACAAGCCTTGGGAGGGCACATGAGAAAGCATAGAACTGCTATTAATGATGGCTTGTTGTGTGGTAAACCTTCTTCTTCGTTGTCCATCTTGAAGAAATCATCGAAAGATGGTGATCAAAGGTTGAATTTGCGCTTGGACTTGAACTTGACGCCATTGGAGGAGGATGATCTTAAGCTCAACCTAAGGACGCCCGTGCTCAATTGTTTCATTTGATTGGAAATTAATTTTGTACTAAACCAGATTCTTTTTTTTATATATATATAGTTTATGTGTATTTTTCCTAATTTATTATTATACGTACGCACCTATAGGTAGTTCATTTTGTAGTCATATTGTGTTCATAATATAAAACCTCTTAATTCTTATCCAGTTTTGCTCACTGACTGGCCGGCTACCGCATATAATACTTATTTTCTGGATTTTTTTTTTTTTTGTTAAGCTCTGTCTGAATCCATTTTGGGATAACATTGAATTAGCCTAAAATTATAAGTGTACGTTGATCGAGTTCATTCATATCAATCACTTGAAACTGTGGTTTTACAAAAAAAATAAAAATTCATACTTTATTTAAAAAGAAAGTTGCACCTTATTGTTTTAAAAAATAGTCTTTGTTGTGTCTAATACAAGAACAATTTATTTATGTATTTTTTTTATATAAAAAAGAGGATTTGAAGAAAAAATATCTCCAGCAACTAATTATAATTTGACATCTAATTAAATTGTAGAAATATAAATATCTCTTTTATGAATTATAAGAAATCAATACGAGAAACATCATCAATTGAAACATATAGACAACATCTATCAGAATTTAATCCCGTCAATAGTTCACCTTGGACAAATAAACTATTTTAATCTTTTTTAAAATAAAAAAAAATTTATTCTATATGTATATTTTTGTTTGAGTAAAGCTATTATAACAAAACTTTTCCCTGTAACTTTTACATAAAAAAAATATAAGAAGAGAAGAAAAAGGTTGAAATAAGTTAAATGATGTGATGGAGGAGTATAAAGAAAAAATATTGTAAGTGTTGTAAAAATTGTTAACATATATTGTAATTCCTAAAAATGAAGTGTCATCAATACTTGAAATAATTGTAAAAGAAATTTTAAAATCAGTATTTTAGTTCTTTATCACATGTTAGACATTGGCTAATAGAGTTAGTGAATGACTAATGTTAATAAGGACTAACTTGACTAATAAATTTTAATTTTAGGAATTTATTTGACTTCTTTTTTTAATGTCATAGACTGCTATGAGACATCTCATAATTTCAAAGACCAAAATAAAGGTTTTCGCCATCCAATCCAAACATATGCTCATGTATATTTGAACGTGTATTACTCAATATAGCACAAACAAAAGCAAATTACGACGGATTGATAAATAACTTGATTAATCTCTTCATTCAAGAAAGATCTATCATAAAAATTAGAAAGAGATCATGTACATTATAAGCAGTTCAAATATGAAATGAATTGTCAAAATTGAGAGCGCAATTAAAATAAATTTATTTTAATGATATTTACCATGAATGATTGTTTGATTTTCATAAATTTAATTTTTTACATGTCATTTTTAGTTTAAGTATTTATATATAATAATATAAATCTAAATAAGTTCTATAAAGATTCTTTTAAGTATTCTCTTAATGAGATATTGTGTGTAAAATTATATGTCCATTTCTTTCTTTATAAATGTTCAGAAATATTAATTAAATTTTACCTATTTAACACCTACAATTAAAGAGAAAGATAAATACAAAAATTACATGTGGCTAACTCATAAAACTTCAACACAAGAAGATATATTCACTCCCCTTAATATATATATGTCATGGTCTAACTGTTTGTCTTCAACTCGGGCAGCTCGCATCACACATCTGTCTTATTTTTTTCTTCACGATTCATTCATTTTATGTCAAATATATCAATGTAGTAGGTTGAGCAAAAAAAATTTCAATGTAGTAGGACAAGGGGCATAATTTGTTTTTTTGTGTGTGAAAAATTAGTTGTTGTTTTTTGTGAAAGGTGCATAATTAGTTTAATACAATCATAATTTGTTTAATTGGGCTCCCCATTCACGCATCACATGTATATAGTTTATACTAATATAGTATTCCAACTTGATTGCATTTTGGTTATCTACAAGCTTATTAACTGTACTTTTTAAGATATAAAAGCATCATTAAAAATATAATGCCCAAATTTTTTAATTGGATGATACCCAATTGTTTAGTAAACATAAATTAGCTAGAATTAAGGTATAACAACATTTATAACCAACCAAATAGTATTTATTTGTTAGTAAAAAAGTTGATTCTGTTATACATTAAAAAAAAACCCTTTGATTGTTATAAGAAATCATTATAAACTTTTTAAAAATTTATCGATTGAACTATCTTACTATAAAAAAAATGTTATACTAATAATAGCATATTCCTGTATTAAAGAGAAAAAAAATTATGAAACATATAGCAAATATGACAACTTATTTATTTATAGTTAATAGAACATTTAAAATGTTTTCACTATTTAGATGCAAAATATAAAGAATATTCTTAAATTTATTAGTTTTCTCTAGAAATTTCTCATTTGATGACAAAAATGTCAGTTATCACATGATTGATAAACATTATTAAAATGAAAGAAAAGAAATGCATGGAGCTCTCGTGTAACAAAATTATAATGACCTCCCTTCTAGTTTTCATAAATAAGTTCTGTATAGTTGTACTTATATGAAATATAAAATGTTGTTCAAAGTAGATATATGTATAATGTATCTAAAATATTAAAATAGCAAGAAAATATTTGCTTAGCAGTATTTAACAGGAAATAACTTAGTGTAATTTTTATACTAAGAATGGGGTCTATAATTTTATTACGTTTTAAAGAATATCAATGCAATTAACCATACAAAATATCAACGATCAATGGATTTAACACAATCATATCTAGCTTTGAATTAATATATAACTTAATCTAGGAAAGAAACTATTAAAGAATGACAGCGTAAAATGCAAAGCACGAATCATCATCAATTTATCATCATGCATGTATTTTCCTCCTGCCTTCTTGTTCTTGGACAATAATGTTGCCTCCTCAACCACAGCAAGCTGACTTTTGTGCAACTTCCCCAGCCGTTGCCTGATCTTGTTGGTTGTTGATTTTAATTCCTACTGGCTGCAATGAAAATATGGCGAGACATTCAACACGATGGAGAGAGAAAAGGTTATTAATACAAATAAACTTGCCCTTCAATTCAAGAAAGATGAAATTCAAATACCTCTGCCTTTGAGTCAGTGTCAGCAAGCCTTTGTTTTATATCTCTTGCAATAGAGAAGAAAACTTCCTCCACATTTAGATCTGTCTTTGCACTCTGCAATATAAATATTTTCAGTTGGCGATGATAAAAAAAATTAAGTTTCCACATTTTCACGTAAGCATCACTTACTGTTTCAAAGAATTTGATGCCATACTCATCGGCCAGTGCTTGGCCCTTGGAGGTAGGCACAACCTAGAAAGAAAAGCAAAGGCATATATAAATCCAAAAATCTCAAAGTTGACAAACATTTGACAAAGAGAGGATCCCGAATGTTACTAATTCAATTAGTGGCATCAAATCAGAAATCAATCCCTTTAACCACATTGCTCTCTATGTCAAACAAAAATGTTTCATTTGCTAACGGTCTAAAACAAGGTTCCTCTAACATCATTAAGCATGCTTGTTTAAAGTTTTGGACTTGCAAACAGATGTTACGAGGAGAAAAAACCAGTTTCAACTAAAAGTGGTTTCAAAAGCACATGATTAAGTGTGCAAAAGTGAATTGGTATGTTGTATTGACTGTTAAGGGCATGTTTGCTTTCCCGTTTCACTATGTGGGCACACTTTACAAAACTTAGTTTTGTGAGAAACTACAAATTCCAACTTGTCCGTTTGTAGGTTTTAAATGGAAAAACAAACACGCTGCATTATGGTGCAACCAAGACTAAATCTTGCATAATAGTAAGAAGAAAGTATATTTAATGACAATAATGGGTCATTTCCTGAGCTCCATTGACTTAGGTCTGCACAGAATAGGTGCATCGAAGTTCCTAGATACCTCTCATAGAGAGAAAGGTCCCAGATGTTTGCATACCCGTTTGCTTTCATCCATGTCAGCTTTGTTCCCCACCAGTATTTTGTTAACATTGTCTGAAGCATGCTGCTCAATGTTACGAATCCAATTCCTGATATCTGAAATTGGCATAAGCTGGATGAATATTCCAAATGAGAAAGCCTTTGAAGAGAAAAATACATATCTCAAACTTCTAAACCAAAGCAACAAATAGAAACCTTACTGTTAAATGAAGTTTCGTCTGTAACGTCATAGACTAGCAATATGCCCATAGCACCACGATAGTAAGCTGAAAAAAAGGGAATTCAGTAAAGGCTTGGCACAAAATAAATTGCTCGATAGATACTCAAATTTGGCACAAAGCTTGGAGATCAACGAAGAATAAAAGAACTCTACACTTACAGCAATAAAATAGTACCCATTCAAATGGGTATGGAATTTAACTCATGACACATCAAACAGAGAAACAACAGGTACCACTAGCGAAAGTTCATTTTAGATAATTCAAGAAGAAACTCACTAGTGATCATCACATTAATCACTGATCAATTTTCAATTAAAAAAATCAACAAGGTAGACATTCCCAAAAACTATTTTGCTTATAAATTTTACATGGTTGGCAATTGAGACAATAGGAACCCAAACAGAAAGAGAAGACTATTTATTTTAGCCTTAGGCATGGGATAAATCCGCCTATGGTTTCATATCCAGTCCCAAGCTCAGGTAAAGAATAAGAGTGGTGTTAAGGCATCTGCAACAAACATAGAACTTACCAGTTGTAATTGTTCGGAACCGCTCCTGACCTGCAGTATCCCAAATTTGGAGCTTGATCCGTTTTCCATCCTGCTCAATGGTTCTTATCTTAAAATCAATGCTGCGCCAGGAGGGTAGACCTTGTGATGTTAATGAAACTTCTGGCACACAAGATTCTACAATTAAGGCTAAATTGTGAAAACTCACCCTATGGTCGTGATGAAACTAGTTGTGAAAGAACCGTCAGAGAATCGTAGAAGAAGGCAACTCTTTCCAACACCTGCAACCAAGAATAACAAAAAAAGGTTTGTGAAAATTAAGGAATTTGCATACCAATGCACATCTCTTGCAGTTTCTATGGTCACAGTATTTTTTAATTTCTTTATATATGCTACTATAATACTTTTATTCTATTCCTTGATCCTCTAAAAAGAAAATAAACAAAGAGGATGGAAGAATCTATATCTATGACATATATACTGTAGTAAATAATAAAGGCACGGGAAAAGAGTTCATGTGAAACGCCAAGCTAAGGTCATATTTCTTCTTCCCTATGGAGTAAACAGATTAAAAGTACGCAAGAAAACAAAGCTAAAAAGTAACTTCCGTTGCCATGTTTTGGTCCTTTTTATTTTCCGACTAAATAATCACTATAAAAAAAACTCTCAAAAGAAGCTGCAAAATAAAAAGTGGTCATTAATTTGGTACAAGTTGCAATAAAACATATCATTGTCAAGGTAGAGAGGGGCCTAACTAAATACGATGGAGAGAGAGAGAGAGAGAGATAACATTGACGGAGTGCTTTTTATATAGATATGTCTGTATAACATCACTTAACAGAATCTCCTAATTGTATCATGGTAATAGAAACAATTATTCAAAACAAGCTAGATCATGAAAAGATTCAAACTCTAAGATTAAATATACTTGCCTCAAAATCCAAATTCAACAATTCGAGACAAAAATCATGTCATTTTTGTTTGCAATGTTTTTGTGTTTTCATAACCTGTAGGAACAAACGACGAAATTATGAGGAGTGACTTACCACTATCGCCAATCAAGAGAAGTTTTATGAGATAATCGTAATCCGCACGACCTCTTGCCGGTGGAGCAGCCATCAACTTTCAATCAATTTCTCGTGATTTCAACACTGACGAAATCTATTCCTATCTGCATACGATCCAAAAATAATGGGAATTATTTTCGAGTTAATTCGCACACGCAAAAAATGGAATGCAAGAGAGAGAGATAAGAACCAGATCCGTAATGGAAAGGAAAATGGGAGAGAGAGAGGAGATCTCCAAGGTTCAACTGACGGACCGCCGGAGATTTTTAGAGAGAGAAAGAGAGTGGAGCGGTGTCTAATTTTGCTGTTTTTATTTTATATTTTATAATAATAATAAAGTTAAAAGTCTCGGGAATTTTATATAACTTGGAGTTTCTTTTACAACCTCCAACTAGGGAGCTTTCCCCGACTATTAGGGATGGCAAATGGGCCGGCCCGCAAAAAAACGGGGCAGGCCGGCTCGGCCCGCCAAAAATATGGGGTGGGTTAGCTTGGCTCGCATTTGCAAAGTGGGTTGGAAATGTTAGTCCGCTCCGCTTTAATGCGGGCCAGCAGACTAACGGGCTAGTCCACCTAAAAAATAAAAAAATAATAAAAAATTAATTTTAAAAAAAAAATACAAATATGATAATTAAAAAAAATACAAAGTTAAATAAAAGTAAATAATTTAAAATTAATGCTAAATAAATAATGTCATGTGATAATTCAAAAATTACACCATTTGCAAATAAAATTTATAGATGTAAACTGTTCAAAGTGTAATATACTAGTAATGAAAGACTATTTGAAAGTATTATTATCATATATATTTTAATATTAAAACTTAGAAATTAATTATGAGAATGTAAAAGAGTATAAATTAAAAGAATATACCTATTTCAAAATATGTTAAATATATCTATTTAATTTTAATATTTAATATTTTAAATAATATTAGCCCAGCGGGCTGGCCTGTCCCGCCCCGCATTTGGCCCGTAATTTTGCAGGGTGGGCCAGCCCGGCCCGCTTTTGATTAGCGGGTTGATATTATCAACCCAGCCCGTGTTTTTTTGCGGGCCAAGCGAGCTGGCCCGACAGGCCGAGCCCATTTTGCCAACCCTACCGACTATAGAGCCACCCAATTTGTTGTAAGGCTGTTTTCAGATTCAGATTCTTCATTGTAAAATTATCATTTTTTATATATTGTAGGCACCAAATATTTTCTACAGAGTCTAATTATTTTGTTAAGAAAAACGTTTACATTGTTATAAATCTTTTCTATTTACTTTTTACTTTAAATATAATAGTCATAAATTATAAATTATAATTAATATGAATTTTTAAAATAACGAATTATTTTATAACATCATTTAATCATAATTCATCAATTATATTTTTTTTGGATAAAAGTATATCATAGGTTATGCAATTTATACCTAGTAATTAATAAATTTATTCAACATATAAAGCTAATGAATAAGTAAATATAAGTGAATTTTATAATAAAAAATATAAGTGAATATTTCGATTTTCCTTTTTGGGTGTCAAAGTTCACAATTAGGCAAGGAAACTTTTGATACGGGAGAGATTTTTAGTTTCTTGATAATCTTAGATTGAGAATTCTAATTTTTCATGTTTAGTATTTATTTTGAAAAAAATTCACGGAAACTTTTTTATGGGAAAAGGTGAAAATTTTATTTTTCTAAATTTAAATTTCTTTTATTACAATAAAAACATTATATTAATCTTGTTAAATTATTAAAGTAACGGGTAAAATATCACGTAATTTCTAGAAAAATATGTAAATATTCTCAATGATCAATTAAATTGATTTTATTTATCTCTAGAAAATATGATTATGAGGAATTATGATTCTGGACATGAAAAACCTTTTCTTCTACTAAACATTCCCTAAAATAAAAGAATGATATAATCATAAACTACTATTTAGTTTATTCTTATTCTAACAAGCATCCCAATATATTTTTTTAAAAATTTGGCTAATGTACGAATTAATAATAATAATCAAATTCTGTTTTAATGGCATGAATTTTCAAAACATTGTACAGGACTCTAAGGAGTTGGGTTTGGAAATTTTGGTCCTTTGGATGCCAATTTGAAGTACCTAAATTTCGCATGGTTGAGAAAAGCATATACTTGTTTGTGGTAACTCATCAACTCCGTTTTTTATTTTTCCCTAAAGCAGTTAATTACAGTGCCTAATTAATTTTTACGTGCAGAATCAAATCTCTATGGCAAAATAGATGGAGAGGCAACTACAGACATGACTACATTGTTAATTGAATTATTCAACAATGATGTCAGCCTCAAAAGGTCACATGTAGTTGCATGGAAAAGGAGAAAAGGAGCTTGAGAGAAAAGAACCAAGAGAAAACAACTACATGGCCTTTTGAGAGGCTCTACGAAATGAATTGATTTGAAACAAAAAAGGAAAGCTGCACGGAATATTAGATTCAATAAATGATTTGAGTGAAATGTTTTCTTAAATTTTTTTTTTTCTGATCATAATATTAATACGAAATAATTTATAAAAAAACAAAAATTAGTATTACTTATGTTAAAAATCTAAATTTTGACATTATAATATGATTTAAAACGTTTAATTATGACATGTATTCATATCTTTTTTACAATCAATTTTTATAATTATAACATCATTTTGAATTAATAATTATAAATTTAATATAATAATTTTCAGAAAAAAATATTGAATAGTATTAAAAACAGATATGACAAATAAATAAAAATTATTAGTCACAATTATGGATTAATAACTTAATGATGATACCCTTTCAAAAAAATTAATGATAATATCTTTAAAAAATAAATTTTACTTCTTTAAATTCATTGACATTATTAAATATATTAATTAAAAAATAATGATAATAATCCAAATAGAAATTAGTGTTCTTTATCCTAAAACTATAAATACATATTTTACACGAGATAAGAAATAGGAATGTTCATAAACAATATTTATTCGTCCATGACACGGATGACTCGCTAGTATTTAACCATCCTCATTGATTATATCACAAAACAAACAAGAAGAACAGAAAAAGGTATTCATAAAAAATATAAAAAATAAACAGAAAAAGGAATGAAAGCCATGTGAATAAAGCAAAGTGCTTTAAAGGAAGACTCACATTTCCTTATGCATGCTTACACATAGTTAAACTAAAATTTAAATAATCATGACAAATGAAAATAATTACGAGATGAAACTCCTTCACACAACCAAAAACAGTGAAAGACATTCAAACATTTCATTATAAAGGTCAGTAATATGACTTAACAACAGGTGCAAGAGATTCAAACATTCCATCATACGGGTCAATAGCATGAACTAAAAGACAAGAGAAATCATTCATGATACAAAACAAGACACAATCAAAAGTACCAAAATTTAGAAGACATCTAATAGAACATCGTATAGTAAGGGCCTATTTGAATAAAAATATTAATAAGCTATATTATTAAAAGCTCTTGTTAGATTAATTAATAAGTTGTTTGAATGATACACATTTAAGTACTTCTCTAGAAAAACTTATAAGAGAAATAGTGTTTGAATAAGATGCTTTTATATTATTAATATTACTCAAATGGTCATAAAAATTAAATTAAATGTTTAAATTAAATACAATTAAAAATAACAATATTTTTCTAGTGTTAATGAAATTATTTTTATATTAATATTACTCAAATGGTCATAAAAGTTAAATTAAATGTTTAAATTAAATACAATTAAAATAAAAATATTTTTCTAGTGTTAATGAAATTATTTTTATTTTAACATTTTATTTATTTCTTTCTATATTTTCTTTAATTTTTTTTGTAAAAATATTATAATTAAAATTTAAAAGGTCCAATTAGATTCCATAATTTTTAAAAATAGTTCAATTATGTTCTTTACTCTTAAAAGGTTCAATTTTACGGTTTTCTACGTCAATAACTTGCAAAATAAAAATACAATTCTTACATTTTTTTTATCAATCTAATCACTCTTCTTAATAATAATTTGATCATTATCTATGCAATTATATTTTTTAAAAGAAATCTATGCAATTATATTTTATAACAAAATATAACCATGTCATCCAATATAAGTTATTCAAATGTATCCATCTCATGAACATGTAACCTTGTTTTCTCTTAAAAATAGTATATATATATATATATATATATATATTAAATACGTGCTGGAAACCCTTTTTATTCTTAGGATTATAAATTGGGCCTAATCTGAATACAAATATAATTTAATGATCCTAATTCAATTCTAAAATTAAAACAAAATAAAATAAAAGATAAAACTATTCTAAAAATATCCTAATTGGTTCAATCACTATTGTAGGTAAAATGTTGCATTATGATATGCAACCAGAAGAAAATTTGTCTCAAAGGAATATATCCCATTATATTTACCACTGTAAGTGATAATATTATTGTTATTCCATCACATACAGTCATACACAACTTGAATAACTAGACACCAATTATGACACCATTTGAGTCTTGCAGAAGATATAACATGAATAAAGACACATTTGCTATGAACTAGTAGTGTATTACTAACAGTGACACATGCAGCAGATTCATGTGCATAAAGAGCAATTCCAAATCATTTGTTAGTAATCTGTCTGTCTTTAGTTTCATGTTCAGCTACCTCCTCCTCTTGACAAGTCTATCCAAGGTTCACAGCCAAGTCTTCCATTGGCACCTTGATCACATCACTTCTGACACTAATGTCAGTTGCATATCTGCTCATGTGGTACATTCCTGCTGTTACATGCAGTAGCAACAACAACAGGACTTGGCATTAAAAACCAGAGAGAAGTAATCATTGCAGCCAATGGAGCACCAATAATAGAAGAAGCTTGGCCACTTCTTACAACCCCCTGCTTGTCTTGTATCATAAGACCAGTTTTGCAGTCACATAATCTAATAATTTCTCCAAATACATCACTAAACATTGCAGCTAGCACACCCTCCAATTAATTAAGCACCACGGAAATTGGATATTAGAATGATCTCCAAATGCCTGAACAAATAGAATCAAGCAAAGGATACAGTTCTCAAAGTAAGTCATGCTGTCATTTGAGGAAAAAGAAAACAGATTAAAAAGATTCTTGCTCCTAATTATTTAGGTACAACAATGGCAGTACTAAGCTGTCAGTGAAACCACTTTGAAAGCTTCACGAGTTTCTTATTTATATATAAACCATAAAACATAAAGCCAACTCATTGTCGTAGAGAAGCTATCCTAGTTCAAAGCTGTTTATTATTTGAAGCTTCCGCAATCACCTTCTCTCTTTCCCTCTAAAATGTTAATTTGTTTGTATGTGTGAATCCTAATCAGTACCAATACTTGGGCAAAGGAAAAATATAGAGGTGTCTACGCATATCTTTTTTCAATGTTTATTTCTCTTGAAATATTTTCAATTTTTTTTAGTTTTAGACACCTCTTTTTTGGAGACATCCAATGTGACATAGGAGTTATATCTCCTGTAAAAGTTAACACTATATCACTTCTACAAATAACTCTTAATGTCGCATCTCTTCCCAGATTATGACTTTTTATCATGACTTCTAACTTTTGCTTGTGGCATGTCTTGATACTGTTCGAATAACATTTCTTGCCGCAGTTTGAGCAGCAAAAGGTGTCCCCTTTTTGTACCTTTGAAGGACCAAGAAATCATCCCACCCCGTACATTATGAGTATGCTTATACAAACTAATACATACATTTTTATGTAAATTCATCTTATCTTAGATATAAGTTTTGACATAATTAATTATTTCATAAAAATAAGTCCAAGATATATGATATAAATATATTCATCTCGTGTAAAAAGAATTCTTTATTAAATTAATTATTTCATTATTATAATCAATATTCAATTTGTCTATTAATTATGTTTTAGTTTGATTAATCTAAAATACAATTTTTGAAATAAAATTCAAATTTAAAATATCAATCAATCATTTTTCTTAAAAAATTTGATATTTGATAGAATAATATATATATATATAAAAGATAAAATATAAATTTCTATATTAAAATATTATACTTATCTTTGTTTACTTCTTAGATTGGAACAAATGACTATGATTATTGGAATCAATTGATATTTTTCACAAATTTTTCGAACAAAAGACCTTTATTTTCATATTTGTTATTCTTTAACTTAATAAGTTAATCCTCAAATTTATTTATTTTAAAGTAATAAAGTTTCCTTAGGTTTTAAACTTCTAATTCTCATCATTCCCATTAAAATAATGTTAAAAGTTAGAAAACACCCAAATCAAATTGAATAATTTATACTTGTTTTCTTTTATTATGGTATACCCATAAAAGTTCGTTGAATATTTTTCAAAACATAGCCTATAATCAAATTGCCCAAAACAAATCCTTTTATTTAGACTTTCGAGAATCCTTTGACGACGAAGTAGCAGGGTAAACATTAAAATCAATCGGAAAGTGGAGATGTCACAGACAATCGGGACAAAGCTCTTCGTCCACAGTTAGGGTTCTTCTCTCCTCCCTCTTCAATAAATTCAAGCCCAACACCTCCCTCACCATTGCTTCATTTCATTTTTCAGGATTATCCTTTTACACTACACAGGAGCAGCTCAAGAAGTTGTTCTCTCCATTCGGACAAGTTACCCAAGGTGTGTTTCTGTTTGTCTTGTGCTTTTTCTTTCTTCTCAAATGCCCTTTTGCTGACTCTGCCCTTAACATTCAGCTGATCTAGCGTTGGATCCTATAACCAAAAGGCCCAAAGGATTCGGGTTTGTCTCCTTCAAATCTGAAATTGAAGCGGAAAAGGCTTTGAAAGCCATGAATGGCAGGGTAATTTTCTCTTATCTCTATCCACTTTAATGAACAAAAATGTACTAGGCACCGTATATTGGTATGCTTGGATTAACTACATTGCTGTTGTAAGTGACTATGCACTGAAGGTGTTTGTTGAAATGACAGATTGATTGGTGATTGCAATTTATAAAGATATATACTTTTTGTACGGATTTAAATCCTTGGTTCGGTTTATAGTTTAGCTTTCCCTGTTTGTGTCTCTAATCTCTATGACATGAACAACGTGTCGTTGTTTGCTTTTGTCGGTCCATGGAAACATTATTGTACTACCACATAAGTTGCAGTGAATGCCTTTTGGCTGCATTTATGATTATGGTAGACTTGATGATTTTTTTTAAAACAAAGTTAATTACTCTAGCTACTTGATTTCTTTCGCAAACTACTTTTGTTCCATGTTAGGACTTCCATTGAGTATCCTTGTTCGATGGAAAGTTGATTACTGGCTACTTTGGAAGCTGCCTGCTTGAAACATGAGGAAGACTATGTAACATTGTCCTCAACTAAATAATCTGCCTCAAGTGGTGGTAGCTAGATTGAAGCCATAAAGATGGAAAATGGATGTAATTATATCTTCCTTTAGAGGATAAATATAATGTATTTCAACGCGTGGTAAATTTATTGGGTTTAGGCATGTGTACCCATGCCGAAAATTATAATCTAAATGCAGAATATATTCACTGCATATCAATGTTTTTGTGATCAACAATCTGACCATTATTTATTTATTTTTTTTATTATGAGAGAAAGCTCTATAATTATAATGCTCGATTGCTCATTGTGAGTTTCTCATGAAACACCATTAATTTTTTTTAGTTATGTACTTAGGGTCTGTTTAGATAAGTTTATCCAAAAGCTCTTTTCAGATAAGGAAATAGGAAGCAAAAAATAAAATAAGCTTTTTTATAATCTAAAATTAGCTTATTTGTAAGTTAAAAAACATCTTTTAGAGAATCTACATGTGAAAGCTTCTACAAATTAGTTGTTTAAGCTAATTTTAGTTTATGAAAAAATTCATTTCATTTTTTGTTTTTTTCTAAAAGTACTTCTAAAAAAATTATCCAAACAAATCCTTGTATTTTTCTTACCTTGCATTGATCAAAATACTAGAGTTATGGTATATAGACACCTCTATAGCTCTCTATATTATACACTCTATTAACAACTATTATTTTTCTTTGTATCCCTTTTTTTGTATCAAATCATACTTCTCTCTTTCCCTATCTAAGTGTTAACTAGTATTTGGTGTCAACAATCTTTTTCCATACTTATATCTGTGTACCATCATAGTCAAAATCCTGACTTTTAACCCTCTACTATTATGATATGTTTTGTGCAAAAGGTTATGTTGTGTCTCCCGTCTTGTCCCCTTGTTGGAAATGTCCTGTCCATGCCAAATTATTTCCCTAATTCATATGGAAAGTAATTATAGCCGAATGTTCATCTCTTACATTGCATGGCTTACCGTAGTTTGATAATTAATGATCATGCTTGCACTTGCACACATCAAGATTGTACCGTTTTTGTTATGTGGCCTGTATGATTGATGAAAAATTCAAGAAAAGGCTGGGACATGGAAATTCTCAGCCATGCAAGCATCTAGCGTGGAAACAGAATCAGTAGTCTTGCTATATCTTTGATATTGTCTAAGTTGTCTAGCTTTCTCGTACAGAATCAGTAGTCATGCTATATCCTTGATATGCATCTTTGATATCCTCTTGGTCGTCTAGCGCTCTCGTTGTTATCCCTGTACCCACTAAATACTAATAAAAGGAATCCTAGGCATATACATAGCGCCTGTATTTTCTATCGAATTGATTTTTTATGTAAGTTCAATACATTATTCTTATTTCCTGCATGGTGCAGATTGTTAGTGGAAGGCTGATTTTGGTTGAACTTGCAAATGAGAAATGACCTAGAGGAGACAGTGCCTTATATTCAGTGATTACATTCATCAGATGTAGAGTAAAACTTGGTCAATCAGAGTAATAACCCAGCTAAGCAATATTTTTTTATGCTCAAGGCTCCTGGGTTTCGTATTCTTCAATCTTCTAACAAGAGGCATTACATTGTGAGAAAACAGTATCCAATTGAGACAGTGGTGCAAAAGATTTGCACGACTGAATTCTGTGTTGCTTTAGCATTTGATAATTTAAGTTATTGTCTAAAAACAAATTATCACGTTACTTTTAAACATACTTGCATAAAGTAGAATAATACTTGCATTCGATTAGGTAAAATATTAAAAACAAAAACTATATCTTTAATATAATCACTCCTGAATAGTACTAAATTGGAATTGAGGAACAAATGTCAGTGTTGAATGAGTTACACATCCTTATTACACTATTCCAATGCATCCCATTGTTTTCAATCTTTAAAATGGTAGCGAGAAAACCCATAAGCGCATTGGAATAAGTTTCCCTCCTTCCATGAAAACATCCATAAACCAAGAGAGAGAGAGAGGGACCGCTTGCTTCCCGTTGCGTGAACACCTTGGAAGATTTTACCGAGTGAATGAAAATTTTAGTTTCAGTGTGCGTTTGTAATTTTGTATTAAGCATTGAGAAACATCATCTTGAACATATTTAATTTTGCAAATGATTTATGATAAAATGTTTTTATTTTAAAACAAATTAAGATATGCAGTAAAAATTTTCATTGAATGCAAAAGTTACTCACTGTTATTTCAAGCCAATCAATTCTAAATCCAAAATAAATTCCAAATCTTTATCGGACAATCTAACATCGGACAGTCTAACATGAAACGAATCTAATGAAATTTTATCTAAAATTAATTATAGATTCAAAATCAGTTACCCATTATAAAACCAAAACACACTCCTAATAAAAACAAAACATGTTTGATCTCAAACAAATGAAATTTATTACAGAAAAAGGATCAATGAAGTTAGAAAATTAAAATCATTTCACTTCCCAGCAACTGAGACATGCACCATAACAAAAAGTACCATAGGAAGAAATTCTGACCCCTCAAAAAATAAAGAAGTTTTCATTAATGTAGCAAACTCCTACATGCGGGACGATAAGAATTACAGTGTTTCCAATAGATAATTTTTTCTTTTATATTAAAAGCATCTAAACACTGATTTACATATTCAAATAAAATAAAATAAAAACATTTAAGCCTTCTTAGGAGATTTAGTAGCCTTGGATGGAGATTTAGGCTCCTTGGAAGCCCTCTCAGTCTTCTTAGGCAACAAAACAGGGTTAATGTTCGGAAGCACGCCACCATGCGCAATTGTCACTCCAGCAAGCAATTTCCCCAACTCCTCATCGTTTCTCACTGCCAAAAGCACGTGTCTTGGAATAATCCTGTTCTTCTTGTTGTCACGTGCGGCATTCCCAGCCAACTCAAGCACCTTCACAATCCATATCCACATTTCAATTTCACAAAACCAAAGTAACCACAATTAATCAACATTAAGTGAAGCAAAATTAATTATTGTTATGTAATGTTATGTTACCTCAGCTGCTAGGTATTCGAGAACTGCAGCCAAGTATACGGGAGCACCGGTACCGACACGTTGAGCGTACCTTCCTTTCTTCAAATAACGGCCAATTCTTCCGACGGGGAATTGAAGACCGGCTTTGACGGACCTTGAAACTGGCTTCTTCTTGGGGCCGCCGCCCTTTCTACCACCGGCGCCCTTCTTGATCTTTCCGCCAGCGTCCATTTCCGAACCCTAGAATTTAGGTGTGGATTGTGAAAAAAGAATAATCACAGGTGTTAGAGTGATGGGAAGACGCGTTGGCATGGTTCTATATTATAAAGCTTTGGAATTTGGACACCTTCACGAGGATCCAGCGCGGAAAAACGTGGCGCTTGGATTAGATCTTATCCACGGCTCACGATTGTTTGCTTGGCAATCCGTGTCCTTCGGCACCAGCCAATAGGATGCAACTATAGGGCACACACTTTTCTTTCAATTTTAAAATGGGCTGAGATGTGTGGATAACAACAACCAAAACTAACGCTTGCAATGAACATGTTTTATTAATTGAAAGAAGATAAAATAATAAATATAAATTTATTAACCAGTGTCTAAAAGTAAATTTTATTCATTAAATAATGTGTAAAATAAATATCTGCATTAATTTTTACTCACGATAAACATTTTACTACGGATTGAATTAATAAGATGCTCATATTGTCTTTAATGACCAAATAAATATGAATTCATTGTATCCTGAAATTTTAATTTCAAACAGGAAAAAATTAACATATAAATCAGTGTATTGAAGTATTCCTTCCATCTCATTATAATGATCGTATAAAAGAAAGAAAGAAATATCTCAAAATAATTATTATTTTAATTTTTCAATATAAAATTAATTATTTCTTTATTAATATCTTCTATATTATTAATGGTGAACAATAAAATAACTTACAACAATAATTATTTTAATACAAAGCAAATCCTATCTATACTTATCCACTACTAATAAATTTGAGATGGTGACAACATCATACCAAGCGTCGGCAATGACAATCTTAATATCAATGCATTTTTCATATTAAAATCATTCAATTTAGATTTATATTATATCACCTTTATGTAGCACAGTCCAATGATTAAAACTTAACTTTACTCTATTAATAAAAAATTATTTATTCATTAATTTTTTTAAAACAAAATAAAAGCTACATATACAACCAAAAAAGTATAATATCCAAGGCTAAATAAATAAAAGAAAAAGAAAGAAAAATTTAAATTTAACTATATTCCATCACAAAAAGTGTTAGCGACAAATTAGCGATGAATTTTGTGACGGATTTAGCGACGGCCAGAAATGGCCAGAAGGCCATTTTTCTCTGGAATTTGGTGCCTGGAGCGTGAATTTGACGCCTAGAGCGCCAGAAATGGCCAGAAGGCTATTTTTCACTGGAATTTGGCGCTGGAGGCGTGAAAATGGCGCCTGGAGCGCCAAATCTCGGGCAGGCACCCTATATAAAGGTTTTTTTACGAATTTTGGGGGCCAAAATCAGTTTTCCCCTTCCTTAAGCGAGTTTTCCTCCATTGTTGAGTTGGAGAGCTTCATACTAGGGTTGGCAAAATGGGCTCGGTCCGCCGGGCTAGCCCGCTTGGCCCGCAAAAAAACGCGGACTGGGTTGATAATATCAACCCGCTAATCAAAAACGGGCCGGGCTGGCCCGCCCCGCAAAATTGCAGGCCAAACGCGGGGCGGGACGGGCCAGCCCACTGAGCCAATATTATTTAAAATATTAAAATTAAATAGATATATTTAACATATTTTGAAATAGGTATATTCTTTTAATTTATACTCTTTTACATTCTCATAATTAATTTCTAAGTTTTAATATTAAAATGTATATGATAATAATACTTTCAAATAGTCTTTCATTACTAGCATATTATACTTTGGACAGTTTACATCTATAAATTCCATTTGCAAATGGTATAATTTTGTGAATTATCACATGACATCATTTATTTAGCATTAATTTTAAATTATTTACTTTTATTTAACTTTGTATTTCTTTAATTATCATATTTGTATTTTTTTTAAAAAAAATTATTTTTTTAAAATTAATTTTTATTATTTTTTATTTTTTAGGTGAGCTGGCCCACTAGCCCGCTGGCCCGCATTAAAGCGGGGCGGGTTAGCATTTCCAACCCACTTTGCAAAAGCGGGTCGGGCTAGCCCGCCCCGCATTTTTGGCGGGCCAGGCCGGCCCGCCCCATTTTTTTGCGGACCGGCCCATTTGCCATCCTTACTTCATACCCACTTATCCTTTGACCTAAACACTTGATAACCAACTAGGAAAGTGATTAGAACCTCGAGATAAGCTAGATTCCAAGCTTGATTCACAACAAGAGTCATCTAACGACGAGATCAAGTTCTCTAGGGAATTTCTCAGAGCGTGGCTTTTGAGGAGAAATAGGACGTTTCTAGGACGCTTGAGCTTAGAGAAGTTATTCTCTAACCTTCCTCGACTGTTTAGAGGTAAGAGACTCGAGCTTTAACCGGTTATTTCTGAAAGATGATTCTTTATGAGTTTTGGTGAATTTTGAATAAATGAGCGAGTTGGAGTCGAAATTAGGCTTGGATTCTGTTGAAAAGTATGCTCAGGAGGTTGTTCTGATGAAGTTTAGTTTTGACTCTGACATTTGTATGAGTAGGAAGATTGATGTTATAATGATGAATTTGAGCCTAGGTACCTTTACAAAAGATGATCAGGAGGCTAAATAAACGGTAAATACGTGTTGAAATAGCCGTTCTGATAAACTTGACAAGTATTGATATTTGGCCTGACTAAGGAAATTGAATCCTTTGAATTGACTTATACAGAGTCTTAGAGGGACTTTAATGCGTTAGATAAGCCGAGATAGATCCTGTTGAGGGTCTGTGAATTGCCTTTGAGGTGATGAAGTCTGATAACCTTAAGATAAAGAACAGAGAGGTTGAAATGGAAAGAAATCGCGTTTCTTTTCATTCTAACGGTCGAGAACCGTTATACAGTACTTAAGTGCCTTGTAAGGTTAGGCTGGTTATTGACATATGCTTGTTGCCTTGATATAGGGTGTGACACCGAGGGTGTTGGTGGCGTAAACCACGGTCCAGGGATTGGACAGCAGAGCACTGCCTTGTCAGGTAAGCTCTTTGCTCTTGGGACTGTTCCCACTGCTGTGTTCCACCATACTCAAAGGGAGTGATGGTTACATTCATGATGCATGTGCATTGCATTGGTTATTACAGTATTCTCATGATGATATGTATGCATTATGCTATGCTTTGTATGTATAATTGTGTTCTGAATAGATCTTCTGGTCAGTAGATAGATATGGACCTCCCTAGGAGTAGAGCGCACCTCCTAGTTTGGTTTGCTCACGTAAAGGGTGATGATGATCCTTTAAGACAAAGAGATAGGTGGGCCCGTTGCGGATGAGACCTATTCTCGGAGGTACCATATATCGTGCATCCATGCGTAAAGGGGTAGCTCCCGATGGGATGACACGGGATGTGAGTTCCGGCCTCACACTAGATGCTGATGATGATGCATCTTTTTGTAAGGGTGATGATGATCCCTTAAAGACCCAGAGATAGGTGGGCCCGTAGCGGATGAGACATATTCTCTGGGGTATTCTGTACAGGGTGATGATGATCCATGTTGTATACATTAGAGCTAGATGATGGCTATGTATTGTTGTGAGGGCCGGGAGACCTAGTAATTGTGATACCTGTGATGTTGTGTGCCTTGAGAGTGAGCCAGGGGGAGGAAAAGCCGCCAAGAGCCCTGAGCTTACTGAGATTGTATCTCACCCCTGTTTGGGGATATTATTTTCAGGTGATGCTGCTGGCAGAGATGACAGGTCCTAGGGCGGGAGGCCCCAGTAGGGACAGACTATGTGTAGCTGTTGGGACAGCTTTTTGAGAGCATTGTGGCTCAGTTATTGTTAGTTATGTTATTGTTTTGTACCCCTGCGAGGGAAGATATGCATGTGCATATATTTTGAGCCTGTATAGAGTATGTACAGAGTATATTGTATTATGTACATATAATTAACTCTCCTGGTATATCTGCATGGATAGTATAGACTTATCTGCCGTTGTTTTTGAGTTATCTGGATTATTGAGACTTTTGTGATGTCTTGACATTCGTTTCTATTACTTTGATTTAGTACCATACATAATGAATCAAGGAACATGGTTTCGAAAATGCTTCCGTGATTGTAATTAATTGGTTTTATATTAATTACTGCGCTTATCTGATTAAGTAATATGTTAATACACCGAATGCATACGGGGTGTTACAAAAAGTCTCACATACAACTCTCTTATTTAAAATAAAAAAGTCTCTAACAAATTTTGTTTTAGACCTTCTTTATTTTTAGGTTAACATGTCTTTATAAAATTAACTTTATATTTTTAAAAAAAAGATATAACTTAATACGCATCAAATTTAAAGTTATATATTTTATCTAAATTTAAACTTTTGTATAAAAAAATCCAAATAGTCAAGCTAATATGATCATTACACAAAACAAGATAATGGATTCATTAAGTATGTAATTATATTAAATATTTAAAGAGATAATTTTTCACCAATAGTAATCATGTTAGACTCAAATAGGATTGTTTATAGAGAATAATACACGTTGTCTAAAACAAAAAAAAAACATTTAAGTCGCTAAACTTTAACTTTGGGAGTAATATTTTGTTGAAAATCAATTATTTTCATTACAACCAAATTATTTTTTAATTTGATAGAAGAGTTTAACTCTGATTTTAAAATATTTACGGTGCTTTAGTTTTTGCGTTAGAAACTTATTAAACCAACGTTCAAGAATTTGTTGTTCTCCATAAAACTATGCTTTGGAATGCATGCCCACAAAGTGAAAAAAAAAAAAAAAAACAAATATGCTCTTAAGCAATTCAAACACATTACTTAATTAACCGAGTTAATCACAATCAAAACATATAGGTTATGTTTAAATTCCCATTTAAAATGTGGTGTACGAATATTAAGATAAATTTTATACAAAAGAAAAGATTTGGATGTTTGCAATAATAAAACAAACATGCTAATAATATCATGGAGTGATTGTCAAATTAAAAAATAATAATTATAAATTTATAAAATGAAAATAATTAATTTTATAATAAAATCATTAATGCAAAGTACAATCACCGAATTTGTTTCTTGACACGTAATGCTAAGTGTTTGTTTAGAACTAAAGATAAAAATAAAATATAAAATATATATATAAAACAAAAGCATAAGAAATATATAGTTTTATACTTCATTTTACTTGTGGGTGATAAAATTGGATTAACAAAAAGTATCAGAATTTAGTTAAATTAGTTGAGTAAAAATGTGAGTCATTTTAAATTTTATTTATTTATTCTTTATTCTTACGAATAAAAAAGTGATATTTAAAAAAACTTAAATCCGGATATAAGTTAAATTTAAGCTATATAAAATACTAGTTATGTGAGCTTATTATAAATTTTAGTTATATAAAAATCAACATTTATCTTGAAACAGTACACTTGTTAAAATTATAGTTATCTATATTAATTCAATTTCCTTTCATAATTTTCGGATTTAAATTTAAGAGCAGTGAGTATTGCGATGGCCTATAGGTTAAAATAAAGTGGAACCATCAATTATAAACTAACTTTTATCAATTATTTCAATTTTTATAAACTTGATTTATTTTATAAAAACTTATTGAACTGGTAAAATATGTCATTTTTAAGATATCATTTTACTAGTTGACACCTCACTGTACATTACCAAAAAGAAGTTAGCTAGAGTTATCAAATTTAAACAAACACCAAAAAAGAGAATTTCGGCAAAGCAATTTCAAGTGGAAACCAGGTAAATTTTCAGCCTTTCTATCTTAACATAACAGCAAAATTTCAAGATGAAAATTTTCAACTATTCAAGCTACAAGTCAACGCTATGTAACTTGCTAATTACGTCCACGTCAAACACAGTAGCAACGCAACAGTCGATTGAAATCGACAAGCAAATTATGAAAATTCACTCGAACTAAAGTCTAAAGAAGAGCAAGACGTGAGAAGCACTAGAACTGAGAGTCCAATTTCTCACCAATAGTTCAAGGTAAGACTTTATGTATCTTTAATTTTACGTTAAAGAATTTATTTTAAATATATTTTTTCAAATTTAATTTTATATTAGAAAAATTTTAAAATTAATTATGAATTAAAATAATTTTAAATAATTTATAATTGAATTCAAAATTTTGTACTAAATTTTATAATAAAACATCTAAATATAAATTATATCACTTCAAAATTAATTTTAACTAGAATTACTTTTATAAAAATAATTTCATTTACAATCAATTTTAAAAGCACTTATCTAAATACACACCAAAGATATTGCGTCACATCTCACAAACACAAAGATATGACGGAGTCTAGCGTGCGTGAGCAAAAGATTTTTCATATGGAGCAAAAGATATGACTGAAGTGAAATAAATGCACGTGAAACACTCCTTTGTCACCACTCACCAGGTCACGTCTTGACAAAAAACAAAAGAATCAAATGCCATTATGCCCAACAGCCCAAGCCCAAATCCATCTCTATGATAGTACCATCCACACAAAAATATTACTAATGTTTACCACTTCAATTTTTTTAATGAGATCCTATTTAAAATGTTTATTAAAGATGAATTTTATTAATAAAGTAAATGGTCTCTATTATTTAATGTCCATTCAATTTATAGGTAGATTCAATTTTACATGTTATGAGATACATTATATTAATGTAAAAAAATTGAAAGTGAAATTAATTTAAACATGTGAATTTTAGTCATATTTAATTACTCAAAATTTACTATTTTTTGGGTACATACTTAAAATTTACTTTGGTAATGTTTGAAATAATAGACTCATATTGTGAAAATATTTTATTATTATGGTAAATAAAAATTATAAATTTATATTATAAAATCATAGATGGATATCAAAATTATAAGTTTGATCACACAACATGATCATTACATTAAAAAATGATTATTTTTTAATCTTAATAATTTAATATTATTTTCTGTAAAAAAATGATTTAATATGACTTAATGAGATAAATTTTGATTTATAATTTCACATAATTAAGAGGAATCATTTTCTACTTTTTAGTATAGTTTTTTTTTTTGTATACAAAGTGGCTAAACTCCGAAACTAAAAGTCACCAAATTTGTTAACTATAATGTGTAAGTGTCTTAATGTAAATATAATTGATAATATATTATTTTGAAAATAATATGTTGTTTTAAAAATTTACATTTTTTTATTATTAACTTGTGGTTATAAAAATTAAATATTGAATAAAATAAATTTTATTGTTCGGTAATTTATGAATTATGATCAATTTGATCGCTATATTTTTAATAGGTTTAATGTTTAAGTCTATTAGGTGAGATAGTTTTGAATATAAAATAAATTTGGTTTGATTTCTGTATTTATTTAATATTGTTTATTTTAAAAAAATTAACTTGAAGAGTTTATTTTGATGGTCTTAGGTTTGTAAAATTTATGAATTTGATTTGGAAAAAAAAGAAGAAAATATATTGAAAATGAAAACAAAATTATTTTATTTTAGAAAATGCATAATAATTTATAATAAATTGAATATGGATTCTATTGAAACAATTAAATTTAAAAGGATTCTATTTAAAGGTAAAAATAAATTAAATTGCTAAACAAAATGTTATAAAATACCCTATATGACATTTATGGTATGCCAAATTTTTCAAAAATAAAAAATCCAATATTATTATTAAAGTCTATTTAGTTAAAAATGACAGTAGTATAATTTTTTTAAAAAACCTTTTAACTCTTACAATTTTGTCTATTTATAACACAAATATAATTGGTGTTATTTTAAAGGTAAACCTTATAATTCTCCCATATTTAACAACTTAATAATGATAAACAATCAAATTATGACACTTTGGAAGTTATTTAAGACTTATAGTATTAGATAGTCATAATGCCCAAGAACGACGGTGTCTCCGCTTTATACCATTTGTGACTTCAGTGCAGCAACGATGGCGTGGGTAATAGAGGCAGTGATGGTGGTGACAACGAGGTGGGTCCGCAAAGAGGGTTGCTGGCAGCGAAGGGGTGGTTATGGAGAAGACGAGGGAACATGACCACAACCATTTTTTATAAAATTTATTCTGATCTAAATATTTATATTGTAATCCTCACTTATATGAACCATTGATTTCAATTTTATTATATGTAATAAATAAAAAAATTTCACAATATGCATAACGACTCCGCTTTACGCACCCTAGACCCCATCGCAAGATAGATGTGTGGAGTTCAAAACCACTATAATAAAGAATACAATAAATTATTAGTTAAATGATTTACAATTTATCAATCATAATTTTTTGTAAAATCAACAATTAACATTGCAACTTCTACTTGAATGTAATTAATATAATTGTACTAATAATAATAATTATTATTATTATTATTATTATGTAATTAATATAATTGTACTAATAATAATTATTATTATTATTATTATTTTTTAATCACATGGTCTATTTTCATACAATGACATCAACAATTTGTGCTGTCATGATTTCCATTAATGATGGAACTACTACTATGTTGTAAGCAAGTATACCACAATACTCAAAATTTAAAAATCATATACCATGAATCCATTCTTTTATTCCTCCATGTTGTTAATTTGCTGTGTATTATTTATGGAACTACTACTATGTTTTCATTTTCAATATATTTTCTTCTTTTTTGTTTCCTAATAAAATTCATAAATTTAATAAACCTAAGACCATCAAAATAAACTTTTCAAATTAAAAACATTTTTTTAATTTGTTTTTTTAATAAACAATATTAAATAAATACAAAA
>CM023955.1:3454659-3506403 GCA_013407115.1 Glycine latifolia | reverse complement strand
AAAACTATCTCACCTAATAGACTTAAACATTAAACCTATTAAAAATACAGGGATCAAATTGATCATAATTCATAAACTATCCAACAATAAAATTTATTTTATTCAATATTTATTTTTTATAACCACAAGTTAATAATAAAAAAATATAATTTTTTTAAAAAACATATTATTTTCAAAATAATACATTATCAATTATGTTTACATTAAGATACTTACATATTATAGTTAGCAGATTTGGAGACTTTTAGTTTCAACGTTTAGCCTCTTTTTATACAAAAAAAAAAACTATACTAAAAAGTAGAAAATAATTCCTCTTAATTATGAAAAAATTATAAATCAAAATTTATCCCGTTAAATCATATTAAATCATTTTTATACAGAAAATCATATTAAATGATTAAAAATAATCATTTTTAATGTAATGATCATGTTATGTGATCAAACTTATAATCTTGATATCAAGATTTTATAATATAAATTTATAATTTTTATTTACCATAATAATAAAATATTTTCACAAGAGTATGAGTCTATTCTTTTAAACATTACTAAATAAACTTTAAGTATGTACCCAAAAAATAGAAAATTTTGAGTTATTAAATATGACTAAAATTCATATATTTAAATTAATAACACTTTGAATTTTTTTACATTAATATAATGTATGACATAACATGTAAAATTGACTCTACCTATAAACTGGACTGACACTAAATAATAGAGACCATTTACTTAATTAATAAAATCAATCCTTAATAAACATTTTAAATAAGATCTCATTAAAAAAAGAATTGAAATGATAAATATTAGTAGCATTTTTGTGTAACTCATACTGTCATACAAATGGATTTGGGCTTAGGCTGTTGGGCATAATGGTATTTGATTCTTTTGTCTTTTGTCAGGACGTGACTTGGTGAGTGGTGACAAAGGGGCGCTTCACGTGCTTTTATTTCACTTTCAGGTCCAACCGGTTTCAGGTACTCATTTCATCTCAATATCTCAATCCAACGGCCAATATTTATTTCACACCATACGAAAAATCTTTTACTCACGCACGCTAGACTCCGTTGGGATGGTGGTTCGTTGGGTGCGGAGGTGTTTGGGGATAATCCCATGCAATAGATGTAGGATACTACCCAAAACCTAGATGAATCTAACGGTCAGAAAAAATTAAGCCATGATGAACCACTTGCACAAGGGGTTCACCCTAGACAGTGTCTATTACTATATGTACATCAAATCAAACACTGCAGCAAGGATAATTGAGTGCAATATTTTTACTTCCTAGAATCTTATAAAACAATTTAGTTAAGTGTTTGATTGTAACTCCAGCATAGGTATCATTATTACAGGGTTTCTCCTTGACAATTTAATCAAATATTTGCAGAAGAGGTAGTGTGATAACTATGTCTCAACATAAAAACATGATACGTAACAAACATGAAACTAGAACTACCCGTGTTTTCACCTTTTAATCACCACCAGAGAACGAATTTTCCTTGCAGTGTCTGGCAAAGTGATAATCATAATCATGAGAATAAAAAAGTGCTAACTATAAAAGTGAGGCAATGAAAGGCTAAACAACTTGGTCTCCAATCTTTCGTAGCAAATTACCCATGCGAAATCATGTGCAACTTTATCAACCAATATTTTTACACTAAGTGTGTTTGATTGAAGGTTAATAAAATTGATTTTGAAATAATGTAATTTATATTTAATTTTTATTAACAAAAAATTAAGTTTGAAGAATAATTCAATACAAATTTGGGATAAAAGACAGATAAGTTACTCAAAACTATTTCAAACCATAAACAATTACCAAATTTTCTCTAACATAAAATTAAATATGCAAAAATCAATCCTAAAATCAAAATTAATTCTGTAACATGAAATCAAACAAGCATAAAATCAAACTAATAGCTTCTCCCTCGGCATTTTAGCCAATCCAATATTCTAATTTACAAAGAAAGTCCCAAACACAGTCAAATCCAACAAGTACATAATTTGACATTACACTCTTGCCACTGCTTTCAATAGTGCATTAAGGTAACAAACATACTCTCTACGTCCATTTCTTTCTTGCATCACACATACACCAGTCCAAACTCCAAACATGAAGTATGATGAAATTAAAATCAAATTGTTTGAGAACCTCTCATCTAAATAGTTTTCAAACAGGAGTAAGAAAAAACGATGATAAAGGCATTCGACAATGTAACATTTCGCAATCTTTCGATTGAGGGAGAGAATGAGAAAGGATACAATTGAACGAATATAAGAAAATTAAATCCATCCATTACTGAGACCTTGCTGTTTCGACTAATTGAGTGAAAACGCAAAAAAGAAACAACGAATTGAGAACTACACTTATGGTGATAGATGAAAGAACCTAAACACGGATTTACACTGTGCACACTAAATAGAGAACAATAAGCTAATAAGTCAATTAAGCTTTCTTAGGAGATTTAGTAGCCTTGGATGGAGACTTAGGCTCCTTGGAAGCCCTCTCAGTCTTTTTAGGCAACAAAACAGGGTTAATGTTTGGAAGCACACCACCATGTGCAATTGTCACTCCAGCAAGCAATTTCCCCAACTCCTCATCGTTCCTCACTGCCAAAAGCACGTGTCTTGGAATGATCCTGTTCTTCTTGTTGTCACGTGCGGCATTCCCAGCCAACTCAAGCACCTTCACAATCCATATTCACATTTCAATTTCACAACACAAAATTAACCACAATTAATCAACATTAAGTGATGCAAAATTAATTATTGTTATGTAATGTTATGTTACCTCAGCAGCCAGGTATTCGAGAACTGCAGCTAAGTAAACGGGAGCACCGGTACCTACACGCTGTGCATACCTTCCTTTCTTCAAATAACGGCCAATTCTTCCGACGGGGAATTGGAGACCGGCTTTGACGGACCTTGACACCGGCTTCTTCTTCGGACCGCCGCCCCTTCTTCCGCCGGCGCCCTTCTTGATCTTTCCGCCGGGGTCCATTTCGAAACCCTAGAATTTAGGTGCGGATTGCAGGAAGAGGAATAATTGCAAGTGCGAGAGTGACGGTGAGATGCACATGAAGACGCGTTGGCAAGGCTTTTATATTATAGAGGTTTTGGACCCTCTCTGTCAGGATCGAGCGAAGGCAAAAGATGTTGGCTGTTGGATTGAACTTTATCTACGGCTCACAATTACTTGCCTGGCGATCCGTGTTGTTTGAAAACTGGCCAATGGGGCACGACGATACTCGCTTCTATTGGATTTTCATTCTTACCTTTTTTTTTTACACATCCATTGCAAATTCATGTATATTTGAATATTAAAATTTAAAACAGAGGACTATTGTACGATGTCTTTCATATCAATCATTTTTATTTTACTTAAATTTCACCTAATATTTCTCCTTCTTTACATATTACTTTTATTCTTTTGTTATGTTAGCAAACAAAATTATTCTTACATTTCGATTCCTTCCAAAGAATATAGGATTCACATTTCATTCTTTTCCACTATTTGTGAGTATGGTTCATCTTCTTGTTGGCGAATTCTTCTGCAACATCCAAGGGTACGCGTTCATCTTTCTCTCACGATGTTCACATTTCATTCTTCTTCATCGTTCGCGAGTTATTCACTGTTCCTCTTCCAACTCACGAATTCTCCGTTGTTCCTCTTTTAGTTCAGTTCGTGAGTTCTCCATTGTTCCTCTTCCAGTTCGTGACGTTCACGAGTACCTCTGTTTGTCTTCTTATTCGACATTCACAAGAGAGCTCTATTACTCTTCCTGTTCCACGATTTATATTCACGCTAGGATTATATTTGTAAGTGACTACCGATCTTATATATAAGTTACTTTTTAATATTATTGGTTTAATTTTAATTTTTTATTGTTGTCTATTTCTGAATAGGATTTCTAGGGGGACCAGTTTAGAACCACTTATGATTTTTTAAATCATTTATTTATTATTGTTGATTAAAATAATGTTGATGTTTGAGACCACATTAAACACAATAGATGAACTGGAAATCATTTGTTTATTATTATTGATTAAAATAGTGTTGATGTTTGGGACCACGGATACACAATGGATGAATTATAATACATGGATCCCGAACCAGGCAACATGAATATTTTGATCAACTTTACGGACCAACGCGGGCGAACCAAGTGGGATATGCAATGTTGATCATGATAAGTTTGAAATGTTTAACAAACATGAATATGTGAACAACATTGCTAATGATTTAGACTTGCCACCCTTTTATTTTGTGGTTTGTTATATTGATAATTAAAATTCAGTTCATATGTATTTAGTAAAACAAAGGATGAGAGGAAGGGTGTTAACATTGCGTGTCAACAAAGTGGGTTCATGTCCAACAAAAAGTTGGATTTACCTTCAATTACATAAAAAACAAAAAAAAAATCTTAAAATATTTTTATATTGAGAGGAAGAAGATGAGGGTATTGTAAACATAAAATTTTATTAAAAGTTATGTGATCAACATGTGCCTAATTTTTGTTAAATTATTAAACAGTGTTTAGGACGAATGGAGTATAGGTGTAATGTGAACTAAACAATTAAATGATTTTTGTAGGATGCAAAAAGAGAGGGATATCGAATAAAATTTGAGTAAAACACATAAGGTGCGAATATAATTTACTCTATCTTTTATGACTTAATTTTACAATATCCTCTTCTATTTTATATTTTTTTTTTCTTATTTTTTATTTTTTATGCACACAGTTATACAAACACAACTCAAATAAGTTATTCATGTTGGCACAACAAAAAATTGTCTAGCTATCAAGTTAAAAGGGTTTACATCGATCAAGTGTCTTATTCGATTTACCATTTTATTTATTTGTGTGATAACATTGGTGAATGAAACACTTGTCACATTTTCTATAGCAATTTCATTTTTTAGACATTTTAAAGGTGGAGATTTTGCATGAAGGGCATAAAACTAATAATGTAACTCTTTGTTAGTCACCTTTAATTTTTTGTTCTCGACTTCAAGTTCCATAATGGATTTCTCCATGTCAATTTGTAACTCAACAATTTTGTCACCCAACTTTTCCATTGCCATTAATGCTTTGTTTAACCTTTTTTCCTTTAACAAAATCACTGTGACATCATAGGTTTAGTGTTACAAACATACTTAATGAGCCATATTTCACTTTCTTTATATTCTCTTATGGATTTTCGAAGTGAAAAGCAAGAGAAACTCCCTCACAACACCAAATGGTCACATGCATAAGGATCATAATTATACTTAAATCCCATGGGTACCAGCTAAAAAAAATCTACAATGGGATAGAGTAAACACTCACTAATTGGAAATAAGTCTAGAGTTAAGGACTAATCACTTGTAATATATACATACACACGCATGCGACACATCCACATGTATGTATTGTGTGTGTGAGAGAGAAAATTTATGCTTGTATCAATGAGATATTTAAATTGATATATACATATAACTATTAATTTAATTATGAAAGCAAAGTATTGAACTTTATGTTACTTACTTCCTTCATAAACTTTTGTTATAAAGTCATGTGCCACCCATCCACCATTTTTCTTTCCAATCATTATTCACTTTATTTGTTGGATATTCACTCGTTCCTGTCCTAACCTTAACATATACAAAAAATTAATATAGTCAAATTATGTCAATCCATTGAATAAGTGTGTTAGATAGGGGGTGAGCAAAAACTCGATATCTAATCTAAACTTGAATGAACTGAAGATGAATAAATGATTTTTGAATGGGTTTATGCGATATACAAGTTGAAGCGACTAAAAAGTGAATTATAACGAGTAGTGTTGAGGGGTTTTGACTTTAGATTTTTAACATCATCGATAATTGAACTCGGTAGTTGGTGTGTGAAGCGTCGAATTCTTTTTGTTACTAAAACTGTTTCAAAATGTAGGAGTGTCTGAGCGGTTGATGTCGGGTACTCCTTAGTGAGCTTGATTCATCTCCCTATAACATGTTAGTTTACGAGTAAAAAACGGAGGCATCAATGTTACCCAACAAAGGTATGTGGAATGTGCTTTGCTTGTATGTCGTATGCCTTTGCTAATTGCCTCACGGAGGTACCAAAATCCGCCTGAACAAATATTGTACATTAGTTTTTTTTTTTTCCAGTTTATTACAATTTCTTATGTTTTTTCAATGTTTTTTTTTCCATTTTTTTCTTAGTTTATTTAGTGACCCAATTGTCAAACTCAAACTTATCTAAATGTGGTCAAATTGGTTCAACCCAGACTTTATTTTTAAAAAAATATCCAACCCAAATCAATTTAATTATAAATGAGCCTTAAACTCGAACCAATTGACATGTCTCCACCCCTAGGTTTTACACCTAAGCAATCCTACTTAAAGTCAACCACTCCATTTAACCCTCGATCAAACTACCCTATACTTGAATCCTAAGTCCATATTAGACCACCTCACACAGAATCTCATGCCTATCCATTTAGGAAGCTCGTATGACATTCATTTCCTGAAACCACTCAACAACCTTTGACATAACATAAACATTGCGTACACAAAAACACCTAACTTGATGAGACAAAGACAAAATGATGACTGTAAGCCACCAAAATGCCACCGCTACAGTTCAATAGAGACCACCACATCACCTTGATCAGGTACTTTGTTTTTATATAAAATAATCTTTACTTTCTCAAACATTGATTTTAATATTGAAGTCCATGTGTAACCTTTGACGTCAGATGACATCTTAATGCTAAAAAATCATCCTTTTCACTCTTAAGGGAACTCATAGCAATTAGAGCTAAACATCTTTCACTAATTCTTTAAAAGAAAATATATTATTACTATTTTTTTAACAATAATATTACATTTTTGAATGAATTGCAATATCTCTTTGACGAAAGTTAAAGACACTGGTATCATTTTAAATACAATATCTTTTTCAATAAATATTTTTCTATACACCAAAATCTTTTCCATCATATATTTTTCATACTAAATAAAATACCTTGTAAAAACAATTTTGGTTAAACAAAAAAAGTATTTAGTATTTACGGTGGAGAGTGTTGAACTGTTGATCACTTTTTTTCTTTTTTCTTTTTGTGTGCGACAGGTTGGTTCTAATTTGCCCAATTGCGCGTAGCCGCAGGCCGGCCCCAGCTGCGTGCGTCTTTTATCACATTCAATTCATCCTTCTCTTATTCGACAAAACAATAATCTTCCCCCTTCGCCCTTCGTTCGTCATCCCTCGCATCTATTTCCATCTTCTCTCAGATCCATTCTCTGATTCTTGCTTCACTATCACAAACAAAAATGTCTGCGGCTTTGGATATGACCCTCGAAGACATCATTAAAAACAACAAGAAATCTGCGCCCACCAACACCAGATCCTCGGGACCCAGACCCGCTCGCCGATTCCCCAACCGTGCCGCCAATCGCGCCGCACCATATGCGGCTGCCAAGGTATTCGCTTCAATCCGATTATGTTTTGTGTTTCGATTCCGTTTCCGTTCGTAAATTCGTGTTGTGCCGTAATTTGTCTCACCGTTTGATTAGGCGCCGGAGACTTCTTGGAAACACGATATGTACGCGGCGTATCCAGGTGGTCGAGCGTCTTCCATCGAAACCGGGACTAAGCTCTACATCTCCAATTTGGATTATGGCGTTTCCAACGATGATATTAAGGTACAATCTCTTTTGTGTTGGTAATTGCGTATATGATATTTCGCCTAATGTAATTCGGTTTAGCGTTGTATGTATTCTTTGACTATTTGTGGAATATAATTTTGATGGGAACTGCATACGCCACCGCGTGCCCAGACTGATCTGCATATATATCGTATTGCCGAGCCGTGTCCATCAAAACAGGGACCAAGTGTGCCTGTAGGCTGTAGACACTAAGGCAGCACGATATGTAAGCAGATCGGTCCGGTCATGCAGTCCAGGGTGGTCGAGCGCTTCCAATCTAGCTCTATTTTGTTCCTCTTTTTTTTTCTTTTTCTTTTTTAAATACAAAATTGTGAGTCATGTGTACTGATTATCTGAATATACACATCCATGTGGGGTTTGTGTCAGTGTGGAATTAATTTAAATCAAGGTTTAATTATTAATTTGGACCCTATACTCGTTTGCAATTTGTTGTTTTGTCCCTATATCTAGTATGTTATTTGGTCGTGGCCGTCAGTTGTCTTTTAATTCTATTAACTTTGGCCACTACAACACCGCTACAAAAAATTTCTTGACAACGACACCGTCAGCCACACTAGTAATGGTGTTAACTACAGGGACCAGAACCCATTAAGTTTGCCTGTGCACGACTAAAACTTATAATGTTTAAGCGGACGAGTATGGCGACCAAATTAATATTAAAACCTCAAATCAAGTTATACTATTTAGTATTTTCCTTTTCTTGTTTGAATCATGCTTTGTTAAGCCGTGTGCGTGTAAAAAATTGAGTTGTTATATGGCAGTTTCATGTTTGGGGGGTTGTTAATGTTGTGTTTTATTGTATGTGTAGGAGTTGTTTCTTGAAGTTGGTGACGTGAAACGACATACTGTTCATTACGACTGGAGTGGGAGATCAAAGGTATCTTGGCCAGTTTCAATAATTTGCTCCCTCTGATAAATTCTGTGTCCCACTGTAGTTAAGAAAATCTCTTTTTCATAGGGTACAGCAGAATTAGTCTTCTCGCGCCGAGCTGATGCTGTAGCTGCAGTGAAGAGGTACAACAATGTTCAGTTAGATGGGAAACCAATGAAGGTAGAAATTGTGGGGACGAACATCGCTACACAAGCTGCACCACCCGCTGTGAATGGAACTTTTGGAAACCCAACTGGAGTTCCCAGGAGGTATTGACTACATTAATGAGTTTGTGCATATACTTGTCCTTGATATGATTTTTGGTGTTCTTAAGCTTCCCTTTATTTTATTTTGCCTGGTCCATTGGTTTTTTTGTTATGATTGAACATTGCATTTGGGTATGCATATATTGCCTGTGTTTTGTGGTTCTGGTTTAACCATTGTGTCATGTATTATAATGATAATAGTTTTTTGTTGCAAACATTCTTAATCTTAAAATCTGGAATTGTTTTAAAGGATTTTGCACATTATTTTCACTTTGAATATTGCTATATTGAATTTTTAATTTTTAATTTCAAACTAACAGACATCTTAGAGCAAGATCCTGTTGTGTGTATGTTGACAATTGAGTTGGATTGTACATGATTGTTTTGATAGGAATTTATGTAGTATACATCAAAGACAATTGAGTGCAAGGAAGCTATACATTGTTTTTAAGTTCTAGATCTTGCATTTGGCATTATAATTTGAATTCTTTTGACATGTATCGGGGGATGGATTCAAGTTTGAATCAGGGAAATAATTATTTATTGTATTTAAGCTGAATGTTTGTGTCATTGATTTGGCGTTTAAACAGTGGACAAGGGAGAAGTGGGCCATTAGAAAGGCCACGTGGTGCGAGTAGAGGGCGTGGCAGCATTCGACGGGGTCAGGGACATGGAAGAGGAGGTCGTGATGAAAAGGTATCTGCTGAAGATCTTGATGCTGATTTGGAGAAGTATCATGCTGAGGCTATGCAATTAAACTGAAGGAAACAAAGTTCTGTTTTATTGCTATTACATTTGCAATTGTTATGAGCATGTTGATGTAACACCGCCAAATTATGTATCTTTATCACAGTCGTGCTTTTCGGAAAGGAAAAGGATAGCTTAGAGTGAAAACTTTACGGTTGATATATGTAGTTTGGGATTCTGTTATGAAATATTTATTTTCGTTGGGTATGACTATGAAGTGTGATTGAAGTAACCGAAGTCAGCTAGTATTATGCACTCCGGCTTCCTTTCATTGGATTTAATCATTTGTTTATTCAACAAGTGGGTTTGGAAGTGGGAACCGTGATCTCATCTATGCATGCACACAGCACAAAGAAAGCATTGGCTGCATTGTAGGAGGCTGCAGACTTCACCCACTGTTGCTTTGTGCTTTGGTCAAAACTATAAAAGTGGAATCTTCAAATAAGGTAGATTCCCTTCCCTTATTCCCTCTCCATCCCCCTCCCACTAAAGAAAATAATCGTTTAATCACTTTTTGTAGTGCTGTTTGTTCTGTGCTATAATTGTCTTGTTTGATTTAGCCCTTGTTTGGATAAACTTCTTCATGATATCTTATAGGAGAAAAAATATTGAAGGAAAAGAAATAAGTTTCTCCTCTAAGCTAAAAGTGGCTTATGCATACATCAAAAACTATTTTTTTGGAGAAGCTAATATGAGAGAGATTCTACAAATTAGCCTATGCATAAGCTAATTTTAGATTATGGGAGAATTTTATTTCATTTTTCCTTATTTCCTTCTATTTATGGAGAAGTTTATCCAATTAGGATCCTAATCTAATACAATCTTAAGATTTTCTTATCTGTTGTTTTAGGGGAGCAATTTTTCTCTCAACTGTTTTTTTGGCATATTAGCTAGTGAGATGGAATCTATCATCTGTTCTTCACTGGTTGAGTGTACTGGTCAAGCTAAGAACATGTCAACAGATGAAGAGCCTCTGGGATAAGGATGCTGCAGGAGTAGTAATTATGTTATGCTCACTCTGGTTGCATTCAGATTAAGTTGCCCCTGTTTTGAGTTCTGTTTGCTTTTCACCTATTCTTTGATCTGCAATTCTTGGGATTGTCGTTGGTTGAAGTTAAAGTGCTAGACTTTCTTAAATTCACATTTTCACAGAGTGGAACTGAGTGGTAATTAGGGAAGAGGAAGTTTAGTTGAAGTGCTTACTTTGATGCTAATCTGACTAGCTTTTGCAGTTACAGTTGAACTTAACTGTCATTAATCCTTATAGAGCTTGTTGCATATACCTTACCCTGGGGATTGGAAAGTGTGCTTTGTGGATATTTTCACGTGGGCTGCCCACTCCATCTACCCTTGTGTGCAATGTTTCTCCTCTGTACTGGAGGTTTTAAACAAGCCAATCTGATAGCAAAAGATTATGTTCAGTTATAGCTGTTTCCGCAAATTACAGACTTCAATATAAATGTCTGGTTCTATGTTTTCGTTGCTTGGTTGATTTTGACAGCAAAACTTCCACTGGGAAATGGTAGTTTCATTTCTTTGGATTGTGAAGCTGGTAACCCGCTCTGGCTGAAGTTCGAAGTTAGAACTTAAAACTCGTGGAGTAGTGGTTATAGATTAGATTTTCAAAGCTTTACTGTTAGCTTCTCTTGTAGCATTTTGGTTGCTTTTTGTAATCTGTCAAATTCGCAAATCGTTTTGATATAGTTTTGCTGTAATTTGCTTGTTTCGTTGCTTTACTAGATATCCTATTATTATACCAGAGAAATTTAATGTCGTAGTCGCACAAGTCCAAATTTTTCTCTAGTTTTCTTCATATGTTTGATCCTTTCTATATGAAATGTTATACAAAAATGAAGAACAAAAAATTTCTTATGGAGTTTTAGTGTTCTTTTTAATGAAATTGGTTGCAGGTTCTTGTACAAAAAATCCAGTGGACTATAGCCCCGTTATCTACATTGAAATTACTTGAGCATTTTAAGGATAATTTTGAATAGGTAATTTTTTTAAATGATTTTTTTTTCTTGACTATATGATCATTTGGATATTTTAAAATAATTTTTTATCTTTTAAAAAAATTATTTTAGTTATTTAAAATATATTCAATTTTATCCTTCGAATAATATATTTAAAAAATGTTAAAAGATTATTTTGAATCTTTTAAGATAAATGATCAAAAAGTAAAGTTTATAAAAAACAAAATATCAAACTAAGCAAAAATAAAGATAAAAGATCAAAAGGTTATTGAGTCTTTTTTTTCTTTCAAGGAACTTTTGAGTTTAAAAATGATGAATGCCTTTAATTTTGAGAACCTTTAAGAAAATATAATACAAATCCCTAATTATATGAATGTTTACAATCTTATGATAGTTTACGTAAGAGTTTGCTTAAAATTATATATTCATCATTGAGGCCGAAAAATCGTTTCTTAGAAGAAATACAGAATGGAGCCGAGAGGCGAGGAATAAGTAAGAAATAAAAAGTTAATGTTTTGTTGAGGGAAGATAAGAGAGAAGAGCAATTTAAAGTTGTGGAATTTATTGGTTATTTTTATTCATCTATTTATCTTTTTATATTTTTAAAACTAAATATTTTTTTATCATTTATATCTTCTTCTTTTTTATATTTTCATTCACCTTTCCTATTTTCACCTATACAGTTTAATTATCATTTCTTTCTTTCTTTCTTATCTACTAAATAGATATTTACTTTCGTAAGACACTACAAGCTAATGTTTTATATGGTGTAAGTATAATTGATTATAAGTCTTGTGGCTCACTAATGATTTATTTAGCCTATAAAATTTTCAAGGATTGAAGGTCTTATAAGCTTACGGTCATGTTGGGTTAACCGTTCAAAAGTACTTCTCAGTGCTGAGTGCATTCTTGGAGAATAGACTCAATTTTGTGACATATTTGGTTATTCTTAAATGTACGTTTGCACATTAAAATTTTTCTTAAAAATTGAGTTTTGTAAAGGTAAAACTTGAGTTGCTTTTGCAAACTTAAATTTAACTCAAACTTAAATTTGTAAATTTTAATCTAAACATGCACTATGTCCATTTAGAATAAGGTTTTTTTTATATGATTTGTATAATTTTTCTTTGTGACTTATTTGTGTGTTCTCACCTTTAATCCTTGTTGTGTACGATTTTTTTCAACATTTATTGCCTTTAAAAAACTAACTCTCAACATGTCTCAACATAATTTTTAACCAAATGTAGATTATTTTTCCTTTTAACCATGAAGAAGGTTGAATTTGCTAAGAAAATCATGTTAAGTTAAATCTAACCTGTAGTATTTTTCCTATAGTTTATGAACCATAATAAATGTGGACCAAAATAAAAATCATAAATAACAAATGTGTAAAAAGTCATATAAGTAGAAATGGTCGGCCTAGTGATGGAAGGATTGTGCTAGATGCAAAACGACTAACGTTTGATTTTTATTATCACCATTGTATACTAAAAAAAAGCCATATAAGTATTAATAGTTTTGTTTTTTTAAGTATGGCCAAATCTATTTTTGTTAGGGTAGGGTGATGTTTTGGAATAAGTAGGTTTTGAATTCTATTTTTTAAACTTTGTTTTTTAATGAGTAGGGTTTAGTGATATAAATAGCTTTATTTTGTTGATAGAAAGGGGGAGTAGTTCTGAAATAAGTAGGGTTTGAACTTTTTATCTATAATTTTTTTTATCCGTTTGAAAATCAAAGACAAGTATCATAATAATTCATATATTATTTAATCAGTTGAATTAAACTTCCTTAATTTTGATTTCATGTCTTGTTTAAGAATCTCCAAATACTTGTTTGGGCAAAAGTTAAGTCATAATTTAGACATTCTCAATCATAATCCAACCAAACATGAAGCATTTGGAAATCAAAATCATTAATTAAGCTTAAAAATGCAAAGTGCGCAATTTCCATTTCTAGTTTATCAACAATAAACAAACTAAGAGCCTAATTAAGCAAAACATTGATTTTTTTTTTTATATCAGCAGACATAAATACCCAACTTGGAAATAAAATGAATTTATTTTCTATTTATTTCTTGATAAGCTAATAAAAATCTCACCTATTTAATATCAATCTAAATACACACTCACACAGATATTTAAGACAATGCTTAATTTAAAATTTAGTTTGTTTGGTTTTGCGGTGTAGTGCGTGTAAGAAAAAACAATTAATTTTTCAAAAAATGTACTGTAATACTTATATCTGTACTATACCACCAAATGTACTAATTATAAGTAAGATAAATAATAAGTCACATAGAGTTTCAAACAAGTCAAATTAAACTTTACTCATCCACTAAATGTTGCAAGTGTAACAAGTGTTTTGTTATTTGTATATAAAAAATATTTTGATTATTTTAATGATAGTAGAAACTAAATTATTATTAATTTTATTTTGATGAACAAGTTAATAACTTTGAAAACAAAAAATAAGTATTTTGCTATTTAAAAAAAAACAAACTATAAAATATTGTATTTTTGTTCTTTAATTGTGCATAAGATATTTTTTCATATTTATGAAAAAATAGTTGTGAGATATTAGTGGAGATGAAACATAATTAAGTAAATTACAGAACGAAATGCATCTTTTATAAAACTATATAACCCTTTAAATCACTAGTAATTTGTAATAAGCAGTTGTACACTTTAAGATAATTTTAATTGGTCATTAAACTTTTTTTAAAAAAAATCGAGAGAAATTAATCTTAAACTATTACTCCAATAAACCCCTGAATAACTAGTGTAAGTGTCATGTAATCTTATATTCTTAATTAATTCCAAATTTTGTAACTTTTAAACTTCAATTTTTATCAGAACTCTATCCTATATGATTTTACAAGGGAAAATATAACTAGAAAAAAAAAGATTGAACTTTTGGTGTGAAAAAAGAATAAGATAGATAAGGAGAGGAGACTGTAATGTAAGAACATTAGTAAGCTCATGAACTGTATTGCTTAAAAAGGCTATAAATGCTTATTTGATCCAAATTGCCTGAAGTTTATTATCCAAAAAAAATTCTATTGGTACAACATTGACTAATATCAGTGGAGAGTTTAAGATTTAGGTGACACTTGGTATAAGGATGTTGGAATGCACTAGATTGCTTAAAGAGGCTATACATACTTATTTGATTCAAGGGTTAATTTGATTAATCAATGTTTTTAAGGTATTGATTAAGAAATAAAAAAATATTATTGTGAAGATTATAAGAAAGTGTAAAAAAAAATGAATAACATTATTTTATACATTTCAATAAAAAAATTTACTTTTTTTAATTTCTTAACCAATACTCTGAGGTGAATTAAATTGCCTGAAATTTCTGATTCCAAAGAAAATTTCTATGGACAACATTGATTAGGACCGGTGGAATGTTTAAGATTTTGATGACACTTAGTATAAGGATGTTGGAAAATGGGGTAATTAATAAACTTAATTCATTTTGATGTTGATGAATATTTAAGATTTATACTGTAGTATTTATCCTATGCATGCATTTTTAGAGTCAAACAATTATAGTATTTTCCAACAGTCATGTTTCAATATACCAAGCAATATTTTGTATAATAAAAATACTTAATTATATACTAGTGTGTTTACACTTCGAGCAAAAGAACTAAATCTAGGATAAAGTTAAGTTTTGAGTGTCTCTTTTCTCCATTCATCTCCTTATTTTCATTTAAAGTGGTAACAAAGCCTTGATTTTAAATTGTCTTGATTCCTAAACTCAAGAAGAAAAAAACTTGGATAGTTGGCGTCTTCATACGAGAAAAATACTTAAACTTTTAATGTGTGTGGGATATGAAGGAGTAAGGACATGAAGAATCAACAAATGATGATGAAGTTTTAAATGAAGCCCGAAGAAATAATTTTGTAAGAGATATGTGACATGAATCTAAGTTAGTCTACCTAGTACCTACACGTCCTGCAAGATGGAAGCTTTTAATCAGTTGTGGATCTAGGATCTAAGTGAGAAAAGACAATCTATTTAAAAAGATAAAATTTATAATTATAATTATGAAATAAGTAAAAAGATTAAGTATAATGAGTTAAAATATATACAATTAGGAGAGCAAAATATACATATTAAAGATATTTATATTTAAAAAGTTAGAGGGTGCAATTGCACCTTCTCATTCCTATGTGGATATCCGCCACTGTCTTTAATGAATCTAGTACTGATTTTGAGGAAATTGTTTCGAAAGGATGAAAGAGGTCTGGCAAAGAGATTGGTCAACTGATGACACACAAAAGACATATAGTTGTGTTTTGCGTAAGTGTCATGCAAAGAATGAAAAACAATGTTAGCACGTAGATAAGTAGCTCTAATGCTGTCTAAATAGGTAGTAGTCCTAGTAGTGGGCACATCAAGTTCTTGAAAAGCTTCTATAGCCACAGTATTCCACTAGTGGTTATATTGCCATTGTCCCATACTCTGCCTAAGTTAATGATCTTGCGATTGTTGGTTGGTTTTTGAACAAAAAATAGACTAGGTAAGCACTTGTTGATTTTCTGTCTTGTGTATCGCCAGTCACCACCCCAATCAACATGACAGAAAGCAGTGAGATTGCGATTAGTATACTTTGTTAGATGAAAGCCATGCAAAATTGCAGACTTTAACTAATGCACTTCAAGGCTTGCATATGCGTTGATGTTGCATTCCATATGTTGTGGCACTTTGTTGGTAGAAAGAAATCAGAAATGGTAGGTCGGATCTTAGAGAACAGTCAACAAAAATGGTGATATTTTTAGGGGGGCATGGTGTTGCACAGTCACATACCTTTCAAGGTTGCGAGCTACATGCAAGGAATGAATTTGTCTATATCATGCATGGTAATTGGATTAGGTGAGTTTAATAGGTAATTGAGTGGTGGTATTGAATTCCACTAGATCTTTTTGAATCCATTGGATCGTGAGTAATGTTAATTAAGCATATGGCTTAATTTGACATCACATAGAATAGTTGAATTGTTTTCTTTTATTCATCAAAATAAATATATAAAAGGGTATGTGTATTATTATGGTTTAATTGTGATCTATATATGTCAGCCCGCCTTTACTGGGTTACATTCAATATATGTTAAACTTTTTACTTTTGAACAAAATGTGTTGAGAGCTAGATGTTTTGCTCGTAGCACTCCCAAAGCCCATTATTATATCTCTCCTTTGGTGTGGCTTGGTGTCAAAAGTGTTCTATGTGAAGTTCAGCTCAATACTTCTTGGTTATTGGTTGATAGATCCTCCATTAATTTTTGGCGGGATAAATGGCTATCCCCGCCTATCATTGAAGTAACAAATTTCCCTATTCTTTTTTAGCCTCACATGAAAGCCACAATTGATCTTTTTATCCATAACAATTCCTGGTTGGTTCTTGATTTGATTAAAAGCATGTTCTTGAGCTAGCCAAGGAAATTGAATCTATGGTTATCCCAATTCATCCTACCAAAAAAAGTTTTGTTTGGAACAACTCCAAGAATGACCATCTATATCTCAAAGATGCCTATTGTCATATTCAATAATCTGTTGCCCCTCAATCTAGTTTCAAGGACCTCTGGCACACTTAGATCTTGCCTTCAGCTTCTTTCTTGCTCTGGCGAATCATGCATCGAAAGCTTCCCATTGATGACAAACTTTGGGAGAGAGGTTTTCACACTGTATGTGTAACCTACATGAGGGTGCTTATGAGTTTTGCGAGCACTTAATTTTTCAATGTTCTTTCTCTGTTAGAATTTGGAATTGGGTGTAGTTTTTGGTTAATCGTGTGATGAGGCTTAGCTCCGTCAACGAGCTTATCTCTTCTATTTCTGCGGATTGGTCGAAGCATATGCAAGACATCGCACTGACAACAACTACTTTTTATATTTGGACGATATGACACTGTAGAAACAACAAGCGCCTCAATAACAAAGCCAACTCCTTCCACCCAGTTATTGCGTTGATAATTGGGAAAAATAGAATTACAGAATGCTTCTTCAACTTATATGAACTCTTTTATCCAGGAGTTTGTCATTAGGAAGCAACTTGGTATTATTGATCATTCTAGGAAAGCAGATCACGTTTCTCCAGCCACTTAGAACCCCCTTCTTACATGGATGGGTTAAGTACAACTCTGACGGCTCGACTAATGGCTTTCTTGGCTTAGCAAGTTGTGACAACATCTTCAGGCATCATTCAGCTAACACTGTTGGTTGTTTTTCTCGAAATTTGGGTATAAATAATTCCTTTTTTGCAAAACTAATGGATACCATCTTATCTATTGAGATAGCTTTTATCAAAGGCTGGATGAATCTTTGGCTATAATGTGATTCAACTTTGTAGTTCAATTCGACAACAACCCATAATTGGTTCCTTGGTTTCTGAAGAATATATGGTGTAATTGTATAATTTTATCTAGACAAATGCATTTTGTGGTAGCCATGGAGGAAAATATATGTACAAACTTATTTGCATCCAAAACAAAACTCATTTATATGACAACACTTCCATTGATGGGATGCTATCCCTCATTAAATATTAAGAGGAATAGATATGATTTTAAAAACTACAGGTTCAATAGTTTGTCTTTTCATGGGTTTGATTTTACTCCCAATGTGTTTTGTTTTCCAAATACTATTACTTAAATTTATTCAATCCAAATTGTTAATGGTAAAGCTTTTCATTTAGACAAATTTAGAGTTTTAAATTTATTCAATCCAAGTTGTTAATGGTAAAGCTTTTCATTTAGAAAAATTTAGAGTCAATAAATTTAATGTTTTCTTATTTAATTAACATCAATTATTAAAATTATTATTAACGATACAAGAGTTAATTTCTTTTACTGAAAAAGTAAAACAAATAATGTAAATATTTTTTAAATAATAAATATTTTGTATTCAACAATATTTTGTATTCTTACATTTTTAACAAAACCTTATTTATGCATTAATGCATATTGTTAAACTTTAATTAAATTAGGAAGTAAGTGCTTAATGTTAAAAAAAGACTTTTTAGTTACTATAGTTACTATTAATTAATTTCCATTAAAGAACACATTTAAAAAGTGAAAGTGCACAAATGGAAAAAGAAAAGCGTGTGACAAAGCAGCACCCCATTGGTTAATGTCAAACCACACGGATCGCCATATAGCCAATCAGGAGTCGTAGATAGGATCTAATCCAACCGTCCACGTTTGTCTCAAAGTCAGATCGCTGTAATGACAACAGCAGCGTGGGAAGCTCTATCTATAAAACGGTGCCAACGCAATTTTCTTCTCTCATCCATTTCTCGCAACAACGCTTAACCTTTCTCATTCCCCATTTCCTCACCTCGTTCAACCGCTGCTAAATTCTAGGGTTCCAAAATGGACGCTGGCGGTAAGATCAAGAAGGGCGCCGGGGGTAGAAAGGGCGGCGGCCCAAAGAAGAAGCCCGTTTCGAGGTCCGTCAAAGCCGGTCTCCAATTCCCCGTCGGAAGAATTGGCCGTTATTTGAAGAAAGGAAGGTACGCTCAGCGTGTTGGTACCGGTGCTCCCGTTTACTTGGCTGCAGTTCTCGAATACCTTGCTGCTGAGGTAACATAACATTACATCAATTAAATTAATTTGCTTCACTTAATGTTGATTAATTGTGGTTAATTTTGTGTTGAGAAATTGAAATGTGGATATGGATTGTGAAGGTGCTTGAGTTGGCTGGGAATGCCGCACGTGACAACAAGAAGAACAGGATTATTCCAAGACACGTGCTTTTGGCAGTGAGGAACGATGAGGAGTTGGGGAAATTGCTTGCTGGAGTGACAATTGCACATGGTGGTGTGCTTCCAAACATTAACCCTGTTTTGTTGCCTAAGAAGACTGAGAGGGCTTCCAAGGAGCCTAAATCTCCATCCAAGGCTACTAAATCTCCTAAGAAGGCTTAAGTTACTTTTTTTTTTAATTTTTATTTTTAAATTTAGTGTTGTATATCGGTGATTAGGTGCTTTTTGTCCCATTGTGTTGTTTTTAGGAGTGAGTTTGCTTCGTTATCGAAAAGTGGAAACCCCTTGTTTTCAGCCAATATTCTCGCTACCTCTTTTTTGATTTTGTTATGGGATGTTAATTCAGGTGCATGAAAGTGAAATAATTGGTTTGAGAATAAACCGAACTTTAAGTAGCTTCGTGCTAATTTTTTAAGGTCTTGTACTGTTGTTAATTGTGTAATTTGATTCTTAATTGACTCTCTTATGATTTGACTTTAGCCATGTCCGTTTTGGCAATTGTCGTTTTGTTGATATTCATTTGAAGTAATTTCTTAGTTGAGTAATGGACAATTACGTTGTTTATGCAATGTGTATTACTCTTCAGTTTTGCATACGTATGAATCTGTCCAATATCAGGTTTGGTAAATGTATATTAGCTTTGAAATTTAAAGGTTTAATAAATGCGTTTTCAGATTAGTCAGTGACTACCTTTTATGTTGAGACCTGACCATGACCTGATAGGTGTTGACTGGAATTTGTTCTCCGTTTTCGGAACTCGGAATTTTTTGTCAACGCTATGGTTTTAACAGACACCACTATACCACTTTGTTGTTACACAAATGAAATGGTTTTAATAAAATTATTAGTTTTTTTATTTATTTATATACAACACTTATATCTATAAAATGGATTGAATCCTATTTACTTATGGTGAGAAATTGAAAACAGCACATGCTAGGGAAGCTGATGTAAATTTAGGTTCATGTAGTGTTTGGTTAAAGGGAAATAAGAGGAGGAAAATAAGTTTCTTTTTAGTTCAATATTTAGGTGGGAAATGATGGAATATAATCTTCTGTCACTCACTTTTAGTTTCTCTTCAGTATTGAGATAATTTGGAGGGAGAGCGAAAGTGAATTTTAAAATGTTGGTTAAAACATTGTGAATTAAAAAAAAATAATTATTTTTCTTGTCATTTCTTATAAATTTCTCTTTGCTCTTGTCTCCACTAAACCAAGTAAGGAAATTCAAATAGAGTTCTTTAAAGGCATTAAATCAATTCCTCTTTGATCACATCTCCATTGAACCAAGTAAGGAAATACAAATAGAGTTTTCAAAAGGCACGTCTTTTTTTTTCAAAGGATCACTCATTTAAAATGTTTAATGACATTTACAAAAATGCAAGATGTTAAAAGAAGATAATAATGCACAATATATAAATAGATGCAAATTTGACTTGCATATTCAAATTTATTAAGTGTTTGATAATTGGTTTGCATTGACGCACATTGACACAAACAAGAATTCTTTTCAAATTGTAATAATGAGAAGCAAGAATGTGTATTTTTTTTTGTTGAACGAATGTTAGGAGGTTTCTAAATGAAAATCAAATGCACTACAACACATTTATGCCTATGATTGTCTTTGATATGATTTGTGGTGGTGTGAAGCTTTCTTGGATTTTAATCTGCCTTATCATGATGTGTTAAGGGTTTCTTTTTAACCTTAATTAATTCATGTTTTATGATTACATTATTTCTTTGTTGTAAGCACTTTTCCGTCTTTAAATTGGTAATTATTTTAAAGTATATTTTTGGGGATAAATTACATTATTTTTATTTTCAATTTAGCTATCTCAAATTTGGAATTTGAAGCAAAGTGATTCCTTAGCATTGTCCTGTGTATGTTTGACTTTGATTGGAGAGGACTATTCAATAAGAATGTGTTAGCATATACATGGAGGATGATTGGATCTAAGGAGCCTGTATACTGATAATTTATGTTTCCCATAGTTTACATGGAGGGGTTGCTAAGGTCATTGACAGCAGGACTTACTGGAAATTGTCAATCTTCCTCTGGATTGTGAAGCTCGAAAAACTCCGGTGTTGCTGCAGTTTGGAACTTGTGGTTGCAGATGAAAAATAAAATTTTGCAAAGTGTTAATTGCTCTTTAAGCCTATTGGCTTTTTGGAATCATTGGCAGCTTCCCCCTATTAGCTTTTATTTGCATGCTGTTTAAGAGATTTCATTTAAAAAATTGGTGTCAAACTATTCCTGCTTTACCAAAAGTCTTAGATTCAAAATCGGGTTACTAGAGGATATACATGATATAGAAAGAAAGGAAATTTCATTTTTCCATAGAAATATACTACTATAAAAGTCAAATGCAGGTCAAGTTTTATTGACTGTATTTTAAAAAAAATGAATTTATTAGCTGTTCCTTTCGCCAAAAAACCAATGTATTACATCACTGTTATCTGGTGCAAATAATGATCACAAATTGTAATATGTGATAAGTTAATCCATTTTTATGGTAATAATTACTGGAGTATTTCAGAAGTCACAAGAATTTTTTAAATTAATTAAACGTGTAAATTACATTTTATTGTGCATGCCTGTTAAATTCACAACAAACTAATCCAAAAGGGGGATTACATATATGAGATGCATCTTCGCTTTCTGTTTTCAAGTTACAGGTGTGCAAACTTTTGCCATCTATGCAATGGCTGAAGACAGAAGTCATGTGTACCCTGAAGAAAAAATAAGACTTTATCCCCTAAGATAACAGCTTGTAGATGCATTCATCAATCAGCACCCCGATCACCTTTCAATCCTATGTCGTTGTACAATTTCCTTTAATGGTATGTTTGGATGTAAGGAAAGAAAATAGGAATGAAAGAAAATACATATAATAACAATGTATTTTCTACTATTTGATTTGAGAGAAAGAGAAAATAAAATGAAGAGAAAAATTGATTATTAAAAACATAAATTTTAAATTTTTTTTTCCTTTCAATTCAAAATTTAAAATTTTCTTTACTCTTTCATTTTCTTTCCTTCAATCCAAATGGAGGGTTAACGGTTCCCAATGAAAAATGCCGATGTTTAGAAGAACAAAATCCTTCATGGCTCAGCCTCAAACTATTCATAGTAAGCACTAAGCAGCACATAATCTGAACAATCTCGATTCATCCCTTCGGCTGTCTGTATTTTACAATGTGGCAATCTTCTTATTTTCTTAAAACCCTTAAACCGGGTTTTATGATAATTGTAATGCAAAGAACACCAAGAAGATCAAATGCAGCCTAGCTGAATTACAAAGCGAACAACCAATGATCATCAACATATAAAAAATAATCAGAAGACACTCAATGGTACATGGCACACATTGCAACACCAGATGGCGGATGCTACATAATACATATTATTGTGTTAAAAAAATACTACTTCTTACCAACCCATTAAGGTTCTTCGAACCCTATTTACAATCTTATTTCTAGCAGCAACACCTGTTAATTGAAACTCACAGTTCTCATCCAAGAGGAATCTGTACACCTCCCATTCACGCTCTGAAGTTGAATGCCGTCCTACTTCAGCCTATAAGAAAAACGGAACTAAGTAATTAGATTTGATTTTTTTATAAGCATAATGTTTTATTATCTAAATGACAGCAGTATATATCAATGCTTATTTTGAAATGCATTTATATTTTTATAGCAACCAAAGATATTAAAGATTTGATATCACATTTCTGAAATTTTCTTACCGAGAAAACACAAATTCCAAGTGTTTTGAGAGCAAATGTGACATCATAAAAAACTCGAGGTCTGCCCATTCCAGATATCTCAACTGGATTAGCGACCAACAGTTCAGTATCTGGTCCTCGGTTTGCAATGATTACTCGCAATGGATGAAGCATTTCTTGTTTCAAACCAGAGCAGAGTGCACTCTGCTTCTCCGGATCCAAAATCTTTTTCCCATCTTTCTGCTGAATAAATATATCTAAATCACGATACCCCATCGAATTGGGTGAAAATCGGCCGTATGAAATCTAAGAAGAAAAATTGAGAAGTGTCAGCAAACTGCTAGAATGCTATATTGTTGCCAGCACAAAAAGAAATTAACATAATTTCAATTTTTCACACAAATAAATTTTATCCATGATAAGATGAATGATTGGTGATATATGAAAGCTACTTCAGAAGTTTAAACCATCTAACTACCTCAATCAAAATGATGGCTCCTAAAACAACTAAAATGCCCACTTGTAAACAAAAATGATAAAGAAGGAAATCGACCCACTGATTTTCGAAATTGGATGCATAATTGTTTTTCTTGCTAGGAGCTGACTGAATAATAAAATTGACATTGAAGAACAGTCAAGTGTGATAAAATCTGCAAGATTTGGTCAGTTAAGCTGTTTCTTTTTGCAAGTAATGGGTAAAAAGGGAAAATGATATTGATTGTTTAATTGTATGAGCAGCATGCAAATTTTCAACTCAAATAAAATTACTAACAGAAGTGAGACATTTTACCCTATGCTGACAGCTGCCATCTATCAAAACTTGACCAAAGGAAAACATTAAATATCCTTCATGAACAAGGACATTGAGCTTGGAGGGAGCTAGGAAAGTGAGGAGCTAGCAAAGGATGCTGTGCTACAAATAATTTTCGTAGAGAAAATAATACCTTCATATTCATGTCCTTCAAAGTTCTCATTATGTCATAAAGAAGACCCTTGTGATCAGCACATCGTATTTGAACTAGCGTGTGAGCTGGGCTTAAGAAATTGTCTATTGTTACATTGGTTTTCTTCAACTTTGTCATATCAGGGCTAAGAGCTTGAGCACGAACTTCGTTATCTGATAACTCACATTGAAATAGCTCCTCGGCTAATGCAGGAGACAGAGAAGAGATACCCTGATTATACTCATATTCTGGACCTGCCAATTGAAGTTCACAGCTGGTACACCAGTCTCGCAGAACAGCATTCAATCTTTCACATGTCTCATCCTGTCGATTTCTTGTGTGTAAAAGTTCCCTAATAGAAAATTGAAGCAAGTGATGATTCCTTATAAGCAACAGTATGCACTCGAAATATAACTGACAGTTGATAAACTGCATTAAGATGTTAGACATAAACAAAATATTGCTAATAACTTTGTTCAGCCATATAACAAGAACCGCACCCTTGCAATATCATTTATTAGAGTTTTAGGATTTATAAAGAGAAATACAAATACTTCATTTCTTTCTCTCTGTTCTCTGTCCTCCTGCCATTTTCATCCCTTTCTCCCTTGATTGGTAGTAAGATGCAGCACACAGTAAGCCATATGGGAAACCAGCATGATGGAAACAGAAGGATAAGACATTAATTTGTCAGATGATACAATCACCCGTATTTTAAAAGGTTGAAACTTACCATTTTGGCCAAAGAGATAAGCAAGCTTCTATCATCATTAAAACAAGTAAAAAAAATATAGGAAGAACTATTTGGAATCAATAAAGTTGGGGCAAAAGGCTTATGACATAGAAGTAAATGCATAGAACTATTATTAGGGAAGTCAACACAAAGGTATGTGACAAACTAACTCTAATTTGCACGTGAGTTGCTAGGGAGATAATCCTGTTTGAGACACAATCCGATACTAAATGTAAGCACCGCTCTCATTGGGGATTTGAATTATGATTCATTGAGATTCAGAACATTGTGGTTGACTAACCCCTTCAGCTAGACCTAACCTTCCGGTGGTTGCAAATGAGTTAATTGAATTAAAACAACAAAATATTAAAAGTTCAAACATTACTGCATGTATATCAAAAGAACTTGAGATTCCATCATGATTAACAACATATTCCACCGAGACATTTAGAAAAACTTCACATTCTGCATTTTACAAATCTAACTATTCCGAGATATAAGGTGAGTTTGATGGTTAAGGGAGAAGAGAAGAGGGGGAATATCACGATTTCGATCCCATTGCTAACAAACTAACATTTGCCTATATAAAAAAAATCAAACTCTTCACTCACTTGTTATCTTTTACGAAAAAGAGGTCCAAGACTCTGCCATCGGGGGTCGTGGTCACTTTCACCTTTTGAATGGTAAGTTCAAGCTCCGAGAGCACTTTCGTTACATCTACAACACGGTATCAACAAAAAGACAATCAGAAAAATCATACCACAAAGAATATCAAGTGAAAGAAATTTCCATTACCGTGTAACAAGCCCTTCCGGTCAAGGCAACAGAACTTCAAAAGATAGACAGGAGAAGATCTCGAAGGTTGCTGAATGAAAAAGAAGGAGGCTAAACAAGGCGGACAAATTTCCTGAAGTCGTTCTTTGAGAATCAGATAAGAACAGCTCATAGGAAGCAACACGGAGTATGGAATAACCCACAACACAATGTAACACCACACGCCATCGGTTGAAACATCTGAATGATATATTCAAAAGAGGGTCCATTAAATTAAGAATACAACGGAAGAGGATCTGAAACGAAGAATTCAATGAAAGTGGAGAAAGTGTGAGACCTCCTTTGGTGATGCAAAGACCGAAATCGAGAATGATTCTGCAGATATCGCAAGCGAGGCCTGTCTTGTCGGGGCAATTGACGGTGATGATGAAAGGGTCGCCGGGCTTATTCGGTTGCTGGATTTGAACGACGTCGTCGTCGCTGCCGCCCGACACTCCTCCCATCATAGGAGGCAGCTAACACTCTATGTTTAGTTGGCAGGTCAAACGATGTTTGGTTAAGGTTAAGGTTAAGGTTTGGGAGCATGCCAAGTTGAAGGCAGAAATCTATTATTATGACATGAGAGCACTATTGTTTGTACTGTCATGGTTATGGTTATTATAGTTGCAAGTTGCAACTGAGTGATGAATGGTGATTGTAGAAGTCACGTCAGCAATCGCGAAGGCACTGCATTTTGGACGTGGCGGGATATTTGTGGTTACTTACTGTTTAGTTGTTGTTATGGTTAACCTTTTTCTTTTCTTCTCTTACTTATTTGAGGCTATAATTTCGTCTAACGAATGTGTTTCCATGTTTGGTACCAATTTACTTATCACGTTAGGTTGATGTCACCAAAGTAAATTCTGTAGGGGCTTGTTTTTTCCGGACCTGGATTTGTACACTTTGCTTTTCCACACGTAATTAATAAATGGAAACTTTTAAGATAAAATTCGTTTGACTCATTATATTTTCATAAATAAAACTTAAAACCACATATTTAAAATCTGAATTATCCAATCTTTATCTTTATTTATTTATATATCAATTTCAATATACATATATATATATATATATATTTCTTTTAAAAAATTAACATGTTTATCATTCATGATGATTTGTAATTAAATAATAGTAATTTTTTTTACACTATTATATTCTAATTAAGTTTTAAAAAGAAATATATTTAATTCACTCAAGTGATTGAATGTTATTCAATTTATGAATTCATATAGACACGTTTAATAATAAGATTGCTGCTACTTGTTATTAACTTAGCCTGCATTGTGTAAACTAAGCAGGACCTTGTTTGTTAGAAACAGGATGAAGGACATGGCAAGTTTTATAGAAAAGAAGTTAAATTAGACCGTTTGTTTATCAAACTTCAGCGTGCGCTGCACAGTGTTATTCAGTACACATCATAAATTCTATTTTTTTTCTCATGACATACTCCTTCGAATTTTCTTGCTATTCTCAACTCTTGAGACTGTAGAAAATAATCATGTAAAACTAACTCCAGATTAGTTCCAGCTCCAGACAAGATGATAAAAGGTAAACTTTTGATAGAATTTTATTACAAACAAAATCGTTCTCCAATGCATGAATTATACAATTCAAAACAAAATTCGACTAGATATGGTGAATCAGTTTCACATCATCAGAGTAAATGGCATGACTCCGGACTATGTAATTAACATTCCTCAAGCTCAGTTCTCAACGACACTTAACAAAGGAAAGTTGAAAAGATAACCAGAATACATGAAAGAATTTCAATTCAATCGTCTTACAAACAGCAAAATTGTAGTGACATGCTGCAGTCTTTTGCCAAACAAAACAACATATATAGCAATGTGATAGCTGTAGATGCCAAATTTCAGGCCCCCCAACTTTCTCAGTATCATAATGGTAATAATAACTATAATGACGAAAATTTTGAAAACGGGCCAGACTCATCTCACTTATTATTCTACTTTGACATGTCACCAAAGGAGTGAAAAACAAGTTAATTCTTTTTACCAACTCCAAGCCTCAGACGGAAATCCTCTTCCATACGAGGAAGACCATCACGCAACTTGACCTTTGGCTCCCAGCCCAACAATTCCTTTGCTTTTGTGATGTCTGGTTTTCTTTGTCGCGGGTCATCAGGAGTGTTCTCCACCATCTTGATCTCCACACCTGGATTAATAAGCTGCAAAACCACCCACAAAGCGTTAAATAAAAACTTCTTGCCAAAATTTTCTTTCACACTTTGCACATAAATATGGATGAAATGTATTGATCTGCTACAATGAACATGCAATCCACCTCAAGAAAATTAGTTCAATGGATTCATTGGACGGGTAACCAAGAATTCCAAGTCACGTTTTACTACTCAGCTTAAACTTAAAAGGAAAACATGCACATGTAAACCAAAATAGGAGAAGTGAGTGGTACTGATAAAGAAAAAAAATGCTTAAAACTGACCTCTTTAACTGTCTCAGCAAGTTCAGTCATTGTAAATTCACCTGAAATTTAAAGATACTCAAGTAAGTAACCAAGGGAAGAGAAAGTAAAGATACTTTCCCAGCTAAAGAAATATGACATCAAATACAGGCCTTGCAGTAGAAATATAACCTGGGTTTCCAAGGTTGATTGGTCCGGTGTTTGATCCTTCCATGAGACGGATAAGGCCATCAACCTAAGACATCTCATAGATATCATAAATTCATAATCACATTCTGCTATTCAGGTAGTAATTTAAAGATACATAGATTATGGTAGATACCAGGTCAGAGACATAGCAGAAACTTCGAGTTTGTGTTCCTGGACATTGGACTGTCAATGGTTCCCCCCTATAATGGACCATTATGTGAGAAGGGTACGAATCAATATAAAAATAGGGATAAGACAGAAATAGAAAACATAGCTAGTCACCAAAATTAAAGTATTAAAATTTTTAAAATAATTAAATCAATAATTGATCTAGCAAGTAGCAAGCAAGCATGATCATTGAACAAATCATGCACCTGTTAAAGGGATCCTTCCGACAACCAAAACCATCAGAATATATATCAAAAAGACATGCAGAAGTAACAACATTATAGCATGCATTTAAACCAGATAACAGTAAAGTAATTACCGCAGTGCTTGAGCAATGAAGTTGCTGACAACACGCCCATCATCAATATTCATGCGTGGTCCATATGTGTTAAAGATTCTTGCAATGCGTATTTCTATGTTGAAAGGATATATAAACACCTCAAGGAGTTAAAAAACAAAGAAAAATCTCTACTGGATATGCCTTAAACAAAACGAGAAGAAATTACAAGGAAAAAAAGGCAATAAATTACCAATCCCATGCTGCCTATGGTAATCAAACATCAATGTCTCAGCCACCCGTTTCCCCTCATCATAGCAACTACGAACTCCTGATATTATCATATATTCGAGTCCTCAGTCTACATCTTTATTAATATGTATAAAAAGATCAGGAATAGTTCCTTATTATAAGCGCTTTAGCAAGTTGAGAATGAAATGAAGGAACCTACCAATAGGGTTAACATTGCCCCAATAACTTTCAGGTTGGGGATGCACAAGAGGATCCCCATATACCTCTGAAGTTGATGTAAGCAGAATCCTGCCAATAAAATTCAAACTAATTAAGACCAACTAATGGAAGCCATTGAGATTATTGTTAAAGAAAATATCCCAACCTTGCTCCTACTCGCTTAGCGAGCCCAAGCATGTTCAGTGTGCCAATCACATTTGTCTTTATTGTCTGTAAAGTAATTATTTCATTATAAATTAGATAGTCTTTCAGGGTCAGATAAACATGAACTTATTGACCAATGATACTAACAGGAGCTAGACATAGCTATGGAAAGAATGTAACAATAAGCAGGGGAATGAAACTACTTTACAGGAAAGGGGACAGACAAGAGAAGGGGCTCAGTATAATCCCCCTCCATCCCCCAATTTTTTTTCCCAAGAAAAGATAACAATATCAGAGACTGTGCAATGAAACAGAATGCAATTTCTTCAACAGTTGACATCAATAAGTACGATTTTCAATTGAAAGGCCAATTATTAGATATACAAAAGCAGACTCTCAAACTATATACCTTTACTGGATTGTATTTGTAGAAAATAGGAGAGGCAGGGCATGCAAGATGGTAGATCTGATCAACCTCGATCAATAAAGGCTCCGTGACATCTAAAAAGTGATAATGAGAATCAGCACCATTGGTTTACAAACAGATTTAAAGTGAAGCTGAGCATAGTACATTATGTACACAATACAGCATCATCATTACTGTTCCTGCATCAGATGGCTAATTTAATTGTGGTTATTTAAAAAAAAAGTTGAAATAACGAATGCTTTAATTCATGGTGTAACAACTGTGAATCTTATGCTGATTGCATGCCATAAGTTAACAGAAACCAGTTGACAAACTAAGTTTAAAAGCTCAAATATATACAGTCCAATGAGCAAAAGATAAATCAATTAAAAACTTTAGTGCATCTAACATGTGACAATTTTAATGGCATTGATAGTTGTTAGTAAACAAAGATGAGAGACTATACCATGACGGATAAGCTCAAATCTTGGATGACCAATCCATTTTTTGAGGTTATCCTTGGATCCAGTGAAGTAGTTGTCAGCAACAATGACCTGATCAAACAAACATATTGTGGCAGAACTTTATCAAATCAAACTTAGTTCTATATGCTGTATCTTATTTGTCACATATAGGATGATAGCAAGTTATGCCATCTGCATAAAATCAGTAAAATCATGAGTGAACATCAGAAGTATAACATTATGAGCAAATAGATAACCCTCTTACCTCATTTTTTTCATTTTCCATCAATCTGTCAACTAAGTGAGACCCAATGAATCCAGCTCCTCCAGTAACCAAGATTCTCATGTTGGACTATTATTAAGAATGAAAGAATACTGGTAAACAAGGCATCAAGACAAGAAAAAAGAGGCTTATGCAAAATAGTTGCTTCTGCAAAAGCCACATTCACAAACACCAAAACAAATTTTGACCAATGGATGTAAGACGCACAGATGTTCTCATACACATAATGCAGAACCAAAGGTAGCACTATGCAAAAGAATAGAAATAAAGGGAAAACCTTTTACAGTTTAACAGATCAGTATTATAGATAAAGAATTAAATTTAAAACAATAAATTTCTACCATTTGTTGAATATCTCCCCTTGTATCTTATTAGAAGATTCACAGTATAAAACATTGGGTTTGTTGTCAACATTTTGATGAGTGCTTGTGGTCAAACTATAATATATAACCAAGTACACGAATCACTCCACATTTGACAGCATTTTCAATTAATTTAAGTTTCTTCTGGTGTTTGTGTTCCTAGCAACAGTAAAGGGTACTGAGTTACAGTGCAATTTAAGAATAAATTTGTAATCAACAAGTCGATATTCATAATATTATTATGATCACATTCAACACAGACATCCAAATCTTAAAACCAAAATGTTTTGCTTTACTTTTATGTAAAATAACAATGCAGACGAATGGCCAATCCACAAAGTAACCATTTTCTAAATCTACTAATACGACACAGTCATTAGTGTACTTGTACTAAAAAAAATAACATTAAATAACTGAAATGTCTGCATGAACATGAAATTGGAATCAAGCAAGCAACGTAAATTATGTTGCATGAAAAATGGTAATCAAGATAAGAAGATGCAATGCTTCACCTGAAAAAATTTGGAAAAGCGCAGAGGAGACGGCAAAGGAGGCTGCTTTGTTGTTGTCTGGTGATGTCCATTACCATTAGAAGAATCCGTTGCCATTCTCTGAACCACTGAAATTAATTCCTTCACAAATTTTGGGGTGGTCAATGTCGTGCACAGATCAAATAAACTTAAATGGGATATCAAATTCCCGAACCAAATCATGTGACTTCACATCTATTTAATGAAAGGGTCAATTGGAGCCACAGAGAGGGCAAAGAGGTACAAATAACATTAAAAACAATAAGAATAAGAAAGGGATAGAGCAAGTCAAGAACCTGATCACAAGCTTCACCAAAACACCAACCCAAAACCCTAACCAGTCTTGTCTTACCACTCCACGATCATAGACCTATTTATATAGATAAATGACAGCCAAAATTTGAAAATTCTTCCACCGAACATTAAATTCAAATTTGGAAGGGAATTAAATAAAAAAAGAAAAATTTATAAGTTTATAATAGATAAAATTAATGTCCCGAAAGCATAGTAATTCAATTTGGAAACCTTGAAAGTCACGGAAAGTTGAAGGACATAATGAAAGCTCCGAGGCAACGACAACAGTAATGGAAATCACACCAAACTATTATTCTGAAGTAAAGATTCAGTAAAAAAAAACCAAGCCCGACCCAACCAAACCCAACCCCACGTTGAATTTTGTGTCTATGACTATAATTAATTACCTAACAGGACATATGGATAGTATGATACAAATAATATCAAATGTAAGTGCAATTTAATTCAATTCAACTTTGAAGAATATCATGTCTCTCTCTGAGTAATTAAGGTAATGAAGAGTGGTGTAGTGAGAGGCTGGCGGTGCATGAGAATGGATTAGTCTCTCAGCACAAGGTTACACATTGTGCAGTGCCACACTGAGTGAGATGAGGTACAAGGATCCCCCACTTTTTGGAAAATAATTAAGTAACTTTTGATACAAAAATGGATTTAATATTTTAAAAAATAACAAAGGAATGCAATTATTTTCTTATCATCACAAATTGAAATATTTTTGTGGGGTGATTAATTATAGAACTATTAAATTTTGTAATGATAATTAATCATAAATCTATAATTTTCAGAATATATATATATATATATATATATATATATATTTTAGATTCACTTGAACCTGTGCTTCTTCAACCACAGTTTTCTTTTATCAATTTTTTCCCCATATTTTTCTGAATTGCTTTGATCAATATGAATATGGACCGTTATATCATAGATAGGAAATTAGTTGCTACATTTCGCTATATAAGAGCCTCTTTATCCTCATTGTAACTCAATTTTATTTATCATAATATACATTTACTTTGAGTAATAATTTTCTCTTCTTTTCTTTCTCTGTAATCATGTTTCCTAACATGTTACATTGTTTGAACGCTGATAATATATTGGGATATATAGTGTGAGTCCAATAAAAAAAAATAGATTGAAGTGAATTTATATCAAACACAGGAAGTACAATATCTAATTTTTTTTATCGGTAGAATTTAAACAAATATAAAAGACTCATATAACATCTTAACATTATTTTCAATTCTCACAAATAAAAAAATATTATATACTTTAGTTGTCGACATTCTAGTACATCTATATAAATTCAACTTCCAATTTCATTTGTTAAAAGTGCTTATCATGATATCTCACACTAAATTAAGAGCAATGATATGTCAATATGAATTCACTCTAAACACTCTATCAATATTTCCTTACATTTTCTCTCTCTCTCTATCTTACTTCGTATCACTCTTCATACCTATTTTTCTCACCCTCAATTCCCCCCAAATTAATTAATCGCACTAGAGGGATTTCTCCCATTGAACAAGTTCCTTGATTGCTTCTTCAATTTCCATCGTCCCCCGTATGCATGCACACAAGCAGAATCCCACCGCACTCAAACTAAGAAAAACTTGGCTCTTCATTTCCTTCTCTCCTTCATCACCATATAAGTTATCAACAACAATCCTCGACCGTTGGAGAAAAGAGCCAATTGTTTGTTCAATTCCATCTTCACCTAAACCCGAAACCATGCACGTATTATTACCCCCATTTGACTTTCCTGCTTCGAGATCACAAGAGTTGTTATTATTCTCAACCTCTTTAGCAACAAAGTTCGTACTAGAAATCTCCACAAGACTTGTGATTGAAGAGCAAATCAACTCCTTAACGTGTCCAACTTCACCCTCTAGCATGTTCACATCCTCTTTCTCACAAGCCCCACATCGTTGGAATTCTTGTTGGAGGAACTTCAACGCTAGTTCTCCAAACAACATGAGATCCACCACTCTTGATAATGACCCCAAAAGCTTATTATAACAAACACTATTAAATGGTAGAAACCAAAAGTTAGGTTCCACTTCGGCTTCCCCAACAAATTTCCTAAGCTCGTTAACTTGCATTTTCAACTTCCTTTGTTTATCTTCTAAATCGGTTTTGCCAGCAACAAGTAGACTCAACGACCCAATGGACTCACCAAGGGTGGCCAAGCATTGTGAGAGTTCCATTTTGGCGCACGTGGAGACTAGTTTGGGCCAGAAAATGAGATCCACGAAAATAGAACATGTGAGCCCAATAAAGGTTTCAATGATTCTGGCTAAAGCAAACTCACTCGGTGCCCCAAAATTTTTCCTACCAAGAATTAGAATGGCCCCAATAACCGCGGAAATGCCACCAGTAGGCCCATACATTTTACTTCGCTGAAGGAAGCTCGTGAAGATAAACCAAGGAAGTAGAGACAAGAATCTAATGGGCAAGAATCTCTCAAATACGAAGCAACCCAAAACGCCATAAACAGATCCTAACACGGTTCCTTGGGCCTTAACATTTGCTGCTCTAAATGTGGCTTCCCTTCCCGAAACATAGCTCACGGCCACTGGAAGCCCAGCCCAGAACCCATTTTCTTTGCTGTACACTAAGCCCATGAACACTGAAAGGCCCAAAGAGAGAGAGAATTTAATTGCTGGCATAAGATTTGTATTTCTTAACGTTGCTATCAAATTAGCCCACTTTTCTTTGGCAGAATTTCCATTTTTCCTAACGGGTAGGTCTTGAGCACAAGTTGGAGGTTCGGTCAATGATTTCTTGTGGAGGAGTTTGGCGCAAAATAAGAAGAAGAAAATGGGTAAATCTTGGTGAGTTGTTGGAATGGTATGAAGGGATTGGAGAAAGTGGGTTATGGTTTTTGCATTGGATTCGGGAACAGTTAGTGAACCGCCACGTAAGCTTTGTTTAGCTTGTTTTATGGTTAGGGTAACATGCTCCTCGAGGCTGTTGAGACCATGTTTAAGGTCTTGATCGAGAATATTGCTAATTGGGAATGAATTGGTGCAACTTAAAGCCAACTCCATGCCTCGCAGATTGGTATCTACCTCTTGAAGTCTCTCTATCAGGCTTAAGCAATTTGATCTGAAAGTTTTAATTGGAAGTCTCTCCCATTGCATGCCCTCCTGTGCAAAAAAGAAAAGAGAATATGATTGTAAAAATTAAAACAAGATTGTGGCTAATAATTTGACTCTAGCAATGAAAAAAATAATACGTATATATGGAGATGCATTAATTGCTTTCATGATATGGGATTTTGAGCTTACTTTGTAGCGCATGATGATAGAAAGGAGCTTGGTTCGCTTAGTTACTAAAGACTTGGCATGAGACATTAATCCGACCGCAGTTGTCTTGTCCTCCTCGCATATCACTTTTACAAGAAGCTTCAATCTCTTCAAGGTATTTTTTGTTAATTGCTTGTAGCTTTGATTCATCTGTACTAGTTACGAAACAAAATTTAGATCGTACAAATATTTATAAAACACACACACACACATTATATATACCTCAACTTAATTACTTATTACACATCCCTTTTTATATATCTCTACTTTTCATTTTTCTTCTATTTCTCTCCTCTTTCTACCTCCCTTTTTACCCAAATATAGGGTGGTGTATGTCCCTGTTAAATCAATTGTCATTCCTGCACCCTGTTACCCAGTTGACAGCGAGGAATCGCAATTACTACGTACGCCACCTGTGTATTATGTAATGCTAGTGAATAGTGGATGATGATGTGAAGATTCCACTTAAATGACAAATGTTTTGTGGGTAAGAGTACTGACAGTTTTTTTCTATTTTAATGAAGATTCCACTTAAATGCAAAACGTTTCGATCATATATAAGGAATTTTCAAAGTTTTTCTATTCTAATAGGATTGGGTTTCCATAAGAATTTTTGCTGTTTGATGAGTAACTTTTTAAACAAATTTTCCCGCGAAAATCACCTTAGACGATATGCATATCCATAAAGTTATAAAATAATAATTTTCTAAAATAGTTTAATAGTGAAAGTATATATCTAAATGGATTTTCTTTCTATCTCCTTTCCTTCCACTCGCGCACCCAAAAAATGGGGATGCAGGTTTAACATTTTCCACTAACGATCATGTGTTTCTTAATACGGTTCTTTCTCCTTGTTTTTTGTGGCGTGTATACACCCGAAAAAGGTCGCAAAAAATATTATACCAGTCAATAAAGTCAGTATTGTCATTCATATATTTCATCCGAAATCACCTTTAAGAGTCCAAAATATTAAATGTTGACGTGATTTTTAGAGCTCAAACTAGGTTTAATTAGTATAATAGTTCATTGCTTTCACGGTAAACAAATTTAAATCACGTTAAGTATATAACATGAGTCAATGAAGTCTAACTCAATTAGTTAAGTAAGGTACATGAGTTACGAGTTATTGTAAATTTTTTATACTGTATTTGATTTATAAGGATAAATAAAAAATGCACAAATAATGTAGTTTCTAAACTCTAATCCATACTAATTCACATAACATGCAGATGAACTAAAGATTTGATTACCTGGGAGGAAGCAAGACGCGGATATGGAAGCAGCAGTGCAAAAACGCAAGCGAAAACTCCTAAGGCAGTGCTAGCAGCCAAGCTTATAGGGTGCATGATAGGATCAGTGTGAACACCATTTGCATAAGCCACGACGTACACGAGCACTATCTGACCCAATGATATGCGTTTAGCTATCAAATGCGTGCTCAGAGGCCAGGGAAGAACCACCACAAACGCGGAGAGCGCCACCGCCGCAGCGGTGGTGGCTTTAGAGAGCCGCCCTGGTCCGACAGCCCACAAGCTCAAGATGGCGGGGCCTATGCTCTGAAGGGTGGCATAGAGTGCGAGCCAGCATCCACGCAAGGCGTCTCCCAAAGCGGCGTCGTTTATGATAATGACAATGGCTGTGACGTATGAGAATGCAGGGAAGGCTACGAGGGTGCCAATGGAGGAGGGGCCGTAGAGGGTGACACAACCCACTATGGTGCACGCTAGGGCTGTTCGGAACGCAGATGAGAGGCACTCTCGCCACAATGGTGGCATATTCATGATCAGTGCTCTTAGTTTGTTGATCATTTGGTTTGTTTAATTATATTAGCTTTTTCCTTATAATGTTGAATTGGTGAGAACTACTTGAGTGGTGTAGGAGGCATGGTTGGCTTTTTATAATGAGATGAGCGAGCAGAAAGCACAAAAGAGGTGCTGCAAATGTGGAAATCTTTTATTTTTAATAGAAAAATGTTTCAAAAACAGCCATACACCTAGACCCACAAGAAAAAATAAAAATAAAAATAATTATAATAAGATTTATAATGTGACAAAAAAAAGATAGAAAAAAATGAGAAATGTTAGATGAAGTATTTAAAATAAATAATAATTTGTATATATTACTCTTAAATAAAAACCACCAGAACGGAGGAATGCTCAAATACAGTTGTATTGTCTGTTTCCAGCTCTTAATAGCAAAATAATCATTCAGGAAAAAGTTATTTTCAATGGCAATACATACTTTAGCTTCCTCTTAATGTGCCGTTACTTTTTTCTTCTTCTCATGATGTATTGTTTAATTAAAGGGGTTGGATGAAAACATAAAAAGAGATTTAACAAATTTGATTCCGACAACTGAACAGTTGCATATGCATGAACCATATACATTGTAGTAGTTTTCTTATTCTAGATGGAGAAATGTTTCACTTTCAATTATCCTAATAAAGTTTTAGCTGTAATAATGTATGGACCATATTGTTGTAATTATCCTTGTAATTAGTTATCCAAATAAATAATTATTCAGATGTATATGTATAGACCTATTGTAGTAGTTTTCATATCCCTGTTTAATTTTTAGGGAAAGTTCCTAATTTTTTCATACAGACAACAGCCGGACAAAAGCCTTATAAAAAAAATCACTTAATATTTTTTCCTTATAAAAAGCCCAACATTAAACTAGATACAAAAGTATATATATACAAAATAGCACTGCATTATTTAGCATAAGCCAAAGCGGCAAAAGAAATAGAAAGTGGAAAATATTTCCTTCTCTATGATGAAAGCTCATCTCATTCTCAGGGGACCCAATCCTTATTAATCAAGGTCCTTGAATATTGACATTAGAAAAAGAAATAAGGATGCCAATAATGATCGATTACACACCAAAATTCGTAAAGTGGATATATAGCACATGTCAAATCAGCTTCAGGCCAAGCTAATCTAGCAGAGTTAAGAGAATTTATTACGTAGTCCTGTAACATTATGCATGATTTTGGGTAATTTTTACATTAATTAGTATTGTTAATGCTTTCTCATAAATTATAATATTAATTTGAATATATATTATATAGACATTAGTTGAAATCATAAACAGACAGTAACACATCTAGAATCAGATAATGATTTGCCCTACAATAGCCATGTAATCTTAGAGGTAAGTCACATAAACATTTAACTTTGTGTGCCAAATTAGATGAGGGGCATGCCAACCAACATGAAATTTAACTGTGTGTATGTGTCCATAGTATCAATTATTTATGCATATATAAACACTAAAATTATTATTACTATCTTTTTTTTTAATTAGTATTTTTAAAGATTTTTATACACAAATCAAGAAATATTATAAATTTTATTTTTTGTAAAAAATGGTTTTGAAATTTCCTATAGTATCATTTTTCATTTCTACTGAGCAATAAATTAATACATAATATTCTCTCCATTTTCTTTGGTTGTTTTAGCATTCTTGATATTTTCTCAAAAAATAATTGATGTTTTAGAATTCCAATAATTTTAAATTCCCCCCCCCCCCCCCCCTTGAATTATACTCCAGTAATCATTTTCTCCATCAACTATTTACTTATTTTTACTAGAGAGTGGAATGCACAACCAATGAGCACACTAGTAATAATAAAGACGATTCTACTTAATTAGGAGACTTGAGAGCAATTCACAAGATTTTTATTATTTAGCTAAAAAATGATAAAGCTGTTTGCTTTGTTGAACTAAGCCACAGCTATCATGCATGCATGGCTGGATTAGGGAGTCACGTAACACAGAGATGGGGTATTTCCTCCATTCCATGACCCAATCTCCACACACTCGATCTGAAACTGCTATAGTCATTGCGCATTATTAATTGGCTCTGATACACAATAGGTTGGCAGCTTTCAATTGGCTTCAGAAAGATACTCCACAATCTCCTAGATAAGCACAAATCCCATTTTTTTCATTGAGGCACTGCACCTTAAATTAAATAAAAATAAATATCCTTTTACTTATTTACTTTAAAATAAATTCATTCTCTAACTACGACAGACAAATATACAAACACATAAGCTCCAGCCAATCTTTCTGTTTTTTTATTTTATTTTATTTGTGTTCTACGTGTGTTCAACTAATGATTAGTTCTTTTCCTTTTAGTTTACAACACTGACATATTAGATGTCCCAATAGTATAAACACTCTTTTTCAATTTATTTATTTTTATCTTTGTCTTGTTATCACATTATATCATATTATTACTTTTATTCTTCTGTTTTAATTTTTCTTTCTTTGCCAAGGTGTACGCTAACATTTGGGGTGTTTATTAAACATAATTCTTTATTTTAAGTCTGTTTTAATTAGGTAGGGTATTTAAGCAATAGAAGGTTCCTCCTGCGAACTAACAAGCACACCATGATCACTCCTTATCTTGAGGCTATAATATATCAATGCCCAAGAAGAAACATGTGAGCATGTGATCGGATTTTTATACAGTAATGTTTTGAGTCATTAACTTAAATGTATGGATTTACAAAAAACCAAAAAGTGCAAATTTAATAACATAAAAATAAATCACCAATTCAAATAATTTATAAACTTTATCCTTTTAGTCTTTAATTTGAATCGGATACATGCACGACCATTTTCCTTTGTCTTCTTTAAAAGTTGATCAAGTAAGCCGCAAGTTGTAACTTTAATCCAAAGCTAGTAGGATTACTTTTAAGTCCACACTTTATATTGTCATTCATTCAGCTTGAACCATATACATATAAGCTATATTCTTATATCACTGAACATGTGTTAATTAAGATCCTGGTTTTTTAATGTATTATAATGTAAAGTTTTAAAAATACATATCTATTGGTTTATGTTATATCATTATTAATATTTAATAATATAAACTTGTTAATAAGTGATAATATATTAGTAGATTAGAATGCGATTTTTTTGGATTTTATTAACAAATACTCCAAAAATACGAGTCCAATCGATATTGAATTATTCGTCAATCATTTGTGATTCCTTCATTAAGTGTTTGATTAAATTTATTTGTTTTACAAAATAAAGAAATAAATTTAAATTTAACTTTAGGGTATAAATGAATCAAGTTTTTCATGAACTACTCATTATAGTGTGAAAGCGTATATATTTTGATAAAAAAATAAATTAATTTTATATGGAAAGATTCTTAAACATCATCATTGCCCAGCTTTTAACATTACCAAATCATTTTATTATTTTTTATTTTTTATCTTTTATTTTATCTTTTAGCATAAAATATTGTTAATTAAAAAGTTAATAAACTAGAAAATATTTAACTAAGAGATTTGATAAATAGAAGATTTTTTATATAAATGGGTTAAATAAGTTGAGTTCAAACTTCACATTTAAATAAGTTAAGTATAACTTATTCAAATTTAATTTTAAAAAAATCACATTTTTTAATCCTAATAACATGCAGTATTCTAACAGTATTGGTTTGGAAACTTAATTAATTTTTTTATTAAATTTCACATTAAAAATGTATTATAAATTACAGTAAAAACACATTAATAATACTTTTTAATTAAAAAATTTATTTTGATTTTTTAACCAGAATTTTAAGGGTATTAATGGTTAGTATTTGCATATAAAATATAATACTATACTTGAGTAGAAAAAGTTACATCATTCCAAAAACATAAACCTGGTATCTTTTGTTCATGTTGGTTCAATTTTATCGGTTGAACCAACATTCATTAGTGCCTCAAATGCTGACATATTTAGTCATATTTCATTATCCTATGTATAAAGAAAAATATTATATCAACACTCTTATAATTGATTAAACACCTAAAGAGAAAAAGAATATAAATTTAATAAAATTTATGATGTGATAAAATAAAAATATTAATGAGATGCTTGAAATAATATGTATTGTTGTCAGTGGCATTGGGTTTAACGTTACTGAAACTCAGAACCATATGTTCTAGGCAGCAAAGGAATCGACCATGCACTATGCAAGTAAAAGTGGGATTTTCGTAGATCTCCACTTAACGTATACATTATTTCCGTTCGATCGAGTATTGTACTGAAACCTTTCCCTTAAGGACAAGGAAGGGTCAAGTGGGGAACGATAGGTCACTTAATTATCGAATGAAATAGTCCTACAAGATCGTCATAGCAGAGATGCTGCCCCTTAATTATTATATAATAAATCGTTTCTCGAACAATTTAATATCACGATAACGTGTAAAGGAGATGTGCTTTTGTTAGCTGGGGTTTCAGTTTCTGGTTTACATTGGAAGAAACACATCCCACTTACAAATTTGGATGTATATTTTACATATTACTAAAAGTTCACAATTTAAAGAGTGATTTCAAATCATGGTTAAACCATTGGTTATTAATAAATTTTTCAATAACAGATTTTAGTGATTACTTTTAGTAAAACGATTTAGCGACTGATTTAGTTAACATTTTTAATGATTATTTTAGTGGCTGATTTTATTACAACTCCTTACAAAAGATGTAATTCCTTACACCGAAAACAATTATTTAGAAAGAAAATAAAAATGCCTCCTCTATGTTAAATTCCACAATTTTAGCTCCACACATTCCCAACGTCCTTCCTTTTCGTCACCCCCCTTCCCATGAATTTTTACTAGCTACCTAGCAAAAGTTACAAATCGGCAAATATAGTAAATGCATGTATAGCTAACTGCTTTGTCACCATCCACTATGTGTCTACCATTGCTATAAGAAAATAGTTGTAGTACGAGTTTTAGACTTATAGTATCCTTTTATAAGCATATTGGTGTGTTGGTTTATTTGTATATATAGTAAAGAGAGACATGCCTCCAATAATAACTAATGATGATTATATATCAATAGATGCATAAATATCATCCACATTTTCAACGATGCATGCCAACGAATTGTACTCGTGAGTTGTGATTAAATGAATGAAATCCATATATCAGTGGGATATATAAGTAACCAATCAAAAGATCGAAATAAAATACAAGAGGTTTATCCATGCAAATGCAACCAAAAAAAGTGTGATATAATAAATAGAGATTATGCTGATCCACAAGATTAGCCCTTAAAAAAGTAAGTGGAAGAGGATACACGTTTTGCACACTCTTCAACTCACAAGAGATAAAGAGTGATCATGAAATAAGTTAGAGTGTCTCTTTATAATTAAAAAAATCAGATGCCAAGTGACCCATTATTATTAAAATTGAAGAAAAAAAAAGTAATATGTAGTAACTAAAATTGCAATCTCTAAAGAATATTTTCAGATCTAGGAAAAATTATTTTTTTTAAAATTCAAATATTTTAATGATAACTTTTAATTAATTACTTGGAATCATTTGAGTGATATTTTTTTAAAGAATAATCACGAATTTAATCACGTTTTCCTGATCTAGGAAAAATTAATTTGAAATACTTTAAATTTTTATAATTTTAACTTTTGATAGACATATGTATCAAATATATAAGGAAAAAAAACATCAAAGTAAAACAATAATATAATGATTTCAAAACATTTATTAATTATGACATTAAGGTAAAATTTATAATAATTAAAGAGAATGTGGAGTGTAGCTCCTTACAACAGAGGTAGCTAGCCCTCTTGATGACTTGATTTCTTCACTGAAAAAATAGAAAAACAAGAGTTTAAAGAAAATAAATTGTCTCCTCTCTATTGAATTGTATAATTTAGCCCTACACTGGTTAGAGAAAATAAAGCACAATCTAGCAGCAACCTTCCTTTTCTCCCTTTCCTCCATGAATTTTTACTATAGCAAAAGTTACTAATAAGCTGCAAGCTATATGTGTCTGTAGACTGTAGCTAACTAGTTTTCATTTCACCATCCACTATGTGTCTACGTAATTCCTTTGAGAATCCTGCACATATTATAAAGCCTATTGTATTGTATGTTAGTTATATATTTGTATATAATAAAGAGAGATGCCTTCCATGAAGAATTATATGATTCATAGATATATATTTTAACATCCTCCACATAATTTCAGTGCATGCCAAATGAACGAGCTAGATAGCCATCGATTAGTACGTGGAATATTTAACCAAAAAGCAAAGGAATTGAAAATAAAATACAAACAGAGGTCTGTGTATGTACTTGCAAATGCAACCAAAGCAAGCATGATATATAGTATAACATAAAGAGATTATTCTGTTTTACATTATTAACACTAAAAAAAGTAAGTAGAAGAGCAGACTATACATATTTTGCACACTGTTCAGCTCGAGAGAGAAAGAGACATGATGAAATAAGTATGAATGTCTCTTTATGTCTTCTACTAAAGTCTAAACAGTGCACCTGCAGAGAAAGTGTTGAGGACCCACGCACCATCTTTATTGGGGTGGATCACGCTGCCAAAATTTATTTAGGTCAAGAAAGGTTTTAATTTCTTGACAACTTAGGATATGCAGCCCACCAATTAATCATTATATACGTGTTAGTGGAATCCTATGTAAGAAAGTACTGCACCTTTGTCTATACGTTATAAAATACATACAAGTAGTTCTCTTCAACTTCAGTGGCCTACGTACTTTTCCGAGTCTTCATCAGTCTAAATTTATTTTCTATTGTTTTTTTTAGTTAATTCCTGGTCTTCAGGCTTTGCACTGTTCAAAGAATGAACACTGTCTGCTACAGCTGCTGATGGTTCCATAGAATCTGAAATCAGAAAAATAAGTGAGATCGGGGTTCAGGGAAAAGTGGGGTGAGGGTATAATAATAGGACGAACATAATAACGGAGTTTAATTTACCATGCAACAAAATTGGACTAAACTTTATATTTCTTTTATTTCATCTGGGTGTTTATGAAAACAAGTTCATCTATATATAGCTTGACATTAATTTACACTTTTCTTTTCTAGCTATATACCTTTACGCATTATGTTTAGATGTAACTACATTCGTAACTACTACGTACAATGCTACTACCTCCTAATATTTTATGAATAAGAAAATTTTTATGTATATACTCATACAATTAAATTGAATTTAAATTTGATAGTTGACATGGAGCGGAAAACAACTCGAACAAAGCCTAGTGGTGTGCAGCCTGTTAGTGCAAGATTCTACGACGTCCAATTTGACTTCTCGAGGCACGTCGGTCTAATTCTGCAACAACATGTGGGGCGGAAATGAAGCCCGTGGTTCCAGTCAACAAAAGTGGTGAAGAAAATCTAACACAAACAAATGTATCTACAAAAATCTAATAGCCCAAAATAAAAACAGCGATAATTAATACTTGCTACACACAAACAAATGATATATAGCCAGCTCGCGTATGTCTGTTAAAATTCAATTTTAATCGATTTGGTTGGTATTGTGTAATTGGGTTAGTTTATCCATCATATGGAAAATTTTACAAGTGTTTTCCAGATTGCTAATCAGAAATATAGATATTTGTGAAGTATCTCTCATCCCTAATAAAAAAAAATTATAATACCAAAAAAATACAAAAAACTTGCCGCTACCGTATTCTGGTGTTGATTTTAGAAAGAGTATCATTGAATATTATTGAATGTATAAAACCAGGAGCGCCATATAAATTTTATCCAAAAATAAATAAATTGAATGTATAATAACAACTTAAAGTTAGACGAAAGATTTACGGCAAGTTAATAAATAACTTGATTATATTCTTATTTATAAACTCCAAGTAAATAAGAATTTATTAAAAGGTGACAATAAGCTTATACTAAAAATAAGCTAAAAAAATTAAGTGATTAAACACAAGTATATATTAAAATTAAGATTGAATCGTTTGAATCAGACTTTACTTATCTATTGATTAAATTTTGGATTAGTCAATAATATTTATTTTTTTATGAACCAAAGAGTTGAGAGAAAAAAAAGTGTAAGCAAAAACACTTAATTTTGACAAGTTCTTTGATAAAGCTTACTAAAATAAGCAATAACAAATTTATAAATTTCTTCAACGATTTTTATAAGCCCAAACATAAATAACATTAACATCTCAACCCAGATTTTCTAAGCCGTTTTTTTATGCTAATTTCAAAGTATTGTAGAGGGTTAAGCAATATGATAATCATAGGCAATTTTCGGCAGTAAGTTAGAACATTAACGTGATTTTATTTTATTTGCTACAAGACTAAAATTGAAAAGATAACCAGATATTTTTTTTATCTGAAGAATCTACAATAGCATGTTGTGTGACGGTATGGAATTGGATTATGCCGCCCACAAGAAAGATGCAAACTAAATTTGACGTGTCTTGATTATCAGGGCCAGTGAAGATTACTGGGATCAAATACTACAGCACCAAGAGCTATAAAAACCAAAAACATAAGAATACCTACTATAGCAGTTCTTAACAACTGGTCATAATTAGCATATAAGTTGCCTTCTAATTCATTGGAAGGATGCAATGTTGGAGAATCCTCATTGTCACTGTCACTGGTATCCTCCAACCCATCTCTCCTGCTGGTCCCAGTTGCATAAGTTTGCAGCATATCCCCCTGGCCAATGTTGGAGCATTTCATGCAAGTACAGCAGCCTCCAAGATATGAAGGCATTTTTGGCAGATAGTCAGAAAGAACTTTCTGATACATCTCCCCTTCTATTTTCAACTTGTTTCTCGTAGCAGGCTCCAAATCCTGACCCAGATGCACGGATTAGTTTGTTTAGTAAAGCGCATTCTATGTTATAGATATACTTCTTTGGTTATTATTATCTAGGTTGGTGTGTTCCAATGAAAAATTAAATTGCATTAATCAAACAATTTGTTTGATACCCCTACATGTTCATGATAACCAACCCGATGCACCTTCTCTTGCCACTTTCTTAGTCATTTTAGGCTGAATAAGCTGAAAGGATAACTTACCTGAATAAAAGTCTGGGAAATAACATGAACATTGGCTGGCAGTCGAATGACAAACATGCAACCAAGACAATTAGGAAAGTGGTCTTGCAGAAGAGAAGAACAAGATCTGATTATTTGCATGGGAATTCTCACTGGTGGCAACCTTTCACAGTCCACCAACACTGTAATTTGTGGGTTGTCTGCATCAACCAAGTGCAAGACTCCATATTCTACCTGTGATACTGAAATAACGATCACCAAATGTCATAAAACTATAGAACAAAAAGTTATACGTCAAGCAAACAAAACTGACTGATGCTCTGTAGAGGGAGTAAGAAATGAAAGAAGGAAAAAAATAATTTTGTGAACTCAAAATAAAGCAAAATCTAATAACTTATCTATTTTGGTAATAAGCAAACATGAGAAAATGACAAGAAAAAGAAGAACTGAATTTGCAAAAGAATAACTTACTGATTGCCTGAGAAAATCGAGGTCTATCTTCAGATGTCAATGTACTGCAGGCTAACCCAAGCCTTATGAATAGGCAAGGTCTGTGCCCCACATCAGACTCATGCCAGAACACCATTTTGGACCACATTTTCAGCTCTTCTTCTGAAAGAATTCTGTAAGTCTCTCGCCATCGTATGGTCTTCTTGATTGAGGTAAGGAAGCATGAAAAATCATTATTAGAAGCTGCATAAAATCTGCGAAGCTAGTCATCATTGATTCTGCATAAAAAAACTACTAAATCACAGTCTGTTGCAACAGGAGAAACCAAGAAGTATGCAGTAAATATGCTATTGCTAACTGCAAAGACAATTCCTGGCCCTGATTTTAATATCTGACACAAAATGTACAATAAAAAGTCAGAAGTATTGCATAGTGTTTCAAAAAGTTGTTCATACAAACAAATACGAATATATGAGTCCATCATATAGGTTAAACATAAGTTAGAATTTTTTTTGTAACAAAGGGGTAGTGAATTGGAAGAGATCAGGAGTGTAGTTGGTAGAATGATTTTCACGAAATTTTGATCCACATGATTTAGGATTTTTACAAGAAACAAGTAGCATAATGATACTAATCAATTATATATAGTTGGGTTCTCTAGTAGTCAAATACTATACTGTTACATGAGTTTAAAACTGCATAATAGGTGATGTTATAAATTCAAATTTTACTCAAAACCTCAGCAAATCCAACTCCATAAGAGACAAAATGCAATTGCCAACAAATTATTAATGTTGTGTTTTTCATTTCTGCTAACAGAAAAAAGTTGTAAGTCTACATCATCAACAACAAGACTTAACTGCATGAATATCCAGTAAATTTGGGAGTGTCACATCATGATATTCTTTTGGAATGGCACAATTTGGAAGTATCACATCATGTTTAGGATTCTATAAATGTAATACCGTTCTGGTAAACTAAGCCCTTGATTTTCAAGCTCTTGAATGAGTTGAGTCAACCACTTCTCGGATTCTAAAATTTTAAGATCTGTCAAACACTCACTGCAAAATGTAAGAAAAATGTAAGAAGCTTGAAACTAGAGTTTAAAAATCAAGATAGTAAAACCCCACAATTAATCTCAAGTTTTCGCTGGAATATTCAGTCATAAATGCACTACTAATTTTAGGTTTTATATTTATCACATCACATTGCATATATGATATATGGAAAGACCAAGATTAATTTGGACTTGGTTGTTCACATTCTTGTTCCAATAAATATCAGTATCATACATTACTTTCGGAGAAACACAAGAGAACTCTAGCAAGAGGTAAACCTAGTTATGAAGATAAAAATCCAAATCTTTAACTTGAGGTTGATATTTTTACTGAATACAAAAGAAATCACAGAATTTACAGTGCAATGAACAGGGTAAATCACTCAGGTTGAAACAAGATTCCCGACCACAAAAGAAATCAAAAGGAATTTTATTTACAAACTCTAAAATCCTGCAAACTGCATCAATGAAGTTTACATTTTCTACTTTTCTGAGGTTGAAAGAAGTAGTCTTATGTTGCTATTAAAGCTCACAATAGACATTAGCATGAGGAATTGGAGCATGATATACCCTGTATTCAAATCAACCTGTAAAGAAGATAATTCTGAGTATGCTACTGCATCTTGTGAATCAGTACTACAATCTGACTTTCCATCACTACATTTTGATAGATCAGAAAACAAAGTTGCAATTGAAAGGGCTAGCAACGGTCTTGATAGGATCTGACAGCAGAGAGATTTATTAGCTATCTGCTCTCATGAGTAGCTAAAATTGGTACATTTAGAAAACATAAAGAACATAGCACAAACATCAACGAGGGGGCAGAGGAAATATCAGAGAGTATTCCTCAATATTATTCACGCATCAAAATCTTCAATATCTTCCTTCACTTCTTTGGCAAATGGGAAAAAGGGAGAGAGATATTGACCTTTCCCTTTTCACTCTCTCCATTCTTCCCGTGAAAGAAAAGTGTAAGCGCATTGTAACTTGTAAGAGATTGTGATTAATATAGCTATATCTTATATATTCTCGATGCGCAAAGATAAATGAGATAGCTGCTTTATTTTCTTTTTTGTTAAAAATAGGAGCCAATGTCTAAAACTTCACAATGATGTTCCCGAATAACTCATTTTTCGGATCAGTTTGGTACATATATCCTGAGATACAGAGGATCAAATTTGATATACTAGATCGATATGAAAAATTCATTCTTAAATTTTTCAATGGTGATACTAAACTGACAGTAATTGAAAGTAATTTACTGAAAATATTGTGCTTTCTCCATTAAAATGTTATTAGAATATATTTTTGATGAAAAGTTCACAAATTTATATAACAAACCTGCATGCTGTCAACCAAACTCTTGAAGGGTGCCCACCTCTGAAACCATTTAAAAGGTGGATAACATAGGATTTGTAGAGCCTGAAGGCCTCGCCATATACATGGGCATCTGCTCTTGGAGAACCTCCTTATGATCTCTAAAGCAGCAACTTTCAGTAAAAAAAAATGTGATACCACCTACATCTGTACTTTTGTTTTTTTTTAATTGTGTTCCGATCATAATATTATTATTTTTTAATTTTTTAAAATTAAAATCGTTTAAAAATTTATAATATAATTTTGATAAATAAATAGATATATTAAAAAAATATTACTTAATTTGGGTTAATTTTTTTTATTAATTTTGTTGTTTTTAAACTAAATTTCATAAAAATAGTATTTATTTTAATTTTATGAAACATTAATTTTCATGAAAATAACTTGTGTCTTGTGTCTAGATTCACTTTTTGAGTTTTTGATTTCGATTCAATTTTTTTTAAGATTTGACTCAAAATTCAATTTAATCTATTTAAATTCATTACTGTATATAATTAAATATGCATATAATTTTTAATTCACCCATAATTGTTGAAGTTGATATTTTTATTTTTACATCTTAATGTCTACAAAAAAATTAGCCCAAATTAGTTGTACGATATGTCCTTCAAACAGTCATAGTCCAAATTAGATGTACGATATGTCTTCCAAACAGTCATAACTTTTGATAGAAATGTCCGACGGAGGCGTACAATATATCAAAACGCTCGAAATTCAAAGAAGTAATTAAAAAAATAAAAAATAAGATTAAATTAACTAATTAAATAATTAAGAAATTAAACAAAAAGGAAATTTTTGGATGATTGAATCTTAAATCATAATTTTGAGACACTTTGAAACATTTTTTGGAAAAAAATAGTTGACCAAATCCCTTTTGGGTATTCTAGAGCATCTTTAGTGCTAGATCTTGAGCAAAGATCTTGAGCTCAAGATCTGATCTTCACTAAATCTCCCAATAAAGAAGGTGAAGAGATCTTCAACATGGAGGATGGGTTCTTGTAAAAGAACCCTCAAGATCTGCACATAGTTCAAAAAAGAATAAATTTTTTAACTCTTTCTCTCTCCCTAAGATCTCAAAATAAGATCTACCACTAAAGAAAAATTAGAGAGATTTTAAGAGATCTTCAGTCCTATGTGGTTCTATGGAAATTATCAAAAAGTGGTTTAAGATCTCAATTTAAGATCTACCACTAAAGATGGGCCTTCTCCTCTCAATTTCGAGTATTTTGACATCATTTTCGCCTCAATTGGACATTCTAGTCAAAAGTTATGACCTTTCGAAATTTATATATACTGTACCTCAAAATGACACGTGTCACAACCAGGTGAAATACGCCTAAATTGGACGTATTTGACTTCCCAGATTTCAAAATATTTTTCAAGCAATTCCAAATTTTAAATTATTTATTAAAAAAGTATTATTTTTAATAATTTTCCGTTTAAGATTAACAAATTGTTCCTTCAGAAAATAAAGGGTTAACAAATAGGGGATGTATTTACTAACATATATAAAAAATAATATTAGCGATATATATTAAAAAATTACAATATAAAAAGTTGTAGATTATAAACTTATCAAGTCACGATTTATTAAACAAGTACTATAGAATAAAATCAATAGTCTAAATTGACTAAAAAATAATAAAAATAAATTACATACTGTAATATAGTTGTATTGAGGATATGAATTGCTTCTATTTTGGATTTGAATAATATAGAAAATATTCAAATTAACTAATGTAGAAGTAAAAAAAGAATAATGAAGAATATAATCTAACTAAAATAAAATAATCAACTTCACATTTATTTATCATTGGATAATTAATTTAAAAAAAATTAAAACCAAATAAAGTATCATTATAAGTTTTTTTTCACAAACCACATTTATTTTTCATTTGAGATAACACGAATCGAATAAAAATTAGATTACAAATCTCTTCCTAAATATAAACACAACTACATACATTAAATTCAACTGTGATATCACTAGTTACGCTAAAAGCCTAAAACAATCATGAGTTAACTAATTCACACGTTCAATAGTAATTTATCGTTATAATAATTTAAATAAATTACATTTATTCATAAAATAAGCAATGAAAAAATAGATAATTTAATAAATAAGATCAATTTAAAATATGAATCAAATATTTTTCATGATAATAAATATAAAGAATTAATTTATTCAAATTACAAATTTGGATCTATACAAAATAATATTGAAATATGAACATAATATCTTTGAAGAAAATAAACAAATAAATAAAACACCCGCATTATCCATGGTAACGGGTATTTTCATTACCCGTTTCACGGTTTTTTGATCAAGAAGGGTATTTTTTATTAGAAATTTTCATATGGGGATAAACGTTCAGAAAATAATCAAATGGGAGTAAATCATGCCACCTGACATGACTTCAAAATCAGAAGTCATAAACCATGGCACGACATAGGTTTTTATAATTTTTTTTTTCAAAAGTCATATTCAACTTGACGACTTTGGTATGCTTTTTTTCGATTCTGCAAAAATATATTTTTTTAAATGCACCGGTTTAGAAGTCGTAAAAATATTTACTTACAACTTTACAGTTTTAATGTTTTAATTTATTTATTTTTTTAGTTTTATTAAAGCTGCTCTCAAAAGTCATGAAAATATGCACGAATTCAAAGTCGTAACATATTTTCCGACTTTACATGTATTTTTAGTTTTATTAGTTTTTATAGTAATTAAATTATTTTAATAATATTTTTAAGCAAAGTTCAAAAGTCGTGTTGATATACATGATTATTTTGGGCAGGATTGTTTTTTATTTCATTTAATTTAGTTTATTTGGTTTTTTTATTTAATTTTGGTTTGTTAATTTTTATTTTATTTTTTAAATTTATTGTTGTATATGGGTTACGTAACCCAAATGTTAGTTTATTTATTTAATTTATTTTTATTTTTTTAGTTTAGTTTTATTAATTTTTGTTTATTATTTAAATTATTGTTATATATATATATATGGGTTTATTAACCAAGGTTTTACTGTTTTAGTTTTTATTATGTATTTTATTTTTTTTATTATTTTTTTAATTATTGTTATATATATGGGTTACGTAACCCAAATTTTAGAT
>CM023955.1:3435588-3449659 GCA_013407115.1 Glycine latifolia | reverse complement strand
AAAAATAATAATAAACAAAATTGAACAAAACAAAAAAATAATTAAAATGACTAAAACGTAGGTTACCTAACCAAAATATATAATAATAATTTGAAAAAATAATTAACAAAAACTAATAAAATTAAACTAAATTAAAAACTTAAAATAAATTAAATAAAAAATATTAAACTTGGGTTACGTAACCCATATATAACAATAATTTAAAAAAAAATTAATAAAACAAAATTAAATCAAAAAACCATCAAATTAAAAGAAAACCTATATAAAACTTGGATAGAGTCAGAGTCATGTAAATAACCATGACTTTCTAATATTGTTAACAGAATTATAAAAATAATTTAAAATTTTAAAAATAGCAGAAAATCAGTCAAAGTCTTAAAAAGCCATAAAACTTCTGAACTTTTTTTTAACAAAAAACAAAATAAAATTAATAAAAAAATTAACAATTAAGAAATTTAAAATCGTGAAAATATTTACGACTTCAAAGTCGTTAATATTTTCACGACTTCAACACTTTTAAAAAAATATATATTTTTGGTGGAATCGAAAAAAGCATACTAAAGTCATAAAGTACGAATTTTGGAAAAAAAATTAAAAATGTCGTGCCATGGTTTACGACTTCTGATTTTGAAGTCGTGCCAACTGGCACGACTTACCCCCATTTGATTATTTTTTTTCTTTTAACCCCATATGGGAATTACGAAAAAAAAAATACCTCTTCCTAGTAAAAAAAACCCCGTTTCACATTTGTTAACGGGACAAGCAAGTATCATGGTATTGTTATTTATACCCATGAGTATCCCTTAGTCGTTAACATTAAAATGCTTTAAAAATTTATATATTTTTTATTTATACTTATATTTTAGTGTTTTATATACTTTAAAGAGTAATTTTTGTTTGGAAATCACAAAATAAATTTGAAATTTATTCATTTTTTTTTAAGAACTATCCATGAATATTTTTAATTTATATTATATTTAAATAATTTTAGTTATAAATATTAAAATTATTTTTAAAAAATTAAAATAAATATTTAAAAAATATTTGTAAATGTCTACATATACTCACAAATATACGGGATATTTAAAAAATTGAGTATCCACTTGATAAAAGTAATTATTCATAATTTGTAATAAAAAACTCTACTCTTACTACAAATTCATTTTCTAAACTTTGTCTGACTAGATAAGTAGTGATTCACTATTACTCCCAATAGTCATGTTGTCATCCCTAGAACAAGACATGAGTATAGGACAAACAATATCACATATTATATATTACCTTATTTATTTACATGATATATTATTTTAATATAAAACTAATCATACAGTTGAATTACTGACTTGGTAACCTAATCAACTCGATCATCAATTCAATTTTTAAAACTATGATTACAACATTGTAGGGAGGTGAAAGGAAAAAAAATAATGAAAAAAAGCCAAAGACCAACCCCTATGGACCTACCTTCTAAGTAACCAAAGTAATGCAGCGCTAGGCAAAACAGCCATGTACAGGTAAAGAAACCTATAACACAGGGAAATGGCAAAATTCAGATTTCAACAACATCCACAATCACAATATTAAGCAAAAGGCAAAACTTGGCACCTAATATATATTTTTAACAATAAGGTCATGCAAATGAACAAACTAAATTTCCAATAAACTAGTCACCAAGCACTTAGAATACAATTTGTTTTTCCAAGACAAATGGCAGTCTACTCGGATCAACAGTAACAGGTGAACCAATCCATACATTAAGTTGTATATCCTTCAGTTCACAAAAGGAAGATGAGAATCCAAGCTGTAAATCACAACATTTCTTGTGACTTCCGCACACATCGGCTAACCTTCTTCTTGAATTCATCTCTCATATCTCTCCACTCCTTCTGCAACATAAGATCATGACACGGTCTAAGAAAAACTTTCAAAATAATATATTTAAATCGTCAAGATTGAAGCACTTCATACCCAGACATGGCACTTTAATCAGTAAAGATCTTAGGAACAGCAATGTGCTTTTCTAAAATGATCACAATAAAATATAAAATAAAAAATCACAGGGTCATATGCTATATATATATATATATATATATATATATTACTACCCAACTAAGCATAAGGCATGCCCACGTTGGTGAAAGAAACATCCAAGGTCAAGGCTTGGCAATCTCACCCCAACACACAAGGGTACTTGACCTGGCTCACCAAGGACAGGATAAGGCAGTGCGACACAGGACAAAATAGAGCAACAGGTCAAGGCAAGTGCAGGCCCTGTGGCCTGTGGGTGTAGGATCAATCCCCCACCATGTACCCTTCGTATATACAAGTATCATGCCTAGTTATGCTTCTACTGAAGTTATTGTTAATTTATACTAAGCTGCATTTTTCTGCTAAACTTAGTTAATCTTTTACTAGTATGACACTTATCTCCAACATATCTATTAAATTTTATGAAATGATGGATTAGTTATAATATTGTGATTCATTATTGGGTATAATAAAATATTCTTACAGAAATTTATTCATAAATATGAGATGGGGAGGGCGGGGCCATATGGTGCTTGTGGGACTAGTGTAGGTTTTTGAATGTTATCCTACCCATTCTAGCCCCATTGCCAAGCCTGCTGAAATAATACTAAAATAAGCATTCTCGTGCTTTTCTTTGTTTCCGTGCTTTTCATAACTCCGATCATAAAAGTTCTAGGTTTTGCTTAAATCAGAGCAATTTGAGTAATGCCTACTTCCCTCATAATTTTAATAGAATGCTATTAAAATTATTTTTCAACTGTATTTAATCACTTGTGAAATGCATCCATACTAAAAATATAAAATTTTCTTACTTTGTTATCTACTTATTAATAAAAAAGTATTATACAAGTTTATATTATTTGCAATTCCACATCTCACTATTCACACCCACTAGCTATGTGCTTAAGTACCTTGAACAACAAGTCAGAATTTCTCCACATATCAAATACCTAATCTTAAGAAAATAACTACTGAAATAATTTTAAGAAAATGAAAGTTTACCTTTTCTTCTCTAGGATGCAAATAAGTAGCCATAAGATAGGATTGAGGGAAAGGTTGCAGAAATAAAATAGAATCACAAAATGGTCAAACTTACCGCAGCTTCAACATTTGCAGGAGATTCATCATTAGGGCTAGAAAGCATCGATATGATACTTAATACTATACTCTCTACCTGCAAGACAGCATATATAATATTAATTCATAAACAGGTTTTAAATAGCTTTACAACTACTATGTCAAACCACAAGTGGTGGACAAGAAGTGGCAAAAACATCCAGAAAGATTATTTATGGCAAACTAACCTTGAAATTTTAAACAGTCCAAATTAGCTTTAAGGATAAATATTTGTTCCTCTAAATTAGTTCTTTCTATTTGATAAACGATATTGGAAAGCTCCGGCTTCAACCTTAGACTTTTTCCTTTATGGATTTTTTTCCTTGATCCATCACTAACTCAAAAGTAGAAAGAACTGAAACCACTGCCACTAACGAGCCTTTCAGTCTTCTAACTTTATTCAGAGACTGAGAAGAGAGAGTTATAGCATTCAGAAAGTTGAAGTTTTAATACCTAGTAGTAGACAAATATTTCCCTTCTCATTGACAAGGCATGGTATGGAGAGCTCTATCCTACTATGACTATGTAAGCTATCGTTAATGCCATGCTGACAGTACAAGACAGAATCACAAGAGGATCTACTCTAGAGTAGATTGTGTGTATGAAACAAACAGAGGAATCACCACAAGATGAAGCTTAGTATATAAATTTATGATACAGTTAGTTTCTGACACGTATATGTACATTATATCTTACCAAATGCACAAGGACAAATTATATTTTTGAGGTTTGTTATGAAACAAGATCACACCTGCTAGAGCTACTAATGTTAAGCTGCACTAATCTCCAACACTAAGGACAGTAAATTGCACTTATCAATTGAATATCTTAAGTATTCTAGTATTTCTTAAGTATATCTTTCACTACTCAATAACATTGATGGAAATGATTAAGCATATTAGGCATACAGACAAACTGTAGGAGGAAAATTAGTAAACAAGTGTATTTTATGGTTTGCTGGGATATTTACACATTTTAACTTTATCATTAAACAAAAGCATGCTGAAGGGATACTAAACAGTAATAACCTCACATTTCTAGCACTAAGTCAATTTAGCCAGCAATATCAAAGTAGAGTCACCAATTGCAGGCCTGTTTGGATAAACTTTTCCATATTAATGAGAGAATATAATAGGAAGGGAATATGAAATAAGTTTCTCCAGAAACTAAAATTAGCCTATGCATATTAGCTTCTCTAAAACATGATTTTATTTATTCATAAGTTAATTTTAGCTTATAGAAAAGCTCATTTCATTTTTCGTTCTTATGGAAAAGTTTATCCAAACACACACCCTAACAAAAGGCAGAGCTCTCATTGTTAAAATAAATTAATTAATTAATTAAATTTATGGTTTTATGTTTATACATACTGTATGAACAGGCGTCCAGCGCTCACTTGCAAGCTCATAACCATTTGGGTCGTCACCAGGCGGATGAAGAATTGATATGCAAACTCGCCCATCAGGATACACTGCAAATGGAACAACATCATTCAATTTCATGTATCAATGGAAGCAAGATAAAAATAAAAATGAGCCAAACCAACCATTGGGATGCCATAACTCTGAGGTAAATTTCACTGATGGCGGACTATTTGGGTAGTTGGGTGGGAAGCTCATAATGGCATTGAAAAATCCCCCCTCACTACACGAAATTCAAAAAATTGACAAAATAAGAAAGCCGAGAGTGGTCAGTAAAACTAAAAACTCAAGTGCTATAAAAGATCATTGAAACAAAATAAAATAATACTGTAACTAGTAAAGCTAATCCCATAAAAGGAAAGGAAAGTTGTGACTTAGATCATTTTCTAAAACAAGAACAAAAGCAAAGCCGATATCTTAGGAAAATCAATCAAGTGCAACCAAATGAACCCCTCCAAGAACAACCAAATCAGTAAAGTATCATCTCTCACAGAAGCCGCAATAAAAATAAATAAAACATAAGTTGTATTCTTTTCATCAAGCCTCCGTACAACACCTATAATCTCGAGAATTAAACAAAGCAACCAGAAAGGCTCACAGAAAAAACCACCTTAATGGATTCCACAGTATTAGGGCAGAAAAAGAAACAACCCCATCTGTTCAAAAAGAAAAAAGAATCGTAAAACTCTGAAGAGCCCCCCAATAAGCATAATTAAAAGCGTGATTTTTAGGGGGAAGCCCAAAATCCCAGAACACAGAAGCAACGAAATCATCACTGCACAAGCACAGGGAAACTAAAATCCCAATAATCAATTCAAAATCGCATAAATTAGTGGTTCTTAGCTACTTGTTTTATTTCTCTCACCACCCTAGTCATTTATTCTGACCAATCAGGAGGGGTTTTGCAAAAAGATAAAATAAATAGGGAAGAGATAAAACCTATAGAAATGAAAGAAATATATAATAGATTTAAAGAATCAAAATCTCAAATATCAATAAAAGCTTTTACAAGAAGAAGTGAAAAAAGAGGTTTTTAGTGAACAGAGCTTACTAAAGAGTATCGGGAGGTCCAATTATAGTTACACTCCATTCAAAAATGTTGGTTTCGTCGACCAAACCGGCAGAAAAGCCATCGACGGGGTTTTTGCAAAGATCTGCATCAAAGGGAAGATCAACCAAAAGGGTGAGGAAAATCCACGCTAAGAGGGATAGAGAGAAAGGGGGTTGATCGGGTGAGGGAGGGAGCAGGTAAGGGGGCACCTTTGAGCTGCTTCTGAAGAAGGAGGCTTGCTTGTGACGCCATCAACGAAAGAGAAGAGAGAGAAAATTGAAGGGCTCTGTTGTGTTCTGTTCTGAGATTGCGAAGAAGCAGGGATAGACGAGAAGAGAAAAGTGAGAAAGCTATTTATAGTATGATATGGTATATGTGAAAGGATTTTGTAACGTAGATATGATATGATATGATATGATATGATAATTGATAGAGAGACAAAAGAGGAAGAGAAAATGATTTCGACTTGAGTCTGAGCGGTGTTTTGTGGCTTGCCTGCTTGGTGCGTCCAAGTCCAGGGGGTGCGTGTTCCAGTTTTCATTCTGTGCTACATTCCATTTTCGACTTTCCTTAATAAAATCATTTAATTCAAATATACTCATAATATAAAGAATCATACGTATATAGTAGTAATATATATTAATATACTTAACCAGTATTTTCAACTATTTTATTTTATTTTATAAATTTATGAATTTATTGACAAATTTTTTTAAGATTGTCATCCAACGATGAACCCATATCTTGTTTTGAAATTAGTAGAGTAAATTTTTACTTATTTAATGACTTATTTTGTAATATTTGATGATTATTATTTGTAATGTTGTTTATTTATTACTTAAGTTTGGACGAAACAATCTTATGTTTTTTTTTATGTTACCTCGAGTCTAGTTATATATAAGAAATAAAATATAACATTTAAGAATTATAAGAATACTTTATTGTTAAACTTATTTTTTACCCCTTATTAATTATGAGGTCGATTAATGATAAGCATTCATTTCCTTATGAAATTTAAGTGAGTGTTATTGAGTTATTAACAAAACAATATATACTCATTGGTTAAAAATTACCCTTAAAAAATAACTATCACTTAAATCATTAAATGTCAAAGTCTTAAAATAAAATTAAAATTTATGACAGATTAAATGCACACTCCTCAATACAGATACTCTTTTATTAGTTAAAATATATTGAAAACTACTAAATCAAGATAGAAAATCATTAAATATTATGTTAGATTCACTAAATTTTGTAATTCTCAATAAATTTCAACTAATAAGAAAGAATATGTTCAAAAGAGTATATTGAAGCATGTAACATTTTTCAAATAACTAATCTAACCACTTATATAGATCTTAATTAATTAGTAGTTGTTTCTTATAAATAGAATCAAAGGTAATATTAAGTCTGAATGTTTTTAATGTTATATTTAGATTACTTGAGAGTAAATTTTTAATTTATTTGTAATAATTTTTTAGTTAATATATTTTTATTAATTTATTAATTTTATATAAATAAGACATGTGTCGAGAATGAAGGTATCAATATATAAATATTCAATTGCTAAAGGATAAGGATTAAAGTTATTATGCATGAGTATGAGAACAAATATTATAACACCTTTTGTTGATAATACTTACCAAACTAATTTATTGACTATTAGATTGATGTTAACACTTACCAAGCTAATTCAATTTGAGCACACAATCAATCTGAAGTCTTAATGTAAGAGAAATTCTCTTGGAATAATTTTTTAATACACTCTCTTAGAGTATGTTTAGATGGAGTATTTTAAAATTTCAGGGAATTTAAAATTTAGAAAAATTAAAATGCATCAATTAAAATTCTTTTATTTTCAAAATTCTGTGTTTGGATAAAGAAATTGAATTTCTTCATTTTTAAAATTTTGAACATCATGCACGGAGAGACGCTTGAGGTGGGTATCATGAGAGTAGCAGAGGTCGGAGTACTCATCGGTGATGAAGATGGGGCAAATAGTGATGTGGTTAGAACTTCTATATATGAAGAGAATTTCAATTTCTCACATTTTAGAAGGAAATTCAAATTCAACATTTTTAGTTGTTTAAAATTCTGTTTTAAAATTCCAAAAATTTAAATTCTTCTATAAAAATATTCAAACAATGAATTTTAAATTAAAGAATTTTAAATTCCCTAATAAATTACTTTCCCCAATTAAAATTCTCTATCCAAACACACTCTTAATATATGGAATCAGATACATGTATTTTTTTAAAACATAAGTATTAAGTTACACTCATTATTCAACTAATCTCTCTTGATTTTATAAATTTAAATAAATTCTAATGACCATAAAATGTTGTATATATTAGAACTTTAAGTACCATGCAGGCACGTTTAAAAAGAACCTCACCTTGACGGTTCAACTAGTATTTATTTTATATTTTTCTCTCCTCTTTTTCTATTTTTTTGTTAAAAAAATTACAGAAATATAATTTCTGTTATACTACTAGCTAGTCCATGCATGCTACATTTTGAATGTTTATATGATCCAACGACTACCACCCAACAAACCATTCGCAGTTCAGAGCTAAACCTTTCAACTTCCCCACTTCAATTCCCAAAGCATATACTGCATAGCTTAGCTAGCTAGTCCTCGATCTCACCCGCACTTTACGGCCCAACCAATATACAACCTTTTTCTGTCGTTCCCAAGGACATCTAAGGCACTATGCATGGCTTAGGAAATAGAGAGAGAAATCAATTGTAATCTTAATCACTACGCACCAAATCCAACAAGAACATGATTGTTTTCTCGAATACCATCTCTCTTAGCCGCCACTCGCCATGTTTTCAGTGATGTTCTGCACCAAAAACAAACACAATACGCTTCTTTTTATTCCCTCTCCCCAACAATTTTCTTTGACTTTAAAAAATGAATGAATGCTAGCTAGCTAGCTGCAGAAGGTGGCCATGCAAATTAGAGTCATAATTAATACTACTAGCAATTGGTATATTTGTTGGAGTTATATATATTTGCTCCTGCTCAAAACCATTTTTCCTTGTGATTGTGAACAACTACTAGAAGATGGAGAGTCACAGTACTGCAGTGGATGAGAGTGGGAGGAAAGGATCAAGTGGGGCTCATTCATCAGTTTCACGATGGTGTCCTACAAAGGAGCAAATAGACATGTTGGAGAACCTTTACAAGCAGGGAATAAGGACTCCCAGCACTGAGCAAATACAACAGATTACCTCTAGGCTCAGGGCTTATGGTCACATTGAGGGAAAAAATGTCTTCTACTGGTTTCAAAATCACAAAGCACGCCAAAGACAGAAGCTCAAGCAGCAGCAACAAAGCATTGCATACTCCAATCACTTTCTTCATGCCTCCCACCCCATTTGCCAAAATGGTCGGTTCACTCGTTCGTATGTGTCTTATTACGTTTTTATGTATTATTGTACACTGTTCTATTGCCTATTTGATATGCATGCATCTTCATTATGGTTGATGATCAAAAGGCTGTTCACAAGATTATGAGTGGGATCCAACAGCTGTGGTATGTATAATATATACATGTGTTTAATTAAACAGAAATAAAACCAACTAAAAAAATTAAAATCACCTAAAATTAGGTGTACGTACATGTCTCTTTTGTTTATTTACCTTTCACAATTATGTATACATAGAAATCAAGTATGCTTTCTTTTCAAAAAAAAAAAAGAAAGAAAAGAAATCAAGTATGCTTTAATTCTTCTCAACGGTTGAAAATGATAAGGGTTAGAAGCTGGTAATGGATTAAAGCTATGTCATTTTATAGTGGTGGTCTAATTATTGGTTGAATAAACAATTATGTAATTACAGCGAGGGATACCCCTTGTACGCTTCTGCTCCATCATCTAATATATTTTGTCTTGACAAAAAAATTACTTCAACAGTCTGAAATCATAATTTTTTTTTTGTTTTCAGTTGCCCGCGCTCCTTATTGTTTGCAACAGAGTGGATTCAGTTTTTATCCTCACCAACCAAAGGTGCTTGCAAGTGGAGATATTAGCTCAAGGATTGAGATTGGGTCCTTTGGCATGCTAAGAATGTGTGATGGCATGCAGACTGAACACCCGGATTATAACTATAGCACCAGTAACCGTGAAGCCTTAACTCTATTTCCTCTTCATCCAACCGGCATTTTGGAAGAAAAAACAACTCATCATTCGGTTGATGTCACCGAAAAATCTTTTGTTTCTATTGCTGTTGATGAAGATGGTCATCTTGGAAATCAACCCTTCTTTAATTTTTTCAGTACTGAAGAACGAAGGTATCGAGAGAGTGATTAAGTATCATCGACCAAAACTACTAACATAGTACTACTACTTTCTTTGAGTAGCACGTTGTTCATCTTCGAAATGAGTTTATCTAATTGGATATTGAGTTTAACGTAGCAACACCAGGCATGTTTTATGGTATAACGATTGTGTATTCACCAAAATAAATTAGAGTTGACACGTTTGAAAAAATTAATGTTCCGTTTATTCTACGTGTTGCAATTTTTGCAATTGGAACCCCTACAGCTGTTCAGTTCATAACTGAACAGCATGCCGTGCAGTTCTAAATCCAATGGTGTTTAATTTTTTAAAGGAAAATTTCACGTTTCAATTTAATTTAAAATGTTCTTTTTGTAAGAATAGAGTTTGTGTGAAGTTGAAAGCATAATTGCAGAAGATCTCAATTCTATAAATCCTATATTGTTTGATTGAAATTATAATGAAATTCATTAATTTCATTGCTTCTAACCAGTAAGGTTGGTCTAATGTGGTGATTTAAGTTTGATCCTCATTAGACTGTTGTACACACAAAAAAAATACATTGCTTATGTACAGTAATAATATTAATTTTGGAATGTTTGTACCTATTACAAATTTTTTTATATAAGATTGATTTGATGATTTGAAAAAAAAAGCTTAAAAGTGAAGGGAGAGAGAGAGGGATCCAGGATTCAAATCCCTCCCATTCACATTTTTAATTAAACTAACGAATTAACATTTTTCGATCAAAATAAAAAAATATATTAACAAGTTTTTCAATTATTTTTATTATTATCTTTGTGGAATAACTGAAATTTAAATAATATTACATGTTAAGGTTGCATATCTTCTGCAGCAGTTTTTAGTGTAGTAAGTAGCTTATTAACAAGTATAATACCTAAAGTATGTACCTGACGACACTAGATCTTTTCTTATACACACCTACATTAGTTTTATTTTTTCTCTTTCTGTTTTTTTAACAACACATCATTTCCGTAGCATAAAGGAGCTGTAGGCTTAATATATTTTTTACAACACGTTTCATTATACAGCTTGCGTGCGTGACTTATTGTTACTTGTAGGCTTCAAGTTGAGATGGGGTGCTGTTTATAATTTTGTTTCTGAAAAAGGTAAAAGGGTAGATTCCAGACCAGTATTCACGCTGCTGCGTTGGAGGTATTTGGTAGCTAATGTGTCCAGCATATATCGGTGGGTGAATGAGTTAAGATTGAAGAGCATAATATCTCAATTGAAATCACCCTCAAATAGAGAAATAAAATAAATGTGGATATGTACAAAAAAAAAAATAGTATGATCATGTGTATATTTTAAGTGGAATTATACTAATTAGTTGCACTCACATATTAATCAATACTTAAGTGTTTTATAATGTTATTATCTTCAGAAACTTGTCGCATATATTTTCTTTAATCTTGAATATAAGAAGAGAAAAAACTAACTTATACACTTATTAAAAAAGTTAGTATCGTTTAATTATATTAATCTCATTTAAAATATAATTTTTAATAAGCAAAAATGATATTAAAAAATAAAACTTCAATTAAATGAGAATATTTTAGGGATGATCTCATTAAATAAGATAAAATTAGATTGTTTCTGATTTTGAAGTTTTATTTTCCAACAACAGTTTCTTTTCAAATTATCCCAGATTTCCCGATGGCGTTTTTTTTTTCTTTCAACTACCTTTTCGTAATTTTCTATATAAAATCTAATTTTTGTTTGCATCCAAACAAAATTAATTAAATTGAAACTATTGATAAAACTATCAAAACTTTTCTCACATTTTCCACGCAGAAGTATCAATCTTGAATAGAGAGGTCGCTATCTAGACATGTCATTATTTCCGGTCCAGGTGAGATTAATTTTTTTCCAGCTTTTTAGTCCTGTGCTTCTGCTTGCGTTTTTGTTTTGGAGGTGAATGATCTATGTCATCATTTTTCCTAGCAGAAGGGCTGTGGCTTGAAGGCAAATCTTCGTCAGAACTAAGTACTAAGTCCTCCACAACATCGTCATCAATGGCTTTCTCTTTCTGCTGCTTTTTCCTCTTTCTTTTTGTTTCTGTAGGTTGTTTTATCCTGAAAGCAAAGCACCCTCAGACAGAAGTACAACAAAAAAACTTGTGCCAATGTCAATGCGTGGATAAGTGCATGAGTGATGCATATTAGTGTATATGTGTGTGTGCATCTGTGTTTGCTAGAGAAAGAGAAAAAAGGAAAAAGAGAATCATACTTAGAGTCATTTCCAGGTAACCAGGATGAACTAAAGACCGCAGCACCATCCTCATTCTTTCTCGCATCCTCTTCATCACTTTCTGATATTTCATTCCCAAATTTAGAGGATTCTTCTCCCACAAGAACACTGGAAAATCTCAATTTATGTCAGAAACCTCTATCCTAGCTATGATTACCGGTTGGATATAGTAATGCCTGCTATTGAACTTAAATTCGAAGTTCATACCTGGATTCCATTAATGAATTATTTTTTTGCTCTGCTCTCTGGCGGAGTGTCATGACGTACTTTGACAGTGCACTAGAAGCTGACTTTTTTTCATCCTAACATGATCAATTTACTCTTTTCAATCCTCAAATATAAATTGCTTTTAAATAAAGTACAGTAATGCTGAGGTTTGAATTACGAGGGAATATAAGCCAAGAACAATTGATATAAAAGAAATAAAGGAAAAGAAAATAACAAGTAAACTATGAAACATTAAACATCAATGAAATGATTTCATCCCATTCATATGCATGTGCACTGTCAGATAGTAGATCACATTCAAAAGACTAAATAACATGGCATGTCACTTTACTAATATTTTTTATTTATAAAAGCAGCAAACAAGAAGTTAACTAGCTCAAAGAAGACCGAGTTCTTATGCAGGTTAGTGCATATGAGAGAGAGAGAGAGCCCACATCCAACAAGGAAACGGTACTGATTATTTATTACTAGGTTCATTATCTATTTCCTAAGTAACTTAATTATTTAAATTCATTATTGTACAATTCAAGTGCATCTTATTGTATAAATTCGATATAAATATGATATCAGAATTCAGTGCTATGCACTGACTCATTCATCCAAATTAGGGATATTCTTCAAGGATCTTTCTCTCTTCAGTCAAAACTCACATTCCACATAAGTGAAGAGAGCAACTGTTCAAACCTCAAGGAAAGATGCTGCTGCAGGGTCATTAGGTAAAAAGGAAATTGACAGGCGCTTTCCATTCACGTAGTCAGAACTAGCCTCAATCTGAATGTGGAAAAATGAAAAATTAGAAATGAATGCCATGAGTACTGCTGAATGCCAATGATAAAACATACAAGTAAATCCAAGTATCACCATTGCATTTTTTACCATTGTAATAGAAATACCTGGCGTATAAGCTGCCTCATTTCTTTTCGAAACCTCTCAACTTTGGTCGATTTGCAAAAGCTGCGCAACCTCACAAGTGGAATAAAAGACAACTCCAAGAATGCAACGGAATAACTCCACTGTGCCAAGTGTTCAGCAAGCTCTTCAACCACAGAAATAACACATGCCTCTTGAAATGCTCGTGTCTTTAGGGTCAACTTGCTAACCTATATATGGAAAAATTTCTCTAAAGGTTAGGTGGAGGTCAAAAAGTACACATTGAAATCGATTCATGTTACAAATACCTTCAATATACTGCGTAAATCAACAGCTTTGCCAACACCTCCCGTTGGGGGTCTATTCAATTCTTTCATCTCCAGCATGTCCAAAAGGAGCATAGACACTGGTATAAACGAATGTGTAGAAGCTGCAATCTGGTTCAGCATTCTTACACATCTCAACCTAAGCGGAAAATATCTGGCTGTGGGAACCAGACGGGCTACCCCAGAAATTATTTGGGTCAATGGATATGCAAGTTGCTTAAAGTCCGACTCTGAACTGTAGGCACAGATAGCACCGGTCCAAAGTTCAAGGCAGTTTATGAATTTCCACTCATAAACCTTGCGAAAAGATTCCTAAAGAATACATTCATGGAAAGAGCACTATAAGGACTGTAAATTAAGCAGAGCCAGAAAAGCACAAACAAAATGTATCAATTTGTGAAAAAATCCAATCAGTCTAAAGAGTTAAGCTTGTGCTATCCCTAGATTCAAAACTGATTTTGGGGGGGGGGGGGGGG
>CM023955.1:3395540-3434252 GCA_013407115.1 Glycine latifolia | reverse complement strand
TTAATGTATTTTCTTAGGAGTGAAGGAAAAGCAGCCAAAAACAACAAAGAATATTTCAGCCGACGTAAAGTAAATGCTATCATTTCTGTGTCAGTCATTTGGTTCAAAACATGGAGAGCATTTCCAAGGTAAGACTTTACTAACTGGCCATAACTCTTCCAATGCTTCGTGGCCATTAAATCTGTTATGGTCTCTTTCTTTCCACCAGAAGCAGGAAGCTTCAACAAATTTCTTAGTATTCCATCCATTTCAGTAAGTACAGTCAACATTATTTTGTTGAATACAGTGCTAGACATTACACTAAGCTTTGCCATAGATTCATTCCCCTCATCATCACCATAGTGACATGCTGTCCTGAAAGCACTCATCAGTGAACGAACCGCACTCAAGCTCCCACTTTCGTGAATTGATTTGCACCACAAATCAACCATAGAAGTAGTTATAACTTCCTTAGAGGATTTTTGTTCCTTCTCTTGAATCTCATCCTCACTAACCTCCTCATCTAGCTGTAGATCTCCATCTTCTGTGTCAGTACCCACATCTTCCTGGAGAAAAGAAGAAAAACAGTTATTTAATACCAAGGAAGCACCAGGTTGAGCTATTTAGTAATATGTATAAATACGCAAACTACACAAAACCAAAACCAATATTTTTATGATATCCAAATAAGGATTTACTAAAAGAACAGTCTTCAGAGAAATTCGTTCCTGTTGAAAAACATTAAAAGAGTATGGTTATAAAATCTTAGTAGACAGAGCTAAAAGGTGAATGTTTTTTAACAATGATATTTGAAATTCAAGGGAAAAAAAAGGAGAAAAACGATTACAAGAATTTGCTGCTTTTTAAGAAAAAAATTATAAACAAATCAAATGCATCATTACTATAGAAAAAAGGGGAGAAAGCATATGATAGTGGAGGATAGATACTCCTTTATAGCAGAAAGAAAATAATAAAGCAAGTCAAAGAAGCTAGAAAATGGAACAAAACAGGCCAATCTCTTTGCATGTCGTAATAGAGATCCCGTTGAAATATAAAGAGTGATGCATCAAATAGAAGTCATGATTCTCATGAACATAAAATCCTATAATATAACAGGGCAAAGGCATAACCTTGAAAATATGGGAATTCGTTTGCAACTGATTCACCAGAAAACACAAGAAGCATCATAAACAATTACCTATATGGGTTAAAGGATAAATCATATGATTCAAGTAAAACTAGAAGGGATTATAACATTTAGTGAAAAATCCTCTAAACATCAAGACCTAACCAAGTGTGCTCACAAAATCTAATAGGAGAACCATTGGCAGAACCTAAAAAATCTATTAGTCTAAAAGAAGCAAATCCAGAAAAAATATCATCCAAACTCTCCTATCTTTATTAAAGGAAAGATCATAAGATTCTAGTAAAACTAGACAAAGCTAAACCATTAGTGACAAATCCAATAAATATTAAAACCATACCATACCAGTGACTTCCAAAAATCTAATAGGAGAACGATCACCAGAACCTAAAGGATCTATTGGTCTAAATGAAACAGATCCCTGAGTGGGAGGATTTCAAATTTGCAATGATTGGTGCGTTCATGTCCCACTATGAGCTAAACCATATTAAATTTATATTTCCTTGTGCTGTGACACAAAAATGTCTCTAATAATTTTTGGAAAGAAAATAATGAGAAATAAGAACAAGATACAGAGGATAAGATATATCCTAAAAGAAAACAAAATATAGAAATAATAAAAAATATAAGACTATAAGAGATAGAAACCAAGGCATTCTAATTAAACAAGCAGAGGTTGCCAAATTCTAGGAAGGCATCGGTAGATATTACATATTACATGAAATATCAAAACAAATCAATAATATTTCAGGGACCCTATGTGCTTTGTAGTTTATTCATGGCGTAGTAAAAGGATGGAAAAAAAGAGTTTAAGTGTAGCATACTCACATCTACATCATCATCACTGAATTGAAGCAACTCATTGTCATGCTCTTTCAAGAACTCATAAAACTCTGGGTCCTGAAATGGAAAAGCTGTTAAAAACATCACCAATAGTGTGTAACCAAATAAGTATAGAAAAAATATAATCTCCTATCAAGCACCATCTGGTTCCAATTTCAAAAAATGCAAACATTTGCACTAGTGAGTTACTTTATCAAAACCTAAATTGAAGCGTTTCCTTGTCCTTGTCTTCCCTGCCATTCCACCCCATCCAAATACAGTCCCAGTTGTCTAATTTCTCTATTAAAACTTGAAGCACTTACATGCTATCTCGAGACAATGAATTCAAAACTACAGAACTTATTCAGTTAAACTATAGAGAACTTTTCAAATAAGAACAAGCAACATGATGGACCTTGATCCTAATTAAAAGAGGCATATGAAAATTAGATAAAGTAAAACTATATATATGACATGATGCTAAAATGTCCTAAGAAACAGCAACGCGACAAGCCTAACCTTGTCCTGAAGTTTCTGCAATTGCTCCTTATGCTCTCGTGCTCCACTCGCAGTCCCAGACATGGATTTTTTTCTGCTCCTTCGTCTTACACTATTCTCTCCATCCAAAGTCCTCTCCGATACGTCCATGTTGGTTGAATAAAAAACCTGTTTACACATTGAAGGGCCAAAGATGAAAAGATTAAGAAATAAGACGAAAGATGAGAAAGTGATAACAAGAAAGGAAGTGAACTAAAAACCTATCCGTCGCCGGTGGTGATGCTGTGTATAGTTGCAGCTTCGGCGGCGGGACAGAGTATAGAGAAGAGAAGTAAAAGGAGGTGGTTTTATTTTATCCCTAAAGATGTTAGTTTATTTTGAAATTTAACTTATTATATGATAGTAGTCCCTAATGAGCTCAAAAGATGAATCCTTCTTGGTAAAAGAGGAATAATCTGTCAAAAAAAATATTAGGGGTAAAAAATTAATTAAAAATGGCATGCCCTAGATAATTCAAACTATTTTTAAATTTTCAGTATTTTTTGTTTGTTTTTAATTATGAAAACTTGTTCATTTTATTATAGGTTTTTGTTAGTTAAACTCGGATTAAATCAATATTAGATTAAATTAAAAATCTCAAATTTAATTCATATTAAAAATTTAAAAGTTTAAATTCTACACTTCATTGAATCAGTGTAACTGTGTAAGTCACCTACTACAATGAATTGGACGTAAAAAAAACTAAATTCAAGTAAAACTTTTAAAATGAGACTTTGAGCTTTACAAATATGTGATTGATATTAGTTTTATTAGGACTAAGCGTTGACCAAGCCATGATTTAGTCAAGTTAAAAAGGCTTGAATTCAATTTATATTAAAATTTTAAAGCCCAAGCCCAAAAAATCATAGAACGGATTTGGATCGAGCTATTGCAGACTTGATGACCGTCATAAGCTATAATAGGTTTAGTAAAAAAACAATTTAAGTTTCTAATATGAGATTCAAGCATAATGAAAATCATGTTTTATGGACTTTTTACAAGTTACAAAAAACACGTATTTAATTCATAGCTTAACCTTTATATTTCATCAAACAATTTCAAGTTGGGTAATTACAATCTGAAGATGGGTTGTAAGTTATAATGGGTTGAATTAAGAAATTTATATTCAATTTAGACTTCTAAAATAAATCATAAGTCTATGAAATTTTGGCTTTTATTAAATTTTTTGGACTATGCCCAAGCCAGATCATGATTAAATCTAGCTAATGAGGCCTAGATTTAATTTATACTCAAATTTTAAAATTAAAATCATTCATCAAGTGAGTTTGGATCAAGTTGATCACAAACTCTAAGTAGATTAAGTTTCTAAAATGAGGCCTATATTGAGTTGAGCAAAAAGCTAATATTCAATTCTAAGTTTCTAAAATTACGTTTAAGCTTTGTGAAAGTCGAGTTTCTTACTTTTTGTTTTTGCAGGTTAAGTCAATTATGTTTTCCTTATGCATATAGAACAAAGACTTATCTGGTCGTATATGCTATTTATAAGAATGAATTACACAAAATTTCCTTAATGTTTAAATAGATTAAACATATATTTTTTCTTTTTTTGAAACCTACACAAATTTCTTCTAAATTTTAAGAAAATTACACATGTATTTCATCTTTTAAAATATATATAAATTTAATGTTATTATTGCTGATATGGAGTTGAGTTAGGTGATTTTGTGTGTTGAATCATTTATGATTTAGTTGGAATAATTTCATTTGGTTTCTGAAGCATATAATTATTCATTTGGTTTATGAATTTTTTGGAATGAATTTGGTACAATGATTTTGTTGTTCACGCTAATGTTCATTTGACTTTGTAGGTTTACTAGTATGATATTTTAAAATTATCTCATACTTGAAGAAGGAAGACAATTGTGTTGAAAAAAGAAGATCATTTGAAACACAAATATTTGGATGAAATTTAAAGAATTTATGTAAGTTTTAAAAATTGAGATAAGCCGTTTATAATTTTTTAAAATTTCACAAGAATTGTGTAAGTTTTAGAAAGAAAAAAAAAGGACATATTTAGTTTCTTTAAATCTGATAAATGTTTGTGTAATTTACTCAATTTAGAATGCCTTAAAAGTTTTAAGTTTTCCTATCAGATAATGGACAATGGACCTTTTATTAAAGTTTTTTTTTAAAGCATTTTTTCATTAAACTAAAATATTCTTAACATAAACGTTCTTACAAAATCTTTTTAGTCCACCACATTGTACTCGTTCTATTATTGCATATACTTGACGGAATATTTAAATAAATACTTTTTAAATTTCATTTTACCAGGTCATGCTCATGGCAATAAATTCCATATTTCCTCTCGTCCATCATATTCAGTATTTGTGCATTAAAAGTAAATATTCTTTTGACCTTGTGGCTTGTGCCAACTAAACTCTTTCTTACTCATGTTAGGTTTGATTTTTTTGGTTACCTTGTTTGCTCAGTCACAATTGATACTCACGCAAAAACAAAACAAATAGCCCATGTGATATCTATCCAATCCCTTCACCCATCCCAGCCTCCACGGCCCTTTCCGTAAACCGCATTTTCTTATCACATTACCCAACCAAACCGCACCCTTTCAAACTCTTATCTCTCCCTTTCGGCCAAAATTCAATTTAATTTCAGTTCCGTAGAAGACGTGGTTGATGCTTAAGCTTACTTACAACTTACAATCTTAGCTTTTGGCTGCGCATGAGTTTTAACGTTCCTTCCTTGGATCTGTGCCTCCTCATTCCGCGTCCTCTATCATAATTGACTCATAAACTTGGGAGGTAAGATAGTGTATCTATGACTTAAGATTAAGACTTTACCCCTTCCAACAAGAATTTTCCATTAGCCTGGAGCGTGTCTTTCGGGGCCTAAAATAGACTATTGGAGTATTATTTTTATCACAACGTAACCTTCATAAATGGAAAGACACGCCTTTCCCAGAATCTGTCCATCTTCTTGTGCCATAGTTTCTTAGCTAACAAAAAATTACACACACTAGTGTCCTTCCGACAGCACTTTCTTCCTTAATAACTGCGAAAACTTTGATGCCTTTCAATCAACCACCGAAAAGTTAGGGACTTTAAATTTTTAATTTTTTTTATATGAAGATGTGTGATTGATTGATTCCCCAGTGAAGGGGTAAGGGGGTCATGTCTTTCGGTGGGTTAAGTATTGCTTTGAGTCTTGTCTTTGGGTGTCTCCTGCTGGCTCTGTGTGCTCAGCTTTACTATTTCTTATGGTGGAAGAAGAGAAGGACACAGATGGATATTGAGATGGATGCAAAGGGTGTGTTTTATTGGGGGTGCTGGAAGACCCCTTGTGCCATGCATGGTGCCAACAACACTGGAAGAGGGGGTGTGAATAGGGACATGGAAAGCACAACAAGTCATGAGCCAGAGATGGAGTTGGATTTGCTGCACAAGTCCTTTGGAGAAGAGGGTACTGTTGAGTCCGAGTTGATGAGGCTGCACAATCTGGCTGGCCCACCAAGGTTTCTCTTCCCCATCAAAGAGGAAACTAAAGAAGATGTGGAGTCTGAAGATAGGAGCAGAAAGGGGTCAAGAACAAGGAGTTTGAGTGATGTCATGTTGACAATTGACACTCCTTTTCTCACCCCTGTGGCTTCCTCGCCTTTGAAGCGTTGTTCTTTGCCTTTGGACCCTCTTCATTCTTATAAGCATCAAGGATTCAACCCTCTCTTTGAATCCTCCGCGGAATTAGAGTACAACAGGTTTAGATCCTCGCCACCTCCGAAATTCAAGTTCATGAGGGACGCGGAAGAGAAGTTGCATAGGAAATTGATGGAAGAGGCGAGGAGAAAGGCTGTGGATAATAATAATGTCCAAGAATGTGGGGTTAAAGATTGTTCTAATGAAACATTGGCCACAGATTTTAGTGATGGATCCTTTCTTAAGTTCATTCAAACATCAGAACACAAACAGCTTCAACAATATCTACCACAGTTTCCTTCAGGTTCATCTCAGATTCTCCCATTGGCATCTTCTCCTACAACTTTGAGACCACTTGAAAAGGCATCCATTGTGCATTAGTTTTTAGTTCCATACAACTAGGCTTCTGTTTTTTTTTTCTTCATATTATGTTAATCAGATTAATGTTTCTAAATGACTGCTAATTTTTAATGTTTTACAAAGCACTTGGTAATTGATAGCCCCTTTTTTTTATTGGAGCTCTTGTGTGGTTTGAAATGATTGCTATGGTCAATATGCTGCAAATTTGCGCATGGTGTGCCAACAAATAGAATGCATACTGACATGCGCTTCAAGATGCTGGTTATTGAGCAAAGGACTTAGTGGGGCAACGTGTTTTTGTCCATTATTCCCCATGTTTGCTCTGGCTTTAACCTGTGTGTTAATCAATCATGTGAATGATGCTTGTTTGCTACTACCAATTTCTTAATTTTGTTGTCTCAATGATTCTTTGTTTTCTTTTTAGAAATTTCCATAATCATTTCTCGCTTTGGTATCATTTGTTTATTTATACTCAGGCCTGTCATATGCGCCTAGCTGTGTCGTTTGTTTTATGTGTGTCAGTTGCTTAATTCAATCAAAATTAGCTACCAATTGGATTATTTGTTTCCAAAATTTTAAAGGTTAAGGAATAAACATGAGAAAGTTCCAAGGTAGATTTCACATGTAGAGTCGAAAAACAAAAAAGTTAACTGAGTCTGAAAAGTCAATGCTTAATGCTAACGCGGTTAGCAAAAGTGCTGTACAGATAATGATTTGTAATCACTTGCAGAGGGTATTGAACATTGTAGGAAGGCTTTAAGAATTTTACCTTTTTCTATCCTAATCACCCAAAAAATAAAATAATATTTTGCTCTAAAAAGTTATGCTCTTTTATTTATTTATCCCCTATCCCCTTTAGAATAAGCGTAAGGAAAATGCTCGTATACACTTCCCTTTAACATACTTTTTATTACCTGACAAATAAATAGGATCTTGTTAATGCGAGTGCAAATACAATTGATTCAATTATCACCATTAAAATCTATTATGAATAAAAGTTTAATTCTAATGTATTGTCAAAATAATTTTTTTTATAGTGTTAACTAAATAAAAATCTTTTGATATACTTTTGAAAATAATTATTATAAAAATTAATAATTTTATCATATATGATATTTTATAGGATTAATGTATTCTGAAGGTGAGAGATAATTTTCTAAGCTTGGTATATTTAATTTAACCTTACAGAATCAAATTGTAAGGTGATGACTAAGGAACGTTCGTAAGACTTGAATTTCAAATAATATATAATAAAAATATGTTTAAAAAATATATTAAAAATATTGTATTGAATATTGATAACTTGAGTGCAATCGTATTCAAAATAGGCTATGTTGGAGGGGAAGTTGTGGAGCAACATTGAATAGATTTGTATATTATTTAATAGGCACCCCACGAGGCTGTCTCAATCAAAACATGAAATGACGAAGTTGAAAACGGTGCGTGTCGCGAAAGGGGTTATGGTGTTTACCAACTTTAACCTAAACAACAAGCGATGTCGTTGTTATCACGCGATTCGGCCGAAAGTTTCCTCAAAGTCTCAACACAACACAAAAGCACCAGCTCCTCCTTTCAAATTTTAAAATGCAAATTTTGCCAAACCAGCGGCGTACAATCAAATAATATTAGCTGCTCTTTCCTAAGTGAGTGCATAGCGTTCAAAATTTGAATATAATGATATAATAGAAAGAAACCTGGTGTCTTTCAATTTGGGAATAACAAAATGGTTCATTCTATAATAGCTGGAAAATTGGAATTCGGCTCAGTTCCATGTGAATTCGGGTACACCCAGTAGCGTGGTCCTGTCTTCCTGGGTATGAGTCAATTTCTAGGGTCCACACTATTAACTCAGTAGAATTCAAATGGATCATTTGGCTTCAATGAATCATAAATATTGACATTTGAAACCCACAAAAAAATATATATTATAAAATTGTGAACAAAATCAAGCTTAATTAGTTGAGTATGTTATGTGAATTATTGTAAATCTTTTTATACTCATTTTACATATAAAAATATATATTATGAAACTTACTTTTAAAATATTGGGCTATTTATTTATTTATTTTATTATTATCATTTTCCATTTATTTTTTCCTTCATCACAAGTTGCAATGTTGTGGATGTGGATTCGAGATATAGGATGTATGATGCAGACCAACACGTTATTAAACTGATATTTCTTTATTGCTTTGCAACTTTTCCATTCCTTTAGGGGATAATAAATAATGACAAATCAGTCACGATGAGGCTAATAATTGATCAGAGACCGTATTGTTAATTCTATTGAATGATTAAGAAATAAATGAAGAAAGAAAGTGATTAAGAAAGAAAGACACCCTGCTGATTAGATTGATTCAAATAAGAATAATTCTAAAACTAACTATTAATTATTTCACCCTGCTGATTAAATATCATGTATTCATCAATTTAATATATGATTTTGACAGTTATCAAGTATTTTATATTTTATGAATATCACTTAATTTAGTTCCTAATTTTGTTATGCATAAATCAAATTGGTCTCTAACTTTATCAAAGTTATTAAAATCGGTCTAATCCATCCTGTCGGACCGATTGGATCATGATCCGATAGTATAATTGATTCGGTTTTATTATTGGACTGGTTACACAGTTAACCTGGTCAAATCCAGTCGGATTGGATCGATCGGACCAATCGAGTTCACAATTTTTTATTTTTTTTGAATTATTATCAATTATTATTTTAGGTTTTGGACCATGAATAAGTTTTTCTTACTCAAATAATGTTAGTTATATACTTATATATAATATATATACATATATAATTTTGAATTTTTAATATATATCATGTCAAATCGAGTCAATTACTGATCCACTGGTTGAACCACTAACCCACTAATTCACTACCTCAATCGAGTCAATTACCATGCCAATTTTAATAATGCTAGACTTTATTATGCATAAGTGCAAGATTATGTCCATTAAACCAATTTGAACTAATTATTCCAATTTTAATTGGTTTGACTAGTTCTATATTAGTTTTTTTTCTTGCAATACTGTTTTTAGGATTAAAACGAGTTTGGGGCTCAATTCTTGGTTTGATTTGATTCTAATAAAATGAGTTTTTTTTATTCTATATCCAATGACCATATTTTATGATATATTTGGTCGGATGGAAAAAATAGAAAGTAAAAAAAAAAAAAAAGATGCATTTCTTTTTGTCTAGTTGGAGAAAAGGGTGAACAAAACTTGATTTTTTTTACTTAAAACAAAAAATTCAAAACTTTTCTTCCTTCCACTTTGCCTTTTGGTATGTTTGATTGGAAAGGAAAAAAATATACAAAGAAAAGAAAAAACAAATAACATACCAATGAAATCATCCAATTTACGTAAAATAAAAACTCATTTTTTTCCTTTTAAACATTAATCTTACATTTTTACGAAATCTTTCAAATTTTATGATATTATTACTAAATTTTTAACTTCTGAGTTTTCATAATTATTCCAAATTAATTATAAATCTCTAATTATTTAAATAAAATAATAATATTTTTAGGATAGTAGGTATAAAAGTATAAATGGTGGTGTCAAATTCGACCGATTTTAATAAGAGAAAAAAAGTTATACAGTAACAAACTCTTTTAAAAATGAAGATTTTTTTAAATATACTTTTTCCTTTTTTTTTATATTTAGATGAAGTTTTTTTTGTGTTTGTTTAAATCACACTTATCCTCCATCAAACTTAATCTTATCTGAGTAAGTATAATTATTATGAGTTTTTTCTCTAAATATTTAACACTACTGTATATGCAGGACTCAAAATCGAAACTTCTAATTAAGTTGAAATTCATGAGTTTGGTGTAAATAAATATTTGCTTGATTATATATTTTAAAATATATTTTCAGTAATTTTTTTAAAAAAAAGAGTATGGGGTAATAGTTTTTCGCCGTTTGTTTTCAAATCAGTTTTCAAAATTTCATCGTTGAAAACAATAAAATAAAAAGAGGTTAGAAATATTTTCGGACTTTTATTTTGAAACGACATAAATATAGTAGCAAATTAAATGGTAGATAATAGATTTCAGTAATGCCAATTTTGTCGTAAGAGAAAGCATTCTCCAATCGTCTCGTTGTTGCCAAGAACTTCTTCCAATATCTTCCAGACAATTCTCTTGGTTTGTTTTAAAAAATTGATTTATTTGTTTGTTTTGTTCGGACAAGTTTTGTATTATTATATTTTAAAAGTGTGTCTCTTTTTAGTTTTTATTGGAGTAAACTTTAAAGTGTATCTGAAACAAGTTTTCAAAAGAATTTTAAAACTAACTAGTTTTTAAATTTGAAATTAAAAATAGCTTTAAACAGGTTTTAATTAAATAAAAAATAAAAAAACGAAAAAATCATATAAAACTAAGTTAAAGAGATCAAAAGTGTAACTAAATACTTGAAAAAAAATTTCTTACTCTAAAAATATTTAATATTCATTTCATTTATTTTTTAGTGTAAAATCTACCATTAAATTTGCAGAGATAATATGCACATGTTTATCAATTCTATAAATTATTTAATGTAGATGTGTACTCTGAACTCGAAATTATCAATTAAATTAAGATAAATTCAAGTTAATTAATTTATACGTTTGGCAGTTTATACATGTATGTGTGTATATATAGGGGAAATATACTATGAAGATATTTCTATTACTGAGAGTGAAAATGATCGATTAATTAAGGCTTTAATAATAAAAATCATTGATGTATAATGTTTAGTAAATAATTGGCAATATAAAATTATTTAGTATATTAAAATTAAACTCAATTAAAAAAATAAAGAAATTCTATCGTTTTGTATTTCAACCTACCCCATTTCTTAGATAAGGCCCATTAAGGCTTTGGGTATTGTTGGATCTAGTTACAATTCATGGGCAAGTGGGGTAGTATTCACAATTTATTTGGATAATATGTAAATATGTAATTCCCATTAGTATTAATTAGTATTAATTTGTGGAGGGTTTATTATCATTTTAATCTTTACATTTGAAATTTTTTATTTTTAGTCTTTCAACTTTTTTTAATTGTTTTTCTTCTTTTAACTTTTTTGGTGGTTCTTAATTTTTTTTTTCTGTTGTTAATTTTAGTTCCTTAAAAAAATTTAAAAAAATGAGAGAGAAAGTTAAAAGACTAAAAGTAAGGATAACAAAAATTAAGAAATTAAAAACAAACATAAATTTTAAACGGTTTAGGGATATGTAAAAAGATATTTTACCCCTTTGTCAAAGTACACTACTTGATGCTTGAAGGAGTCAGCTATTAGAATGTCATTTATATTATTTTAGAGCAACTTTAGTGGAAGATTTTGTGGAGGGATCTTCATTGAAAATCTCTCTTTTCCCATACCATTAAATAAGAAATGCAGATCTTCACGTGGAGATCCGATTCTTCTACAAAAACCTTGAAGATCTGCACGAAGTTCAAAAAAATGAAAAAAATAAATAAAATGAAATTAAAAGTTAAAATTAATTACTTAAAATTAATTATATGCTTTATTAATATTTATATATTTTTTCCATGTTTTATTACTTAAAATTAATTACTTAATTAATTTAATATTAAATTAAATTAAATTTTAAATATTTAAAAGTAGGATCCACGTGAGACCCATTAAAATTATCTAAGATCTCAATTTGGGATCTACTAATAAAGGACAAAATGTACAAATCTTAAGAGATCTTCAATTTTACGTGACACTATAGGGTCCACCAAAAAGTGATCTAAGATCCCAATTTGAAATCTACCACTAAAGTTGCTCTTATCAGTTATCAACACACTTCATCGTATACAACCAGAGAGAAGCAGTTCCTGAAGCAGTGATTGAATTTGACGTGTTGGGAGAACCCAGACACAGTCATTTGGGAAACAAGTAAAAACTTTTCCAAAAATTCTGTAAAAAATAAACTAGAAAAACATAAAGATGAAGGTTTAGCTATTTTTCTTTGGCTAAATTTACAATTTTAGAAAGCCATCTTCTTTGCTTTTGTAGCTAAGACTAGCCTAAGAGTATATATCTTGAAAAAAATAAACACACTTTCAGTACTATTAAAGTAATTGGCGTGACAATTCTTATATAAAAATTGTTGTGGTTCTTAAGAATTGAAAGATAATTATAAGACTCATTAAGTTCTTAAGAATTACACAATTAGAAGAAGAAAAATAAAGTTCTTAAATACTATGGTAGGACTCACCAAAAGTGAGCTGAACAAGTACTCCACCCGAACTATAAACTGTATTACCATCCTTTAAGCCCTGGACAAACAATATCCAAATTAAAGTTCAAATTAACTTTGATTTTACACGAGCCCTTACACTGCTGGCACTGTAAATAGCACACTTTTTTTTGGAACCGAGGTTAACCTTCTCATGTTACTTATTCAATTGACTGCTTATTAATAAACACAATCATTAAACACAAAAGCTACAAGTACAACAGTTGCAATTACTTTCTACTTGGGGATTCAATAACTCCCAAACGATGCATGCGAATGAAGGATGTTGATTCACATCCAACATAAAACAAAATTAATTTCTAGAGTATAGTAAGAATTTACTGTCTTTTTTTAATGAATTTTTTCTTTATAGTCAGTAGTAATTTCTTTGAACGAACCAACTGTTAATTAAGAAATGGTTACAGTTAGTGGGTATGGATTTCTAGGAATGTGATGATGAGAATTCGGAAAAGCAAGGTGATATATGGTGTGTTGGAAATCTAATTGATGACATATAGATGTGCAATTATCCATGCCATATGAAATATCAGCTGGTTGAGGTGAGTGATCATCAAAATTCAAAATCAAATCAATAAGCAAATGCTACAAAATTGAGGCCCATTAGGCCCAAAGTCAGGCACATGCATGGGAGTGGTACGTAGTACCTGTTCTTTGCACTTTGCAGTGTTTGTGGGGAAAACCCATCTTTCTTTTCACTCGACCCCAACTCAAACTAGGTAGGCCCCACTATCATCTTCTTTTCTGATCTGTGTTTCTCATGCACGTGCATGGCTGGCTTTTGTAGTTTGTTTTTGTACCACTATCTCTCTAGCTATAAGGAGTGAGACTGTGAGAGAGAAAGAGAGGACAAGTGAAGGCAGCAGGGTTAAGGCTGCAAATTTAACCCCTTTCCAACTAAATGAAAGTGCTAAGCTTTTCACATGAAAATGAGCAAAAAAGCAGTAACATGTCAAAAAGATAGGGAATTAGATTCCAACGCCACCAACATCCAATTTTGTACCTTTAACCGTTAAAAAAAGTTTAAATAATAGACCCATTAAATAAAATCATTACGCACTCAGTTATTTTATGAGGTAGCCTAAAAGAAATTAAAAACAATGCAACATCATAAATCATGGACTTGATATCCTCTTTCTAAAATTCCAATTCACATGCACAAACAATGAATGAATTAAATCCTTAGAGTTGAATCGATCCTAAATGTGACATAATTAATAGATAATTTATTTTTTAAATATGTAATTATAAACTTAAATTTATATTTAAGTGTATGAAAAGATATTTATTAAAAAAAAACCCCTTAAATATATCTCAATATTTCAAAAAAGTAATCTTTAATTTTCAAACAAAAATAATTGGTTAAAAAATAAATCTTAAAGAGTTGAAACACTCATAGTAATGAGAGTATAGATTCGGTAGACTAATGTAATATAATATAACGGGTTGTGGGGGACGTGGCAGTAACGATTCCCGACAAAGAGCATCTGATGAGAAAATGATTGATTATTGATGTTGATTCGGTGCATGGATGCATCATATATATACATTAATGCCAATCTTTGTGCCCATGTACAAGCACAACGGCCGGGGCAGGGGAACCTACCTTTGCCCATGGTGCCACCCTTCCACACTATTATTCACACGCAGACAAGCTACACCCGCGCCCAATACTTGTTTTCAACTCCCTCCGTTTTCCGCGTTCAGTTTATAGACGATTTAATATTAAAATATATTTCAAATTACTCATTATTTTATAAATTAATGATTAAATATCATTTTTAATTTATTATATTTTTATTTTAATCCATTAAATTTTAAAAATTTTATTTTGATTCTTTATGTTTTTAAACATTTTATTTTCATAATTTCTTTCATTTTTTTAAAACGTCAGTGTTCCGTCACATTAAATATAAATAAAATAGTCAATTTAAAATAATATTAACCAAAATAATTAATATTTTAAAATTTAAAACATTATCATAACACTAACATTAAAATAATTAAAATGAAGCTTTCAAAAATATTAAAAAGTAAAATAAAACTTAATATAGTTAAGGTGAAAAACATTAAGCATTTGAAGAAAGTAATGTATTTTTAGGGTATTTTAATTGTTGTCAATGAATTTGTTATGTTTGGATGTTTAATAGGAGAATTTGAAGAATTCTCAAAAAAAATTTATCCTTTGTTAAAATTGAGAAGTTGAAATTTTCCCAAAATATGTGAGATTTCAAAACTTCCTCACTCTCCATCTTCATCTGACTGAACACATATTGGTAATCCCTAACCTAATCTTTCGCCACTTTTTGCTTCATTTTTCCAGTGACTTAGTGGCGGATTGGTGTCAACAGAGATAGCAGCAAAAGAAAAGCAACTTTACACGATGGTTGACAAGGCTGAGTCATTCAAGTTGGAGTTCCACCATTGTGCCTCCACTCTACGAACGTTCCATTCACCATGTAGCCATCAATGTTGTGAAGAACCTTTGTTGCATCATCACCATCGTCAATGTCATCAATTTCCACAAGGTCCTTGACCATGTCAACACCTCCATTGATGACTAGAAGTGACTATGAAACAATATGCTTCCTTACCATAAGATAACTTGAAGTTTGTTGAAGTTTTAGAGAGTCGAATTTCTTGGTGAGATTTGTGTTGCAATGCTGGAATTGATGGTTGAAATGTGTGCTAGAGAGACAAAACATGCAAGGAGAGAGAAGAAAATCATGAGAAACATTTGTTTTGAAACTCAATTATTTGCAAATTTTTATAATCCAAACTTTTATTTTGTAGGAAAAATACTCATTTTTTGTTCTTAAATTTATTAGACATTAACATTTAGATTTTTAAAAGATGAAAAATTAAAATTTTGTCCTCGAATTTTTAAAATGTACGACAAATTAATCCTATCATTATTTTTCTTTGTTAACTCAAACGATTGTACCTATGTGACACTTTTTGATGATGACATGATAGCCGATGATTGTCACATGTCATACATGTGGTTGTCATGTATCATCTTCGAACTTAATAATTGTTATTTTAATCCATGAACTTAATCATTTACTTACTACTCTTCAAGGACCAAAGTGTCAATAAATGATTAAGTTGAGAAACTAAAATGACAACAAATTATTATATTCAAAAACAAAATATAAATGTTAATTTTTTGACATATGGTAGTCACGTATATGACATGTGTCAACCATATATTATCATGTTCTCATCGGAAGTATTACTTAGAAACAACTGTTTGAGTTTATGAAAAAAATTAATAGTATAACTAATCTATCATACCTTTTATAAATTCGATAACAAAATTATCTAATTAATTAGAGAGAGAAATATATTAGACAGTTATATAATGTATTTTATAAAATTAAAAAAAATAATTATATTTTTAATAATTGTATCAAAATCTTAAACATTATATAAAATTGGAGAATACGTCAAATATTCTTATTTTTTTATAAAAAATTTGGCATCTCCACGACTCCACCTATTACTAATAACTATATGCATAAACAATTCATCGCGTATTAGGATTTTTCTGTTTTTAAATATTTAAAATGTTCGACATAAATGGATATTTTGCCCAACAATTGTTTTAGTATAAAATAATCAAAATCAAAGCGTGACTGCGTGAGTAAGATATGTACTTTTCAATGATAGATCGAGGTTGGCAATAACCAAATAACTAAATAAAGCATTCAATATAATTAACTAAACAATCTATTAAAGTTGGTGGTTTGTACTCTCAAATCTCAATCACATATTCTTTTTAATCTACAAAATTAAAAATTAAAAATTTCCTTAAAGAATTTAAACTTAATTCCACTTAAAAACAAAAATAATGTTGGTATCTAATCAGACTAATCCATACACATATATTCTAATGACTTTTGAACATTTAATTTTTTTCTCATTCACTAAACTTCGGCTTCCATTTATTTTTTTTCTCAATTTTCCATGAGGGTTTTTTTTTAATTTTCAATAAATAAAACGTGGAAAGCAGATTCAGATTTTCCTACCTAAAATCTCATTTAGCTAGTAAGCATTTCTCACTAAGAATATCCCTTGTGATTGAGTAAATTGCTTATGGTTTATGTTTGTACAACAATCTTCTCTAAATTACTCCTCAGTACGTAGGTCATTCAAATGTCTTGACACTCTATCATCAGTCTATCTTGTAGGAATGAGGTTTTTATTTTTTTATTAACAAATGTTAATTTGTTAATTTTATTAAAAAATAAGTTATGATTTTTCATTGTCTCTTCTCCCTTCATCCTTAAGTCCCTCTTTCCAACCACTTGACTAATTTTTATCAATAGGTAAATCAGAAAAAAGATTATACACTTTTTTTCCCAGAAGCTAGAAATAAAAGGAAATGAAATATATAAAGCAGTTTTTAGTCTCTATGCTGATAAACTGTAATAAAATAGACAAAAAGTTACGAACATGTGCGCATTCACAAAACATACCATTCCCCTCTACCCTAAATCTATCACTGCTTTTTCCTATATGATGACGACAATAAAACTTTATGTAAAGTTATTTTTGCAACTTAGCTACTTATATACGTACTACAGTATAGTACTCCAATCCTCCCAGCTAATTATTATATGAAAAGGCTTTCTCAATTCATCCTGTTTTATTATATCCAATGTGATATAGTTTCAAAGAATTAGACAATTTCAATAAGATTATTAACAAGTCGATTTCTTATTAAGGAAGAAACAAAATTGATCCTATATATGATGTTTTTGGTATTTCATTACCCATTTATTATTTGCCAAGTCCCCTACTCTCCTGATCAGTCTGAGTGTGGCTATGAACCACCTTACAAAAATAAAATTTTGGCGATTAATAGAGAAAGCAAATAAAGATACACTCAATATTTTTATGCTCACACTGTTTAAATTTCTTTTACTTTTAAGTAGTAGACAAAATCTTCTTGTTGGCTTCAAACTTTAGTGCGCTTAACACTTCAAATTGGGGACGTCCAATTAATAAACATGTCTGTTTTTTTTAAAGGAATATATGAGATTTGTTTACTTTGTCTTTCATTACTAGTAGTTTATAGCTTATTCCGTGATGTCACTAGGGTTGGTGCTGTGGCCAAAAAGGATCTAGCCACAACTTTAAGCCACTACTTTACTGGGGCTAAGTATGAAAAAGGTAAAGCAATTACAGACTAGCTAGTGCTAATTACTTTTTATCCATAAAAATAAAACATATTATATATATTTGAGTTTTGCTTTGCACTTTTTTTTCTGCATCTGCATTTTCCTTCCGAATTACTACTTAAGTAGTTTTCTTTAATTATTGTTCCTCGGAACCCATTCTTTTCAAATCATTTTTTTTTTCTTCAAATGATCAAATCCTTGTAGTAGTGTGTGAAAGTGATTTGATTTACTTAAACACGATAAATGCTTTGATATTGCCGGTAAACACTTTTGTTCGTATTCTTGCATATTTTACTCTTAAACATATCCCAAAAATAATTCGAACAGACTATGGATAACGTCATATATAACAATGTAAGATGTTATTAACATATTATTTTATGTTACATTACTTTTTACTTTTTAAAATTAAAATAAAATTGCATTCGAATATATTTTTTTTTAAACCAGAAAGTATGAAGAATTATAGGGAAAAATATTGTTTTACTTATTTATTTTTCAATAATATAATTGACGATGAACCCCTGTTGTAATGGTATATTACTTGTAATTATAATTTCAATGTCACAAATACAAATCTTAAAAGTAATCTCTTTTTGGTGGGAATAAGAAGAGACCATCATCATTTGTGGTACGTGTTTATGCATCGCAGATTTGTCAATCTACCTCTTTAATGAGCCAAGGAATCATTTAACCTCCTTTCAATTTAATTCCTATATATAGTAGTAATATTCCCAAGACTTAGGTAATTTGTATGATCCATCAAAGTCAAAATTAAGCTACTACTACTACAACTACATGCATGCATTGGAGCTGTCATATGGTAGAACGTGGATTTTAATATTCTTGCATTCTGTAATTTTTTTATGTAATTTTTTTCTCGTGAAAAGCTTAACAACTGTAATTACTATAACGGACTAGTGTCATATTTAATTTTGTCGTTCTAATTGAAAAATAATACACCATAAAACAAAGAGTTCTTTCTCTTTTTTTTAATGATAAAATAAAGAATTTATATGTATAAAATTTTACATGGAGAAAGATTGACATATATAAAACCTGTTTAGATAAGTTTATCTAAAAGTACTCAGTAGTTAAATTTAAATTCTTTGATTTAGAAGGCGAAGTTAATTTGTTTCTTTTGGGTGAGATTTTGAAGGTAAACTTAGCACTACTATGGAATAAATTGACAATTAATTTTGCTAAATATAAAATATAGGGCGTCGTCTTTCCATGCATGGGAGCCACTATGCCGTTTCTACGAACAAATATTCAGACCAAGAACGCGTCAAAAAAGAAGCTTACAGGTTAAGATACTTCGTCTACTTAAAACCCTAAAAATATAATAAAACAAAAAGAGATGAGAATGAAAGAATAATAAGCGCAAAGCAAACAAAGCCGTAAAGCCCCTTCTTGCTTTCCTCTTCTTCATCCTCCTCTTTTTTTCCTTTACTTTCGTCGCTCTGGTATTCCCCTTAGTGCGATTCTACCTCCACCTTCTCCCTAAAGACCCATCAAACTTTACAAAAAAAGAAAAAGAAAAAACAAAAACAAACACAAAAGGATTGAAGCACCATGGTTTTCTCTTCTATTCCAGTCTATTCAGATCCTTCCAATTGGCAGCAGCAAGTAAGGATTCAATTCCCTCAAAATCCCAGCCACAGTTTCTAAAACCCTGAAATAAATTCAGCAAATCACAAAAGAAAACTAACTATATATTCCTATTCCTTGTATGCAATCTTCCTGAATATACCAGATTTGTTTTCATTACAACTCATCTATTTCTTTCTTTGTTTTGTTCTGCAGCAACAAAATCAACACCAAGCAAATGGAGGTAACAGTCCTCAGCTGCTTTCGCCGCTACCTCAGCCGCCGCAGGCCCCTCACTTAGGGGTTGAAGCCGGTCAAATCCGGCCTGGTCCGCTGGCGGATCGGGCCAAGATTCCGGCTCAGGAAGGAGTTCTGAAGTGTCCTCGATGTGAATCCACCAACACAAAGTTTTGCTACTTCAACAATTACAGCCTCTCTCAGCCACGGCACTTCTGCAAGACATGTAGGCGTTATTGGACAAGAGGTGGTGCTCTCAGGAACGTTCCTGTTGGTGGAGGATGCCGAAGGAACAAGAAGAACAAACGGAGTCGCTCCAAATCTCCGGTTTCTACTGATAAACCATCACTTCCTAATTCCACAAGTGCAATCCCTGAGCTTATTGGTCGTTTTCCACAGCCCTTCATAGCCTCTCTTCAGAGTATGAACCGCTATGGTGTAGGGAATACAGGTGTTAACTTACGTGAGATTCAAGCACAGAACGGTTCTCAAATGGGGTTTCAAATTGGAGGTCATGGCAATGGTACTTCAAGTGTTGCTACTGCAGGAGGAGGAGTGGAGCAGTGGCGGTTTCAGCAGTTTCCTTTCTTGAATGGTTTTGAGTCAACTTCAGCTGTTTCTAATTCCTACCCTTTTCAAAGTGAAAATGTTGAAGGTTTGGTTGGAGATATTGCCGCAAGTTCTAGGGTTACTCAGCTGCCAGCACGGGTTAAAATGGAATATAACGGTGGCTTTAATTTGTCAAGATCTCCTTTGAGTGTCTCAGAAAATAGTAACCATTACTATTCATGGGCGGATTTATCAGGGCTTGCATCCTCTTCAGCGAGTCAACTCTTGTAACTTTCACCACTCATATGGGTCATAATCCATATGGTAGCCACAAAAATTTAAGGGTTTTGGTGCTGTTATTTTTGTTTATCAATAATTGAATGAGTTTCCATTTTATGATGCTCTCTCTCTCTCCTCTCTCGGCATGTCTAAACTCATTTAATTATTGATCCAAAAAATATTTGTACCAATAAACTCTTAGATTTATATATCCGGGTTTGGCTGCAGCTCTCCAATGTTCCATCGTCTTCACGCGTCAGTGTTGTTAACAGAAATCCAATCAGGCTGGTAGAATTTAGTCTTCTTCAATTGTATATTTTTCTTGTCATTGGTTTTCTTTATGTTTTTTTGCTTCAAGTTTCTTTTGTGTTCTATTGGGCTTTCTTTGTACAACGGTGTGTGCATGTATTGTGTTTTCTTTGTTTGTTATGCAATATCATTTGGGATATCATTTGCGCAATTTTTTTTCCCTTGAGTTTATCGCTCTCTTACCACTAGTGTTCCAGTTTTCGCCCACGTATGGCGATAAGATAGTAGCACGATAAAGCAAAGGTATCAAGACAGAAGAAAAGTGATACTGTTCTACAGTATATTAAAGAACGTGCCTCACCACATTTGCATTTATCGAGGCAGTGTTTATATATTTGTTAGAAATTTCAAACTTGAGAACTTTTCTCGTATCGTGCAGCCTCGATCTACAGAAGTTTACATTATCATAATTTGAATTTGAGAAACAATCTTATTGCAAAGTCATAAATATGGTTTTGCAGATAGATATTCCACAAGGGCTGATTGTGTCATGCATCTTGGAGCGGATATATAGATAAAGCGAACAACACTAAATATTATGGTAAGTCACTCATTGTTTCTTCTCTTATTTGTTATTCTTTTTCTCTTCCGTGCACGGTGCATCTTGCAGGTACTTCAGCTAGTATTTGCTAGCAGTTGCTAGTGTTGCACGCACTCAATATTTATTCCGAGAAAATTTCCTCAGAAACTTGCTTTCGTCGACAATCATTTAATGTCCATAGCTCTTTCCTTGTCCTTAAAATTCTGGCAAAATCAGAATTCTAAGGAAGCTCCAATAATTGTACTTTCAGCAGATTTATGTTGGGAAGTTTCTTTCTCGTGGTTCAAATTTCAGTTAATTCCCTTACACAACCTCCAAGTCAAAAATGTGTGAATGGGAGAGAAAAAGCAAAAGAGATCGATATATAGAGAGAGAGAACGTAAAGAAAATATACATTCGACATCAGTCAACAGCCAAGACTTTACGATGTTGTAATTATCAAATTAGATTCATAAGCTGGGACGTACACATTTATTGTTTTTTGAGGTTGGAAGTGTAAGTAAGATATGGAATAAATCTTAGAAGACGCCAAAATCCCACTCAAAACCATGCAATTCAACCAAACTGAAGTTGGTGAGTATTCTAGAACTTGTTCAGCAGAATGATGCAATATACAAATATACAAACAACGATAATGAATATATCATTTTTGGCCATATTACATTATACGCGCACTTGAAAACAGAAAAGGAATAAGATTGGTCAAAATAAATGTGAACTTTTTTCTACGTATTATGATGGTAATTTCTCATCTATCCACATTGGAGTTTTCCGTGCGCTTCAAAGTTAACCGAACACATATGTTGAAGACTAATAGTTACCAACTTTATTATTATAATACTACCATTGAGAATAAAAGAAATTATCTTTTAAAAAAGAAAAAGCAGACGATAACTTTTGTAAGGACTAATACTGGCTTTCAACAACGAATAAAGCAACACGACCAGCAGAGACCAATTCAGACAAAAGCTCTCTCCGTGTCTCTGTGTCGTCAGCAAAGTATTGGGACCTAGGAACTAGAAAAATGGTTAGCCTGATTCCAAAAAGAAAATGTTTGATAAACATCGATGTCTTATCCTACATATAAAAAGAGAAAAAAATATAATTAATAAAGTTTATGATATAATAAGAAAAATAAAATAAAATAAAAATATTAATAAAATATTTAAAATAAAAGATAATTTATATATCATTATTTATTCTAAAAATGTGGTGTGAGTAGGTAAAAATAAGATGTCTTCAAGCAACAATTTTATAAGTTTTAGTTTTATATCTTATCACTGATCTCTCATATATAAGGTGTGACACAAGTAATTAATAACTTAGGTTTTGGAGGTATGAATTCTGTCTTTGTGAATTGAGAGAAACATATGAGCTTGAAAGGCAACAAACAACTAACCTATATATTGAGATTCAACTTTTTATTTAGAAAAATGAGTATGATAATGATGGAACTTTAAACCACACGGTCATAAATAGTTTTATAGTAGTATATTATTGTATCATCTCTGCTACAAGAAAGTTAGCGAAAGTTGAAGGAAAACACGGAAAGAGCAGTCTGGGTTAAATTAAGGGGGCTCAAAAATTCATGCATGTTTCGTGGATTGGAGTGAAATTCCACTAGCTAGTCTTTGAACGGTGTTTGGAACCAAGTGTGATCTATATGAGTTGCCAGACACAAAGGGCTCTCAGATTTGTTTTCTTTCCTTTCCGTTGCTTCATTTACCCCCCATCATATATCTCTTCTGATTCTTTTTCTCCTTTGTCTTCTTTCGCTTCTAACCTTTTCCTTTTCACAGTTGCGTGGGGCCTCACCTATATCTTCATGGCATGGCAGATACCGTTACCATTTACCAACTTAACTTGGAGTCATCAGTAATGTGCATTGGTGAAAATATATTTGTTGTAAAAGCAATGCTATTTGTTCAAATCGACAAAGTAAGATAGAACTAAAAGGGAAGCAATGGGAAAAAAGTTATTACTAGTTACTATTCTAGGAGACATTGGTCACTGTGCCACAATTTTTTTGAAAATTTATCCAAATACCACGTCAGCGAAACTAAATACGAGAATGTCACGCGGCATAATTCGCTGGTCAGTCCAGCGAATTACATGGTGGACACGTGGCAGTCAGGGAGTAATTCACTAGGGAGTCCAGCGAATTAGGTGGACACGTGGCAGATAGGTAGTGATTTGCTAGGGGGCCCAGCGAATTACGTGGCATGGGCGAAAAAACTTCAAAACTTTAGAAGACCATAACTTTTGACTGGGATGTCCGATTGAGGCATATGATATGTCAAAACGATCGTAATTGAGAAGAGATGCCGCTAGCAAGTACCCAAAGGGAACTTGGCCAAAATTTTGTCCCAAAAGAGGTCTCTAAGTGCCTCAAAATTAAGATTTAAGATTCAATCAGGTAAAAATTTACTTTTTGTCTATTTTTTTAATTATTTAATTAGTTAATTTAACATTATTTTTTAATTTTTCAATTAATTCTCTGAATTATGATCGTTTTGACATATAGTACGCCTCAATCGGACATTTTTTCCAAAAGTTATGATCATTTGAAGTTTTTGGAAAACTTAGTGAATTATGTGGCAATGGACTTCAAACGGTCATAACTTTTGAAAGAAATGTCCGATTGAGTCGTACTATATGTCAAAACGATCGTAATTCAGAGAATTAATTGAAAAATTAAAAAATAATGTTAAATTAACTAACTAAATAATTAAAAAAATAGACAAAAAGTAAATTTTTACCTGATTGAATCTTAAATCTTAATTTTGAGGCACTTAGAAGCCTCTTTTGGGACAAAATTTTGGCCAAGTCCCCTTTGGGTACTTGCTAGCGGCATCTCCTTTCAATTACGATCGTTTTGACATATCATACGTCTCAATCGGACATCCCAGTCAAAAGTTATGGCCTTCCGAAGTTTTGAAGTTTTTTCGTCCATGCCACGTAATTCGCTGGGCCCCCCAGCGAATCACTGCTTGTCTGCCACGTGTCCACCTAATTCGCTGGACTCCCTAGCGAATTACTCCCTGACTGCCACATGTCCACCATGTAATTCGCTGACCAGCGAATTATGCCGCGTAGCATTCTGGTATTTAGTTTCGCTGACGTGATATTTGGGTAAATTTTTTAAAAAATTGTGGAATAGTGGCCAATGTCTCCTATTCTAGCTACATGGCACGCACGTCATGTTTTTTAATAGGAAAACCTACCTTCACACATTATAAACCAGACACTACACAGTAACGTTGTTATATAAAGATGGAAATATAAAAAAGAGAGAAAGGGAGGCAGAAAAAAGGAAGAAGCAAAGGTTACCATGTTTACGGTTGCGAGGTCCGTCTAAGCGTTGTACAATTTTCTGTACCATTATGACGACTGCTATATTATTTGAGTTTCTATGGTGCCCATACTAATTTGGGATATTAATACTCTTGTATTTTTTACCAATAAGAATTAAGTTGTATTATTATATTTATTATTTTAAAATTTAAAGATAATTTTTTAGTATATTGCAATTTAGTCCTGTATAATCAAAATATTTAAAAAAATTGAACTTTTTAATTTCACAAAATCAAACATTTTGGTTCAAACTAAAAAAACGTTTGCAAACATACTCATATTGCAGTTCAAATATATTGCAATTTAGTCCTGTAAAATCAAAATATTTTTAAAAAAGAAATTAAACTTTTTAATTTTACAAAATTAAACATTTCGGTTCAAACTAAAAAAACTTTTGCAGACATATCCACGTTACGGTTCAAACAGAGACATCAACTAACTCACATTCCGATTCAATCTAGCTTCCTCATCCAGTCCTTCTTCACTACCACCGCCAATGACAACCCTCCCTAACAAAGATTCTGTCGCAACAAATCCCTTAGTGTCGATGAAGCGTCCAAGCAAGACACCTTGCCTTGATTGATTCTGTTTGCTAACGAATAACGATTCCTCACTATTGTTGTTGACTTAAAGGGTACTTGATTTGCTTTATAATTTTTAATTTTGTATCTTTAATTTAAAATTTGGGGGTTTACCACTTCATGCCATGGTGGGGATGCGATAAAGAAGGCGAAGGGGGCACTGCATAACCAAGAGAAGATGAGCAGTGACGGACTCAAAGTTACCAACTGGTTTTAATAAATCTTACTGGTTTGACCACCATTTTTCACGACTTCTTGAAGCAATCCAAAATAAGATGTGTAATTGTTACCAACTGACTGCCTATGATAATGCTGAAGCAGAAAATTTTAAAGCCATGTACACAACAATTTCTAAACATTGATTATAGCCACAAACTTGTACTTACATGAACATGATTTGAGTTTTGTGTCATCTTTTTTTATTTCTTGTGCTTCCTATTAACTTTCTCATTACCTTTCTATAAAAATGAGGGGGAGGAACCAATTACTTAAAACCGAAGACAAAAATAATGAAATTGAAATAAAATAAACTTAATTTACTGTCATTATGGCTTGTAGGACTAGTGGGCAATCCAATGTCCTAACCCTTGTTTACATCAGATGTCATCATTTCTTTATCCTACAAAATCAAAGAAATTCATCTCATTTCCTACACAATTGAAAAAGATAACCATTTAAATTAAAATTGTAATTGTTATCATCTAGAAGAAACTTACACTATCAATTGTTGTGCTTGATCCAAATGACTCTGCTTCATTAGATAATTGATCATCATTCATACTCTTATCATTTGTACCATCACGCTATGGGCACATCCTAGCATTGTGTTTTGTGCTATTACAATTTGAACAATGTCTTGACCTCTTGTTGCAACTGTTACGCTTCTTTGGAGCACCTTTAGTCTTGATCATTGTGGGATCACATAAGCACTTTGATGATGAGTTTTGTGTGGAAGCATGCTCATCTAACTTCTCATACTTAATGGTAAGTTTCAGTATGTCTTCCATGACTTCATTGTAGTCTACCTTTGCTTTTGCAGCTACCTTGCAAAGCCTAGTACACGCATCGCAGTATGCCCAAAATCGAGCAAGTTCCATTGCATCAGAATCAACTCCCTCCGATGATACAAATGATACAAAATCACTCTTAGTTTCTTTAGTCCACCATTTCAAAATCAAACTGCTTGGGATATGGTCAACATGCTCCACTTTCATGACACATAAAATATACGAACACGGAAAACCACACAATTCAAAACGTCTACATCCCCAAGAAAATATTGACTTTGAAGTATCACACACAATTTTCCTTTCCATACTAGGAATGCTTGGTTAACTTGAAGATCAATTGGTCCCCATTCACCACTTGTTCAGTAACAAATAACACACAAGCCTCTACAATCTGCTCTTTAACTTCGTTAAAAATCTTTGCTGTGTAGATTTTCCCAGCATCCATGTCAGGAAGAGATGTGGTCAAAAAAGGTTTTGAATATAGGGAATTAATATATGCTTTCAATTCATTGTTTCTGTATCCTCTTAAAGCTAGCTCAAACTTATGAATAAATTCAAAAATGCTGGATTTGTTATCAATATATGTCTTCATGATGGAATTGACAACTTCACATTGCAATGTAGTACGTATACGAGCAAAGAACCAGTCTCAAAAATATACAGCGACCCATGATGATCTGTTTCTCATACGTCTTAGAAACCCATTTGTTCCCTACATGTCCATGCTTCTCAACCATCTTTACCCAAAAATCTGCAAATGCCTCCGGGGTGAAAATCGAGTATATCGCTTCCTCGAAATCAGTTAAAAATGGAATACTCTTAAACATGTTCACATGCATTTTTTTGCAGGTGCCAACCACATAGTCAATGGCTTGTATCCGAAAAAATCTACCTTATAGCCTCCTTCATGGCCCCATCCTCATCTGTCACAACTACTTTTAGATGTTTATTTTCCATTGCTTCTAAAAATGCTTTTAAGACCCCCTTATATGTCTCAGTTGTTTCATCTGACACCAAAACAACACCAAATATGCTGACTTGTGAATGGTGATTGCACCCAAAAATTTTTATGAAAGGACAATTTTATTTGTTCTTCTTATACGTTGAGTCAAACGTAAGAACATCGTCGAAACATAGAAAATCAGATCTGTTGCTCCCATCTGTCCAAAAAAGATGCTTCAATCTACCATCAGTAGTAGTTGTAAATTTTCCAAATAACATGGGATCAGTGTCTGACTTCTCATCAAGATAACTTAACGAAGAAACAATATCCCCATCTTTAATCTGAGCATGGATAAAGCTATCAAAATAGTTGTATAAATCTTTCCTTGTAAAACCGAGAGCATCATATCCACCACCCTTTTGACCCACCATGTACCCCATTATATGACAAGTTTTGACTCCATACCTACATAGGCTATCAGCCTGAGATTTATCTGCATCAGTCAATCCATGATAAGCCAGGAACAAATGAACATGTCTAGAAGGGTTTAGTTCATGGTTAGTGAAGAAAGACTGAAGGAGGAAGCCAGACTGAACCAGAATGTGAGTTTGTTGAGGTCTCGGTCTGAACCGCAGTGTGGATATATTTGCAAATGTTTTTTTAGTTTGAACTAGAATGTTTGGTTTTGTGAAATTAAAAAGTTCAATTTCTTTCTTTAAAATATTTTGATTATACATGACTAAATTGCAATATATATAAAAAATTATCATTAAATTTTAAAATAACAAATATAATAATACACTTAATTCTCATTGATTGAAAAAACAATAATATCAATACCCCCAAATTTGCATGGGCAACGTAGAGATTTTCATATTATTTTGTCGATCTATTTTTATGAATTTACTGTTGTTAGGGTGTAACAAGCCTTTTATGGAATATTCTTGAATCTCTAGAACTAATTTACTTTGAATTAAACAGGATAAGCTAGCATGGATTATAATAAATGTAATTTATATAATACGTAGCATTTGGAATACATGTATCTTAATGGGTGTTATTGAGATGTCAGCATCGTACCTGCAGTAGTTGAAACTATATCTATTTTGATAAAACTATTTTCAAATTAATTAATATCGAGTAAATTCACGCTTCCAACTTTGTAAAGGCAATACTAAAAAGATGATGTAATTTGTACATGGGGATCAAAATTGCGAACGTTTTCAAGAGATTAATTTAATTTCTGGCTATTAAAATGAGTGTAAAGTCTACGTGGACGTACAGTAGCATAGAGCTAGTTAGCTGGATTATTGAGATCGAAAACCCGTGTTTCACGTTGAATCACTAAGCGTATGATAACAATGATTGTGAAGCATCTAGGTCTAGTATGTTGTCTATGAACATCGATGGATCCTGTTCTCTTTTTGGTTGAGTGGAAATCATCGCTCCTGAAATTTCAATTAACACTGCCCTATGACGTTCCGTGGGGTAAAAATAATGTGTTTGCATGTGTTAAAAGCGTCCGGTCATGTGAACAAATAAGTATATATACTACATCAATTAATTAGGTCGACAGCTACAACCTTATTAAGAGGTGATTTAATCGAAGAGAAAAAATTATTATTTAAAAAAATAATATAAGTCTTTATATATATATATATATAATATATATATATATATTATTTTAATTCAAATATTTTTTTTCTAGTTTTCTTGCATTTTTTTTTTCTTCTACCCAAGCAAATGCAAACTAACACAATATATTTCTCTCCTATATGTATTGGGTGTAATCTATCGGCAACGTAACTGTAAGCGCTGCTGTTGGCGTGGCTGGGCTTCGGTTAAAGAAACTGCGGTAACTGGTGAAACTGGAAATTGCACCCAACAGTCAAGACTGAGTCACTGACCCATGCAATCTGAATTGAGTCACGTCACGCTGTCTAATTTTTTCTTTTTCTTAGGACTCTACCAAGATATATAAAACAAAGTATGGAATAGAGTTGCTATTCTCACACCACTTTTTCTATTTAAACCCCACGTGCTTTAATATTATTACAAAAATATCCTTCTTTATATAGTGGAAATGTTGTTTCTTTTGAATAAAAGGGTGCAAAAAGTACACAACAAAATATGTTTTAGTTGTGTACTTTACACACACAACTAAGAAAAACATATTTTCTTATGTAATTTTTTGCACTCTCTCTTCCTCGACAAAAATATATTTTAGTTGTTCAAATTATTTTAATCATGAAACACATTATCTTTTTTAATAGTAATAGAATTAATTAATTTGATAAAATTACCTTCTTAATTTACATTTTAATTAATGAAGACATAGGTTACCCTTTTTAATTATAATTGAATTAATTATAATAAAAGTTAGTATTAGAATTAATTTGACTATTCTCAATAAAAGTAATTCATATGATATTTAATTCAATTACTTTTATAAATAGTAACTTCTATATAATTAAATGAATTTTAATTAGAAAATATAATTTATATGATACTAACTACCTTTAAAAATATAAATTGTATCTTAATTAATTTAATTTCAATTTAAAAAATAATTTATATCACCACTAATTTGATCACTTAAAAAAATTAACTTATAACTTATATCCATAATTAATTAAAAATATCATAAAAATTTAACACAACAAACATGAATTTCTATTAAGCAAAATATCCAATGGAGTCAACTTTTGGTTAAGTATTTGATCCAATTAAACGAGTTTCCATTATTTATTTTGTCAATGGAATTGTGTTCTCATGAAAATAGTATTTTTGGAATAACAGCATTTTTAAAACATATGGAGGTGTGAATAGCAAAAGTGAAGGTGAGAATAGGAACTTTCAATAAAGTAAATCCATCTTGATTCCTAGATCCAATCTGCAACCAATATAAATATTGCTTCTAGGAGAGATAAAAGTATAATTTTAATTACCAAAAATTTATCAACATTAATTACTAAATTTATAAATATAAGTACCTAGACACTCTATATTCCTTGATCAGATACCATGCCCTTTTCCTAAATTTTTTTAATCATGAAAAAAATAGTAAGAATAATATTAAAAAGTTAAAAAATAATTTTAATAAATCATGCTTATAGAAAGAAAAAAAAACTAAAGCAAACAAATACTAACAAAGTAGAGAAATGGCATTACCAGTTAAAACAATGGATCTTATATGAATTAATTTTAATAATTTATTTATATTATTTTCTATATACTTCTTAATTTTAATTTTAAATTTGGTTTGATTTAACAACTAGCTTGATAAATTTCTTCCTCGACTATCTCAAACCACTTTCTTTTTATCTTTGTTTGTATGCTTAATTTTTCCACTGCTTATATCTTTCAATCTATCCCTTTTTATTTTTATTTCTAAATGAAATTTTTAGTATATTTTTTAAAATATCAATAGTTAGAAATAATTTTATATCACAATACAAATTATTTATCCTAAATTATCAAAATATAATTTTTATTTTAAAAAATTTTATTTTTACAAATTTTTATTATTTAAAATAAATATTTATCTTGAGTATTGCACGAGTTAAAATATTAGTATAACCTTTATTTTTTTTCTATAAAAAAAGTATAACCTTTATTTAAGAGATATGAAATTGTTTGCAGTAAAAAAACTGTTATAATTAGCAATTTTGCCAATATGGAAATTAATTATATGATAAGTATACCAAATAGTTGTACAATATATCTGTTAGTTTAGACTCAATATTTATATTAGTAGTTTAAGAAATATCATATTACCGGAAGCAATTTGTTTTTGTTATACAATAGTAACTACAATATATATAATATTTTAAATTAAAATTAATATCACATTTTTAAACATAATATGAGGTTCATTAAACAAAAAATTAAATATTTTAAATATTTAATTTATGGATCGTCATCATAACCACCACCATAATTATTGTAATGACCACTATCGTCATCGTCACCATCAACATGACTATCAACAGGCGAAGAGAACAATCATGTTAGTGGCGGCAACGTTAATCATGACGGCAATCACAATGATGGTGATGACAACGACAACAATCGTGTTGATGATGATAACAATGGTTGATAATCATGGTGATGATTTCGTGGACAATCATGACATTTATGATAGAAACTGTTATGATAATGATGGTGGTCATGATGATAATAAATTTGAGATATTTTAGGACATCATAGATTAAATCTTTAAGATATTTGATATTTTGTTTGACAAATTTTACAAACATTTTATTATTAAATGAAATTTTCATTTGAATTTAAAAAATTTAAATTTAAAAAATTTAATTTTGATCTTCCATTTTAATCTAATGATTGAGATTAATTATTTTTATTCTTATATAAAATGCTATATATATATATATATATATATATATATATATATATATATATATGTGTGTGTGGGTATACAGAAATGTTGACTACAATATTAGTATTTAGGACATGGTGAAAATTACACTCAAACTTTCCCCTACTAGTGACGGAGGTTATTTTGGAACTTAGTGCTTTTTATTCTGTTAATAAATTAGTTTTTGTAATGTCATTATTAGTTATCTAAAAATCAGTTCAGTTATCTTAAAAATTACTTTTTAAAGTATCATCCTTCTAAAAATAATTTAATTATAAATATCAAATTAAAAAGCATGCTAGATAGAGTATCTCCTCTGTTTCCTTGTTTGCGTTACTTTATGAAAACAGTTATCTTATTCTGTGATTACCTCCAACCTTTCACCACCACCTTCATTTCCTGAATTTTAGCTCTTCTGTCTTAGTTTTTGAGGAGGGCGGCAAGGGTGTAAAAGATTTTTTTTATATACTTTTTTTTTATAACTATGATATTAATATAAAGTATTTATTAATTTTATTGATAATTAATTTTTGTTAAAATTAAAAACATAATTACTAATCTTTAGTGTGATCTCTTATTCTAGTATCAATTGGAACAATATCGGTAAAAGATGATTTTGATTGGATCGGATTGCCCGAATAATCCTCAAATTGAGCCGGATGATATTTAAAATCTTTGACCCAAATGTGGCTTGCTTATTGGGCTCATACCGGATACAGAAACTGTGTAGGGATCCATAATTCAATGACATTACTTACACGGGCCCGAAATCATGTCAAATTGTACTTATCAATTATACAATAAAGCTGAGTAATCCCGGTTGAACAAAAAAAAGTAGAAATATTAGGAAATTCCATATCATCACAAAAATATAATCAGACTTTTGACACAGAATAATAGCATATAAGTACTAAGGTTTAACTTAGTTGAATAAAATACATGAATTATTATAAATATTTTAACATATTTCTTTTATTTTTAGGGATAAAAAAATAATAATAGCATCTGATCTAAGTGTATAAGAATATTAGCAAACCAAAATTTTAATTTCTAGTATTTTTCTTTAGATGATTCTCAATTTCTTATACCTGCCCTACACAGACCCAGCAATGACAGATGACAGTGACCAATGGTTGGAAGATACACGCTTATGAATTGTGAACGCATAGGCCAACGAGTAAGAGAGCATTATTTATTTATTATTTTATTGACGCGTGTGCGTGTAAATAGTTAAGAGATGAGAGGGGCATCCTCTTGTGGACAGTTGCCACTTTATGATGAAAGAAACAAGCGTGACAAGCTTAAAAGGTAAAAATTAAAAATGCAAAAATATTGTAAAAAAAGTTTATGATTGACATTAATAAAAAATAATGAGTGAGTGATTAATTTAAGCGATACATGCTTTCTCTTAACTAAGATTTCCAGCTTCAAGCTTTCTGTATGAACAAAATCACCATAAAAACTATTTTCGTAATATTGTGAATGTTCCAATATGAAGAAGATTATATATTGTAGAAAATTCTTGCAGTCTAAACTTAAAAATAAAGGACAATAGTAATTAACTAAGATATAATTAATTAAAAAAACATATGAATCATTATGTGTTGTGTGAAAAATTTTCATGAATTATTGTATGTAACTATGCAGGAAATCTAACTTAATTAATTCAACAAGATGCATAAATTACTCTAAATCTTCTTATACTTGTTTTTCATTTCTATCAATAAACAAGACTTGTATTCTTTTTCTTTTTCTTACCGAATAAATTACACGCAATCTAAATTAAGAAAAAAAATAATTAAATGATTCAATTTTGATAAAGGCTAAAGCATAAGCATTGCGATTTAAAAGAAGAAAAGATAAGAAAGTGCACGGGAGGTGATTTTATGTTTCATTTTAAAGAATAGTTTATATAGTAATCATATTTTTAAATCACAAACATCTTTTATATAAAGTAACTTTACTCGAGTCAAAAACATTTACAACATAGTTCAGTTAATTCTCGAAGTAGATTTTTTTGTTTCTAAACTCAAATTCTTGTTTAAAAAGATATAAAGCATACACTACTTGAGCTAATCACCTTTATATATATATATATATATATATTTATAAGAAGAATAAAATGAATTTTGTTTTGCTGTGTCACAAGTCACAACTTCTATTTTGGTTATATCTAATCAGGACCTGTCTTGTGTGATGAAGTCACAAGGCCAGGTAACTTGTCAAAGTATCCTTCCTGAGCAAATTTGGTTTCAACGGGGTAGTTTCTTCAAGCAATGGCTTTCCTGTTATAGAATAAAAGATTAGAATAAAGTTGAAAGATTAGGTTCAATAGAAAAGTTAAATGGCTGAAACCTTAGTTACGGGACTTAGGACATATACGACTATATCATTCTCACTACAAAGAATTAAAAAAAAATCATACATAAACCCCACAAAAATGCTATATCATATATACATACAGTAATAGCTTTCATATTAGATTTAACTTCGGGAACACTGAAATAAAAATGGAAAACACGCGTGTAGCATTATAGGATGCGATTTCTGATTTTGGAAGAGTAAAAGGTAAGCGTGAAAAATGGTTATGTTAGCTGATTAATTTTTTAATGCGTGAGAATCAAACCAAATATCAAATGTTTAAAATAACTGACATACCATCTCCTCTTCAACTAATTAAGTTATATCTCAATACGTTGGTTGATTATTTAATATACCATATATCACATCAATTGTGGTATATATATATACACTGATGGGAGACAATTCTCAGTGATTCAGGGAAAATTATGAAAAATTAGAAGGGTTATCTAAATTATATGCGCGCCAATAATATCAGAAACTTTTTGCATATTTTTTTACCCAAAAAGGACACTTTTAGGGCAACTGATATTATAGTGTGCGAAAAGAAAAACAAACAAATATATTCATACCTTATTTTTTATAAAAAAAAAAGAAGAAAGAAAATTCAACTTTACGGCATCTGCAGCAGCAAACTTATGGTCCATTTTATACTGCAAACTTATGATCCATTTTATACTCCATGGAATTCTTTTTTTATTTATCTTATTGGAGTCCAAGAAATGTCGTTGTTGTCGACTAAAGTAGTAATGCATATCACGGTTCTCTTTAATAAATATAAACACCAGTCAGTTCCATCCAAATTGGGAACAGGTGGAGCCTAGTTTCAAATATCAACTTTTAGTCATTTTGATCCTTTCTTTTTCTATGATTTTGATCCCTTTTTACATGCTTACCCGTGCATAAGATATATTTATATCAATGATATATTATTTGTAATTATATAGAATGGACTTCGCAACTAAATAAATGAATGACACACAGTTTAACGTGTATACATAAATTAGAGAGAGACAGAGACTTAAAAATATCTATAACAAGTCAACAATACACGAAATTTAAGTACATATATTTCGTCTTAATGTTTTTTGTTGTTGTTATTATTAAGCCGATAAATTTTGTTTGACATATAGACGTATCAATTCTTTTTTTTTTTTTCGTACGATTTATATGATTAATTTTAAGATAAACAAGATCCGATATACAAAGAGTTAACTAACCAAACATATTTAACCCATTATATCTAGTCAGAGTTAAACTTGACACCTAAAAATTATTTAGCAGTTGATATATATGTTAAATAAAGATTATTTTCCTATGTTGGTTTAAAATACTATGTATTGATGTTACTCTTTTTTTACATTACTAATTTTGTGACTTTTTGTTGTGTTTTTATCACGTGGGGCTTTGATTTCTTGCAGTATACTGATGATTTATATTACCAATGAAGGATAAAATGTTGTTTGCATAAATATAGTCGTGGCCTTAAATAAGTCTTATTTTAATTAACATTATTTTTTCAATTAATTTTTGTCATGAGAAGTTCTTCATGCTTATTATACGAATAATCGTGAACAAAATAAATTTGGTAAAAAATTATTTGCTTAATGAATAATTGAACTAGCTTAGATAATGTCAGAAGAAAATTTGATAAATCTATCATACAATCATTAAAAACGTTATAACCAAGTTATATATTTCATGCTTCAGCTTTTATTTTACCTATTATGTAACGTATTCTCCTTTATTTTATTCACGGTTAAAAAAGTAAGTAACTTTTAAACACTAATTATTTTTATATATTTGCTTAATGTAAATAGTAAATCTAAAAAAACAAGTTACTTTATTTATAATTTTTTCCACAACAATAGAATCTAATATAAATATAATTGATTATATATTTATTACTCGTATTTTGTAAGGGCAGTTTTTTCAAAGCATTTTGCAAGGGCATTGATTACTCATCAATTGCACAATTGTGAATAATAATTTTGAATTAATAATAAATTTAAGATTTAGGATGGAGAACATATAGTTATTAGTATATATGGAAATCGAATCATGCAATTATCAATGCATATCTCTAAGTCATAAATATTTTGTCAATCTTTTTAGCAGGTACCCTTTTGTGTGTTTGTGAGAATGAATGGTGCTAAAGACAACAAATCTACGATTAAATTAAATACTTGTTACAATCAGAACATGCGCGCGATTAGAAAGGAAACAAATGGAAGCAAAGGACAGAATTGCACGAATACAAGGATCTATAGATCAGATGCCAAAATGAAATTGCCTTCTCCCAAGATATGGCTAATTAAAATCAGTCATCAAGCATGACCATATAATGACTTGATCAAGTGGTGCATGAGGATGAGCATTTAGGCAGGCATGGTGAAGGAATCTTGTGGTGTTGAAATCTCCAGCTACGTATTTATCTGCTACTTGCCATGAAAGATCCATGTCTCATAAATTGGTCTGCATGATAGAGCAGGTGCCCAAGTTATAAGAGAGAGCTACTGTAAAATTGCCCCAATAATCGCAAAATGCTCCCCCGCCCACAGGCTGCTTTGTTGGAAGATTGGAATATTACAGCTACTTGCATTGCAATACATAGTACCAATAAATCTTAAATAAAAAGCATCCCTAAATGTGAAGTTTTTTTTTTTTTTTTTAAATTTATTTGGATAAGTTTCTTTGAAAAGATTTATAAAAGAAAAAAAATAAAATAAATTTGTATGTAACCTCAAATTAATTTATGTACTTTCTCAAAAAAAAAAAAAAAACTTATACACAAACGTTCAAAGAGAACTACGATCAAAGAGATCTAGTTCAAGAACTGTGTGCGTGAATTAAATTATTGTAAATCTTCTATATTTGTTTTTGAGATTTCTATGAATAAAAAAAAACTTATATCTAAACTAATCCGTAGAAATTCTTTCGTCTTTTAAAAAAATATTAATTTTTTATTTGTAACTTCCTTTTTGTTCGCTTAACCCCGCATCACCCAATTTTTTTATAAAAAAATATAATAAATTTTAATGGTGTTATGAAGTAAATATTCCTATCAACCCTTGCTAAAATTGAATCATTACCACATATTCCTCTGTCTTGCTTCCTTTTCTTTTATTCCACTATCATTTCCCTTTCAATTCAGTTGTTTTTAATAAATTACATAAAAATGTATATTTATGTTGTGTCCAGATCTATTTTTTTACAATGACGTATGAGATTAAAACCTATCACTTCATGGAATTTAATCAACTCCTACTATTAGGCTGGTCCTAATGAATTTGGAATATATTAATTTTAATAAAACATACAACAAAAAATTTCGAAGGACTAAAACCAAAAACTTTTAAAATAGAAAACAAAAGATCATTTAAAGTTTTTTTTTCAATTCATTTTTTTTTCATTTCCCTTTTTTTAACCCTACCGGTTAAAGAATTAACCCTACAATAATATGTGCGATAAAAGGAATTACTAAAAATAAGTTTACAAACCTCAATTAAAATAGACTACTAAAGTTTGAATGATAATTACAAGAAATACTACATGCATAAATAAATAAATAAAATAAAATAAAGAGGTTCATATATCATTTCTTACATCATGATGATTACAATATTTGCTTTACGAAAATGCTTGGAAAATCCTATGTAAAATTACATATAATTATGTCTAATAGATCATGTGTATTAATAATTTATTTTTTAGATAATTGAGGTATTCATTTATTGGAAATATTAACGTGAGGAACAACTCTTGCATATAAGAATTAACTTATAAATAATAACGAGTTAATAAGATGTGACTTATAAATAATATGGTAGATTATAAATAATTAAATGTTTGTAAATAATTAAATATATGTCACTTGATAATGAAATTATAACATTATTATTAATATTTAAATAATGAGATATTAAAAATAATTTATCTTGTTAAAGATGAGATATCTATGCTGGAACCTCACATTACTTATCACATGTATTTTGTGGATCTTAATCATTACATATTAGACAATAATATTAAGAGACAATGTAATTTGATTAACAATCTAATCATTGATTTTGGTACTTATCCAATTTAAGATTTTATATTTTTTTAAGAATATATTATAACGAAATCAAATACAAATTTTTCTATATAAATAAATTTAACTTATATTAGCAACTGATATACATAAATTGGTTCAAGAAGGAAATGTAGTGTAGTACATTTATCTCATTTCATTTATCTGGGTAGCTAAGCTTAGGCTTAGCGTTAGCTAGCGGAGCCAAACAGGCTTACGCGGAAACTGAGTGCTGCCCGAAGTCATTCTCAGTAACTGCTAATCACTGACGCGGTCAGCTAAGCTACCCCCTCTCTCTCTCTAAAACCTTTGCCATTGTCTCACAAAGCACACAGTTACAGTTACACCTTACAACTTCAATGTGAGAGCCAAGATTCATTCATTTATTTATAGCCACCGGCTCAGGTGGCGCAGCCAAACCAAACCCACAAGAGGTGAAGAACAATTACATAAACCATTCTTCACCTCTCCTCTCTCCCACCATAGTAATGGGTCAGAGCCTAAGTTGCAGTGGCAACCATGACCACGGCCTCTTCACCGCCGTGCAGCA
>CM023955.1:3380951-3395440 GCA_013407115.1 Glycine latifolia | reverse complement strand
TGCAGTGGCAACCATGACCACGGCCTCTTCACCGCCGTGCAGCACGGTGACCTTGAAATTGTCACAACTCTCTTGGACTCCGACCCCTCTCTCTTGCACCAAACCACTCTCTACGATCGCCACTCTCCTCTTCATATTGCCGCTGCCAATGGCCAGATCGAGGTCCCTTCTTTTTCTTTTCTCCCGCGTTCTGTTCACGCAAATTCCCTTTTTGTTTTTTACATTTTTCTTTTCTTTCTTCCAGATTCTATCTAAGCTCTTAGATGGATCTCTCAACCCAGATGTTTTAAATCGCCACAAACAGGTTACTAACTCTACCTGTGTTTTTCCCATTTAAAAAAAAAAATGATATTGTTGCTTACCCTTTATTGTATTGTGAATGCTTCAGACTCCGCTTATGCTGGCAGCAATGCACGGGAACATCGCGTGTGTGGAGAAGCTTCTTCAAGCCGGAGCTAATGTAAATGCTTCAATTTCATTGCTCTAAATTGACATAATAATATAAATGGAAATTTGGGAAACTGATGCGTGTGATTTTCAGGTTTTGATGTTTGATACTAGTTACGGGAGAACCTGTTTACACTATGCCGCATACTACGGCCATTCTTCTTGCCTTAAGGCCATTCTTTCCTCTGCTCAATCTAGTCCAGTGTCTGCTTCTTGGTTTGCCCCTTTTTCTGTTTCAGTATGATTTCGGTGCTGTTGTGTTATTGGTCTTTTTAGTGTTTTTTGAATTGATTGCAGGGGTTTTTCTCGGTTTGTGAATATTAGAGATGGAAAAGGTGCAACGCCATTGCACTTGGCAGCTCGTCAGAGACGGTCTGAATGTGTACATATTCTATTAGACAGTGGTGCTCTTGTTTGTGCTTCAACTGGTGGATATGGGTAATGATCTATCATTGAATGATTGAATCCTGATGTGTTTTAATTTGCTGTTTTGTGGAGTAATCAATCAATTGTTATTTTCAGCTGTCCTGGGAGAACTCCTCTACATCTAGCAGCTAGAGGGGGATCTATAGATTGCATTCGTGAATTGTTGGCATGGGGTGCTGATCGTCTTCAACGCGATGCATCTGGGTATAGTTCAGTTTCTCAGCAGAAATTCTTACCATTTAGAAAAAGGGGCTATTGGGTTTGAGACTTTGAGTGACATATCCAGACATATTTAATTTTAATTTGTGTGGCTGATTGGTTATTGATTATTTTATCTGTGTTATTCTAAAATCTCTGATATGATAATTCCATCCCTTGTTTTGATGGGCCCTTTCCTCTACTCATATCTGGCATTTTCCTATTGCAACTTTCTAAACTTTAGGGAGCAACTTTCCTCATTTAACGATTTGACCATTTATTGGTAGATTGGGTTCATAGCATTTAAGTTTAGCCCTGCATCTTTTCCTCATTGTATATTCTCAGAATGCCTGATTGGTGTGTTTATGCAGGCGGATACCATATATGGTTGCTCTGAAACACAAACATGGAGCCTGTGCATCATTGCTAAATCCTACATCTGCAGAACCTCTTGTCTGGCCGTCTCCATTGAAGTTCATCAGTGAGCTTAATCCTGAAGCCAAAGCTTTATTAGAACAGGCATTGATGGATGCAAATAGAGAAAGAGAGAAAAACATATTGAAAGGGAGTTCTTACTCTCTGCCATCTCCATCACATTCTGATGGGGTAGCTGATAATATGTCTGAGGTAATTCCTCACCCTCTGCATGTACATACCAACTTTTTGTGCTTTTCAATTGAATTGAATCAGAGTATGGATAGTTACTTAGAATTAAGTAGATTAATAGTAGGAACTCATTGAATAGTTTTAAAATGATGGAACATTTCAAACATCACTAGTGTGCATTTTAAAATAATAATAATCGTATTTTGGTCAAGTTTTAAGCTGTCCAATACTGCATAAACTAATAGTTTCTCCCCTGCCCCTTTTAGTTTTTTTCAATTGTGAAATTATTGGTACTTGGACACATGAAATAGCTCTACCAGAACTTACTGATAACCATATAGTAAAAACGAATTTGAATAGAATTATTGAGAATTAAGAAAAATATATTATATGTTTTAATCATGGCTAAGGGATTGATTATTTTACCTAGTAAAAAAGCCTTCTGTTTCTCCACGTATATATACTTTTTTCCCCTGGCATTCTCTTTTGCCATCATTACTCTAGTTAGAGAAACATTTTCTCTTTTTCCTTGAATCATTATATTCATATATCTAATTGTAGGGTCAATAAAAACTAACTACATACTGATTGTGGGATCTGATATTGTGCAGGTTAGTGAGTCCGAATTATGTTGCATCTGCTTTGAGCAGGTGTGCACAATTGAAGTTCAGAACTGTGGTCACCAGATGTGTGCACAATGCACACTAGCCCTGTGTTGCCACAACAAGCCCAACCCTGCCACTGCCTGTCTTACTCCCCCAGTTTGTCCATTTTGTCGAAGCACGATAACAAGACTCGTTGTTGTGAAGACAGAATGTCACGATGAACCTGATCAAGACACTGGTGATATCAACTGTTCCAAGCTGAGCAAGTCATCAAGGAAACTCAGAAACTTGAATGACAGTGGTAGCAGCAGCTTCAAGGGACTATCTAGTGTTAGTTCATTCGGGAAGTTGGGTAGCCGCAGCTCTGGAAGGATTGCTGCTGAGTGGCTTGATAAACAGTGATGGCAATTACTTGTGATAATCAATGATTCCATATTGGCAAGATACGGTAACTACAGAGGTGCTTAACCGGCAAGGCAAAAATCAAAGTTAAAAAAAGGTGAAGGAATATTATGTAATTTTGGGAAATAAGCAAAGTGAGTTGAAGTGAAGTGAAATTCGCGGTAGGTACCAAGTGTTGTTGGGAAAAAGAGAAGGGGATGTCATGTTGTTGTAGTATTATTGTTACTTGAGAATGAAGAAGCATCACCTGCGTCGATCGATGATTTTGGGCATAGTAAATAATTTTATCTTATCATACGTATCCCAGTAATGTGGGAATAATTTCTCTCAAAAGTATAAATCAATAATATTATGGGAAAGTGTATTGCTTATTTGCATGATTTATTTCTTTGTATCGATATGATATAAGCAATAAGATACAAAAGAGAAAGACAAAGCCTTTTTGTTGCTTGTCATGTGATCATGTCTCCGTGGGTAAACTAGTTAGTGCACTTGATTAGGAGCATGCTGGCTAATATATAAAATAGTATACTTTTTTTTTCCTCTTTATTGTAACTTGTTGATAAAAAAATGTATAAATCTAATTTGTTTAATATACAAATAAGAATAGAACTTGGGGAAGGTGAAGTCATGTGTCACATATTTGGCTGGGGCTCCTGGGGAAGTCACATGATTAAACGTAATGTTGATACGTAAAATTGGGGTCGTGATATACTATCATTGATCCAATGACTGAATACCAGATACCCTAAAGCCTTGTGTTTGGTCTGATAATAATTTGGGGGTGGCCACCACATATACCAACCGGGTTTGTTGGGACTTTTCACACCAAAAACTGAAAACAGGAAAGAGACACGGTATAAATACAAACAAGGAAAATTAAGTACATGCATGGCCTAGATGCAAACGTGTTTGACCTGTCCTTTTCAGGGCTACGTTCTAACTCCCAATCGTAGTAAGAGCTAAGAGCCCCACCTCAATGGAATTATCGAAATGTAAAGATATAGAGCTAAGACCTTATTTTAATTTGAATAATAGTTTATATTTTTAGTCTTTATTTCTATTTTATCTGTACGATTAAATGAAACAATAAATATATAGAACTCTTTTTTTTAATGAAATAGAGAAATACAACATTCTTAACGCGTATATTTGTTCACAAAATTGACATTACTCACTATAAGTTATTAAATTTATAAATAAAAAGAATTGGCAACTGGAGTTCTACTTATGTGATTATTAAAATTTAAAAAGTCTATAAATAAAAAAATTACAAGACACTAATAAGTAATTAGTTTAGTTTTAGAGGATATACATTTATTTTTAAAATAAAATTTTGAATTCCAACGTTATACATGATATAAACTCTTATTAGAAGAATTAAATATACGGAACTGTATTTAGCTGGTGTAAAATTACTTCCAAAATGCATAAAAAAATTACTTATAACCTAAAAAATAGAAGATATAAGATTGATTAAGTGGTAAAAAAAAAAGACAAAGAAAAAAAGATTGTGGTTTAATCTTTCATGTTAATAAAAAATTAATAATTGATATTTGTCAATAAAAAAGATTTAAATATATTTTTATTTTTGTAAATTAACATTTTTTTTGCTTTTGGTTTCTATAAGTGCATTTTTATAATTTTTGTCGATGTAAGTTTGCATTCTTTAATTTTGATATCTGTAAGATATTTTATTTATTTTTAATTCATATAAATTTATATTTTTTAAATTTTAATTCATATAAGTACAGATTTATGAGAATTATAAATGAAAAATAAGAAACTTATAATAATTAAAAATTAAAAAATACAAACTTAATGAGATAAAAATAAATAAAATTCTACCGAAATCAAAATTAGAAAAATGGCCAAGAGTTAGAATTTTAAAAAAGAAAGTTGTAGGAAAAAAACAAAAAAAAAACGTTAACTTACCGAAGAAAAACATCTTTAAACTAGAAAAAACGCTTAAATATACAAGATATTACTACCATTTATCTTTTATAAGATACTTACTAGTTACTACAGTCTCTGCCGACAGGTTGCAGGAAGAAATATCTTGGAGAATGAGTCATTTTCAGAATCACATGTGGCCTTTGCAGTATTAAAATGGAAATAATTAAGAATCTCATAACCTTCAGATTTGGATCTATCTAATCAAAGTGGTTGCATATTCACATGAATCCGGATAAGTTAAGAACGTGTCACGTACGGTACACAATACACATTTGTTTGGATGAGGAATTCACTTGTTTGGTTATTGGAGGAGTTTATACTTTATAGACATTTTATGGACTAAATAATATGTTTTGTTATTTCTGTAAAAAAAAATGCTTTGTTATTGGAAAAAAAATAGCTCAGAAACATAATTAAAAACTGTTAAATAATCCTTAATTAATTTTCTTCAAATATTCTACACTAGTTTCTGAAACACATATAAAAAACATTACAGTATTTTTTTAATGATTCGGTAGTGTCTTTGACTCTTGATTAACTTGGCCCTACCTCAATTAATTATTTTCTTAATTTAATTAAAAGAAGGTCTTCCACTAAAATTATACAAACCACAAAGATATTTTGTACATGAGCTTGACCTTAAATAAAAGACGTAATACATTTGGTTTTATTATTTAATGATAATGAGTTAAGGGATTCGGAGTCAATCTTGGACAAAAGAAACTAAAATTCTAGAACTTATCCGGGGATCAAATAATATACAGTAATCGATTTCTAATCCCCTCCTCTCCCTCCCAATATTGAAATTTTGTCATCCATTTATAGGTGAAACATAGATTAAGTCCACATTTATTTTAACGTAAACGTTATAGAGAACCAATTTTTGCACTTTTTAATAAATAACACAATTTCAATGTAAAATCATAACTAAAATTATTTTAGATACAAACTCATTTCACTTACATCTAACGTTAACTTTGAAACAAATGTAACATATGCGAAGGGAAAAAATGACTGATGTTGATGCCAAATCATAATTAGAAATTAGCCAAAGCCATCATGTCCACACATGCATGAAAACAGCTCCGCAAGTGAACCAAACCCTTTGTTGTGTTGCCTTAATGCCATGTTTTCTCTCTCTGTTCCAATACTCTGCCTTGGACTTATGGAGTGAGGGGGAGCAATGGTGCCATTCATAAATAGTGAATTTCGCTCTGCCATATTATTGGTATCAGCCAATGCAAGCTCATCATGAGGGTCGTAAATGGGTAGGCTTTGGTTCCTTCTATTTACATTAGCAGCTCTTCTTTCCACAGCAAGAAATTGACCAAGAGATGGTGGATTATCTTTTTGGCTCTCAGCTTCAGTAATTTGACTCCTTGAGCCCAAACAGAATAACCATGAGCTGAAATTGAACATTTTCTTTTTACTCTTTAATAATTCTGTCTTAGTTCCTCTTAGTGATCTTCTAGACAGCTCTACAATGCTAGAGACACCCATAAGGCTCCCAAGTGTGGTACTTTGGTCCGGAAAAAAAGACCCCGTTGACTGAATCAAAGAAACATATACCTTTAGTCCATAAGACATTTTCATATATATGTTCCATGCTTCGCTTATATTCTCTCTTCTTTTTATGTGTCTTTTAAAGTTATTATATAGAAATTAAGAAAGATAATATTTTTTCTTGATTTTGATGAAATAGTTATGAAATTTTTTTCCATCCCTTTTTCTTCTCATTCTATCAATGCATATGTAAAATAATTAAATATTAGAAAACAAGAATATAATTGATAAAAGAGTAATTAATGATTTTGTTAAGTATGAATGAGGTGAAGTTTCACATAACGTAAAAATGAGAAATTTGAGTATCATATAAGTCAAGACTCATAAACCTTAACTTTAAAATGTAATGTTAAGTTCTGGTTGCTCATACCATTGATGTAAGTATTTTATGTGTTTCTTAGATTTTTTTAAAATGTAAGTTTAGGTCTAACTCAGTCTCAAAAGTTAACTTAAGGGGTGAGTGTTATTTCTCAATTATATACTCTATTTTGGTGTTTTATCTTTAATTGATGCGAGACTTGGATTAAAATGTAAGGTTAAATTTACTTATATGATTGTTCATATCCATTGATGTAAAATCTTTCCGGTGTTTCTTAGATTCTTTAGAATGTGTGTCAAGGGGTGAAAGTTATTCCTCACTTATATATTTTATCTTTAGTCAATCTAGGACTTGGATTTTTTCTAATGCATCCTCTCATGTCCTTTGGGTCTAACTCAACCTCAAAAATTAATTTAAGGGGTGAAGATTATTCCTCACTTATATACTCTATTAACTTTATGTGTAACCAACTTAAGACTTAGATTTTTTTTAATAGTATTTACTCCTTTGATTTCATAACAAATATTAGAACTTTGCAAATGAAGAGTGGGAGGGAGTATATATATTAAAACTCACCCTTGACATAATTGCTAAATTACAGTATATGAATTTCATAATCAATGTTGAACACATGAAGTGAAAAGGGACGGATGCGCTTAATTAAAATAGCATTGATTCTTCATGATGCTCGCCAACGAACTACAATGTACTTCTGACTAGCTAGTGAGTATTCTATCTTCAGATATAATGCATTTATGTTTGATTACATCCTACATTCTAGATGGTACGTAAAAATTAAGAATGATCTCTGTTGGCTGTTGCTACTTTCGCAACCAAAAAATGCATAAATTACGCAAATCTTTAATCAAATGTGAAAGTATTTAATGGGAGATAAATTGAATGACCAACACACTTTAACTGAATTCAAGTGAGCGCTGCATTCGAAATCTGATAATCAATGACTTCCAGTGGCAATTACACTTGACCAGCCAGTAATTAGGTCATTGTTCTACGAAATGAAACAAATACATAACTAGCTTTTTAACTTTAAGACGGGAACACTGTCATATAAGGAGGTGAGAAATTAAAGACAGAAAGTTGCAACATAAATGATATGTTTAAGACAGGGACACTATCATCAGGGGAAGTATAAATCATTTATAGTTTTCCCCTCTCACAACTAAGTTCTTAATGGCTTGGAGTATTGATTAAAAATATATACAGCAGTTCTGATAGTATTTTTATAGTTCGATGACAGTTAATTTTCTCAAGATGCAGTTGATTAGCATCAAATTCTATTCTCAGTCAGTCTTCAAATTAACAATCACTTAAATTACACACTTTCTCATTTCTCAGGGTTGCAACGTTTAACAGAGTTAGGATATCCAAAATCCTTAACTTGGAGTAACTCAGTCTCATACTCTTTTTTAAAATAGAAGTGTCTCTAATTAGTTAATATAGATGTTTTAATTTTAGAAATATGATATCAGAAACTGTCCTACCTTTCCAAGGGCATAGCATAATAATATTATCGATTTTTTTTCCAATGGAAATAAAAAAACAGTATCTTACTCATCTAACCAAACTATACTCCTTTAACAATAATATTATCTCATCTAACCAAACTAGACTCCTTTAACAATAATATTATCGAATGGTAACATAAAAAAATTATTTATAATATGTGTAAAAAAATCATATATAATTTATGGGTCTCTTAAAATTTGAATAGTTAATAGTGTAATATTTTTTCATAAAAAAAGCATGCTAATTAAATTAAATTAGTATAAATTATATACTTTATTATAGTTTTTAAAAATTAAAATGATAATTTAAATAACATGAAATTCAAGCTTAAACTGAAAACAATTTTAGTTTAAAGAGAGAAAAAGAAGAAGAAAAAAGCTAAAGACAACTCGAGGAGTTAACTATTTAATTTAGTAGGTTTCTTTTTGTCTTTATTATTCTGTTTGAACGTTATACCAGAGAACTGATATAACACGATAAGTTAAATAAGTCAATTAAATACATATTTAACAAATTCTGATAAAAAGGGAAATTCATTTATAAACTTAATCATTAAATTAACTTATTAAAGTAAAGTTACAAAAAACACATTATAAACCATTTCTACACATTCGGATTCATTTAAAATCTTTTAAATAGGAGTGGTTTGTGTGAATACCATACCATGGTTAGAAGAAAAAAAATAGAAGTACTTCCCATTTAAAGCCAATGTGAGGAATGGCAGAATAAGTTCTTGAAATAAATTATGGTAATTAATTAATTCATCTAACTGAACTAAATTGATATGGAAAGTAGGCATATATACAATTAATCATATATAGGTCAATTTAATTAATGTATAAGCATATTAAACTAAGAAGAAGATTGCTTACCCAAAAAAAACTTGCTCACCTAATGCAACCTAAAAGGGGATTTCAATTTTTGTCCAATTTAATAGGAAAAATCAATGAGTAATTGGTTTGGATTTCAAAAGTAATTAAGTAGGAGAATGGAGCTCAGTACTAGTCACATCAACTAATAATTTCCTTCTATTAATTTAAATTTTCATAGCAAATTTATTTCAGCTTAATTTTAGAAAAACATAATTAGTATTTATTTTTTATTTTAAAATTAGTTTTTTTTTTCAAAATACGTTTGATCATATATACTCGTACTAATTAGTAATTACAGGGGATCGATATACGTCAATATAAACTTTTGAGCTATACTATTAACATACTTTCTAACCCTCTCTCTTTAATTAGTTAAAATTTATCAAAAACTACAAATAAAAACAAAATCATTAAATATAATATGGATGCACAAATTTTTGTCATGCTTAAAAAATTTCAACCAAGAAAAAATGTTTTTAAAAAGAAATATTAAAGAATGTGTTCTTAATATATATGAACCTTTATATTCAAAACGTTTTATCATATATAATGAACATATACAATGAGATGTGATTAAATGATGGTATAAAACTATTTAACGATAAATGATAACATCTTTTCTCCTTAAAAAATCATGAAAAAAGAGTACATGAATTTTATAATTATTTTAGTGAAATTTATTATAGTTTTTTAAAAAACCAATAAATAATTAATTTTATAACATAAACAAATTCATATAACAACAAAATATTAAATAAATACTTATTAAGTTGGTTATTTACTATCGTCTTTGTAGTTGAAGAGTTATAGTACAAAATAAAGTAACTTTCCACCATTACATGTAACATATTACATAACCAACTTTTCTGATTGTTGAAATTTATTTCCATAAGGTGTAACTTGCAATGTTTTCTTCTTAATGATAATTAGAAAAAAACAGTATTAAAGTGAGCTTTTGGTTTATTTATTAATTTAATAAACAATACTATTAATTAGCAACTACCCTTAAAGTCAAAAATAAAAACATGAAATCCACATTAAAATTAAAAAATTTACACACAATTCCGTAAATAATCCAATACACATACACACAACACTTTCATCCAATTCTCTTCCTTTCTATTACTTCCTCCCCGTATCTTTCAATGTTTAATTAACTTCCTACTTTTCTCCCGAAAAAATTGATGTTTAGAATTTCAAAGTCTAATTAATACTTTTTTTAAAATATATTCTTATTTAACATACATTAGTGGTACAAGTATAAAAAATATTAATATATTAAATGAGGATTTTATAGTTAAAATATAATAACAATTTTTAGTTTGATATAAATATATCTTAATTCATATTTAATAACCTTAAACATAAATAAAAAATATTAAAAGGAATAATAGTTTATTATCCTTTTAAAAGATAAATAATCAAACTGAAGAAAATAAAATAAATGATCAAATAATTTTTTTAAAATATAAATGATTAAGCTAAAAAAAAAGATAAAGGATAAATTAATTTTTTAAAAAATAAAAAATTAAACTGAATAAAAAAATTTGATAAAAAATTAAATAATTCGTTTATCAATTTTTTTTAGTAAAATAAAACACAAATTATTCGATGTTAGCGGTGGACAGTTTAGGCACAGAAGTTTAAGGAACTTTTTATGTATCCAAAAATTATCCTATTGAAGCCTATTCGAAGTCCCCCACCTTTAAAGAGGGTAACGGCCCTCTGATTACTTGAGCAATCCCAGAAGCATGCAGGACAAAGACAAAAATTACTGTATATTGACTATATTCTATTCTAATCGAGTCAGCTAGGCACATGACCCTTACTGGAACGGGTACATGTTCATTCATTGGTACTAGCACTTATCGATTATATTGATACATTATTTATTTATTTTCCATTGTTATCCCAAAACAAAAAATACACTTCTCTGCCTAAAATTTTCTTATTCTTCCCGTCACATTTACAGAAGGTTTTGGTTTAAGATCTAGAAAGGGAATAGTGATTTTGGGGTTAGAAAATCAATAAAAATATGGAGTGAATAATAAACAATTTTATTATAAATATTAACCAGTATATAGGATTGAACGGTTCCAAATCATGAGAGAGATTTTAAAAAATAGGTCTAAGAAGCATGTTTATTTTTGTTCTTAAATGAAATGGAATGACGCATGAAATTATATGTAAATGTAGTATTATTAGGATTCATTTAAATCATTTCTTATAATGATAATGCATATAATTTTATTCCGATCTAGTAGTTTATTACGAAATGAACTTGTAAAACGAAAATGATACCATTTTATTATAGATAACTCGTTTCTTACTTTGGGGATAACATATCTATAAATTCTTTGTTTTCAATTAGTAAGTATAAGAATTGACTAATTTCAACAAAAAATAGAATTGAATAATTAATATCAGATTCATTGATATTCCTAGCTACTATAATAGATGTTATGATGCTTACATTTACATTTGAGACAATTGTTATTAACTTATTATTATTTTTTGGGTCCGATTTGCTAGAATTATTTGATCTTAAAAGAAACCTTCTATAATCTTACATGCGAAGGTGGGTGGGGTCGAAAACTGGGTGGCATTCAATTAAGGGTTTTTAGAAAAAAAGATAAGGACAAAAAAAGGAATGGTACGTAATTAAAGATACAGTAAACCCTCCTATTAGTAAGCAGTAGTTATTACAATTTTTAAAAACTATTAAAAGTTTGATTTATGAAATTTATTTAATTATATGCAGTCAATTTTTATAAGATTTTTTTTTACATATTTGAGAGTTAAGTTTACACTGCTCTAATATTTTTGATAATTTTAGAAAATTAAATTAGTCAGGTCTCTTTAATTTAAGAAAATGTATCTATTTTCATTTAAAGATTTTTAGATAAAAATAAACAAATTAAATTATTTTATTTCATTTATTACTTTTAAATATTGTACAAAAAATGGTCAAAACAGCAAAGTCCAATTTTAAATATTGTATCACAGATTATTTTTTTGTTAACAGTTCATTTATAATTCAATGTAGTTGTCAACATAACAATAATATAAAACAAAAAGCAAAAGAAAAAGTTACCATATACTATAGTTTTGGTTAATGTTTTACTGACCTCAGTGTCTAAATTTGATGAAGAATCTGTAGAAGAAGATGGAGATCGAGTGAGTAAGGTGTTGAATGATATTGACCCCGCATTGTCACTGTTTCTGACCAATTCAATCCTTGCATTCTCTGGCTGCAGTAAACCCAGAGGCCAACCCTCATCCTAACATCAAATCAATTGTAAGTTTATAACAAAAAAGGTTTATAGAAATTCACATATATAGCAGACAGATATATAACAGAAGAAACTAAACACAAAGAAACAACCAAGTATTGATCATGTCAAATATACATACACATGCAGACCCACAACCTCAGAAATTATCACAGACCCATCACTGAAATCCCAGAGGAAACAACATGAATCCCTAGGAGGACTCGTGAGAAAATTCCAAAAAAACGAACATGCATGATGCAGTCAAAATTACCTGTTGAGCCATGTTTTGCATGGTTCTTGAATTTTTATAGCACAAGGCCACCTAAGATGTTAGATATGACTGCAGGAATCGTCCACTCCTTCTTGTTCTGTGCTATGCATAGAAACTGAGAATTATTGCCAAGAATTGTGAATAAAGAGACGCTGTTGGTAAAATCCAAGTCCAATTAGAGCAAGAATGGGGTCAAAAAGAGTGACATCATGAGTGAGAATGCTTATCATTTGCAATAGGCAATAGCAATTCTCATCAGCTTTTTCTGTAGCTCTGTTGACAATAAAGAGAAACAGAATCATTGTGTCGTTACACTAACGGGTCATAAAAAAAAACTACTAATTTCTTATGGATCTTATTAATATATTCTTAGACATTGATTAATTTTTTTAAAAAAATTATTATATAAATTATAAAAGAACGTAAAAAAATAATAGACAGTAAAAATTTTTATTTTTAATAAAATTATTTTTACTTTAAATTCTTTAATCCACGTGTCACTGTTTAACAATTTTCATTTTTAATGACTCTGATGCCCTTGTTTCAGAAGTAACAATTCAATATTCCTTCCCTTTTCGAGCAACAAATCATTGACTTACACATACGTATTTAAAACCCCACAAACGAGAAATCTAGTAATCTACATGCAACTATGCAAGCCTAGTTTCTCCAGATTTTTATACTCATTTATCCAAGTGGTTCGCAATGGATTTATTTATTTATTTTCACTTTAAAATTAAAGCGAGAGAGGAAATAATTAAGGATATGATATCGAGTACTTAATGGAAAAGCAAGGGAAAAACTGAATGTCAATTATTAATATGGGCACTCAATGTTGAAAGTGTTGTTAGTAATGCATTATGGCCAAAAGATGAAAAGCGTTATAGGGCAATTATAGATGATGGATGCACAGTTACGTGAGCAGGGATCCTATGAAGAGTGTTAAAAGGGATATATACAATTCTTTTTAGTTATGTTAAAAGACAATCACAAGCATCTAAGAAAATGCCCAGAGTCACTTTCTAAAAAGCCTCGCTGAGGCTCAAACCCCGGCACGTGTTTCACAATGCAATACACATTGTCTGCATAATTTTGGACTACATGCCATGCATACTCTGAATCACAACCTTTACGCAGAACATGATTATATTTCTTTACCGTAGTTTAGGGTGATTTTTAGTTTTCGATCTTTTAAAAGTAATAAAAAACAGTTCTGAATAATATTAAATGTTATATTTTTAAGAGATATTATATTATATTATACATTAATTTGATCCATTCAAATATTTATGATATTATTAAAAAGGCAATCTGATTCACTTGTAATTATTCTGTTTACAATTGAAAAAGGTAATTTACATTATAACTAATTCAATTACTATTAAGAAGGATAACTTGCATTATAATTAACTAGGGAGAAAAAACACTCCGTGCCTCCCTAAATTTTATGAGAAATAAAAATAATATTAGATAGTTTTTAGGATGTAAGTGGGTGTATGAGTTGGTTGAAGAGAGTAGTTATAGGGGTAAAAAAAATTGAAAAGGTGGTTTTAGGGATAAAATGAGAAAAGAAATATATACACCAAAACATCATATTTCCTTTATTAATAATATACATTAAATTTCAATTAAAAATGAAACTTATATAATAATTAATTTGATTAATATTAAAATGTAACCATTTTAAAATAATATCATAAATATAGAATTGATTACACAATAAAAATAAGTATTCATTGTGTATTTCAGTTCAACTTTAATACACCACAAAATTTATTTCTATTATGTTATGGGAGTGTCCTTTGATAAAAATTAGAGTAATAATATATTAATATCCTCTTGTTTTAAACATTTCACCAACATCTTTTTTTTATTATTTCTACTGGGTGTAGAGTAGCATATTAGGTGTCTATGTAACATTTTCCAAAAATTTAATACAACAGAGAGAAATTTACACAACAAAGACAAATTTCTATTGTGTTATGGGTGTGTCAAAGGTTAGGGGTATGGGTATTTTTGTCA